>BQMF02000014.1:1200000-1800000 GCA_027922465.2 Turritopsis dohrnii
AGGTGAAATCGTTTTTGAGAATAATTTCTTATTTCATGTTATTTCACAGTGGAAACATATTCAACTCTTCTTATTTCAAGTTCACCAACGTCTTATTTCATGAAATAACGTGAACTAAATATCAAAAATTTTTGATATTTAGTTCACGTTATTTCATGAAATAAGAGAACATCAAAGGATAGCGACATGCATATGTGAGTTGAAAAGGCTTCGATGAAAACTGTCAGTGTGTGTGTCGTAAAAAAGTTGATATGGCAAGCATTTCTTTACATAAAGAAGAAACTTTAGCAGAAAAAATAAAACCCTATCTTATATGAGAAACAGTGCAAAGGATATAAAGAGAAGGATGTAGTTAACAATGCGTGGTCTGCAGTAATTGTAAATTCTCCAAGTAGATAGTATGGTAAGATTTGTTCATGACTTTCAGCTAATTTTCTATCAACTGATCATGTAGGAAATCATCTTCAAACATTTTGTCCTTTCTGAATTTGCCAGAACACCACTGTCGT
This sequence comes from Turritopsis dohrnii, assembly GCA_027922465.2. Lineage (NCBI taxonomy): Eukaryota > Metazoa > Cnidaria > Hydrozoa > Anthoathecata > Oceaniidae > Turritopsis > Turritopsis dohrnii. The sequence goes on from BQMF02000014.1 coordinate 1,200,510, forward strand.
TGTTGGAACCGTCAAAAAGCGTGAAGCAGCAGTTCGCGACGCAAACAGCTATTAGAAAACACTAAGGAACTTTTTATAAGTTTAATAAAGTGTTCTGTTTAGTTTTCACTCTGTGTTTTCTATCAATGCATCCAATGGCATTACCTGAAGAAATATTCCTTGTCTTCATTTACGAAGCTCCTTGATAAGACGGTGATATTCACCAAGTTCCTCCCTTTTTTGGAATATATTTCTTATCCAAAATCACAGTGAACTTTTTTCTGTTTTCTTCTTCGGTTTCTTCTTAGCAACAACATTAAGAAGACATCTTCTGGGATACTTTCCATATTATTAATGAGTTTCTTGAAACAACATGAAATAATAGTGAGTGCAGTGGAAACCTATGCATAATTAATTTTCTGTCATGAAATAAGAAATTATTCTCAAAAATTATTTCACCTTATTTCACCTTATTTCACAATGGAAACCAAGCTTTATGATAAATAATATTATATATATATGATATTTCATTTTGTAAAAATTAATAAACTGTCAATTTTCCTTACTTAGAACAAAGAGCATAAATCAAAACACACAACCCAACATAACAGTTTGTAAATTAAATCAATCCAGAACACAAACTTCTACTTTCAGCTATGTAGTGATTTGGTTATGGATGCGTATTTTCACTATCAAAATCTGGGATTTATGAATGTTGTTTTTGGTACATAATAAATAATGGGTTGTGAACATATTTTTTTTAATCAGAGATGTTTATTCTGAATACCTGAATTTGATTTTTAAAAATCTCACTTAAAGCCCATCTCATTTTTGAAAAACTCTTCTTTCCTAACATGAAATGCTACAAATAATATATTTGTTAGTAAAGATTTTGATTGCTTTTGATAGTTATATATTTGCTTATGTCTACCCCAGTATTTGTAATTTTTCTTTTCTTCTTTTGGACACTCATATACGAATTTGATTGTATAATGTAAGATAGTTTTATTTGAGAGTTACAAAAGGCAGGTGTTCTGTTGAAATACATTGTTTCCAGTGATTTTATGGTATAAAACCATACGTTTATTATGATAAAATTGCCTTACACATTGGGGAAAAATTGGTCACATTTAGGTTTTATAAATTTTTAGATATGCCCATAGTAACTTCTCACTCATTTCGAAGGGAAACCTAAAACCATTTAATCACGAACATGTTCCTTATATTGTAAGTTCAAAATAAGTTCTTTTGTGGTATTATTCCACCCTGATTGGTAAGAATAACATTTTTAGGTTAGTTACACCATTGTAATTATTTAATGATACATTTTTCTTGTGGTTATCAATGTACACACAATAATTGATAAAATGTTTGCAATTTTGGGGAAATATATAGTCGCATTTTTGCGAATCTTGTTGATATTTCTTTTCAATATCGATTTTTATGTTCTACTTTTAACGATTTAACTCTGTTCCATCGCTTCTGTTATGCACCTGACAAAACAAACTGTAGTAAGGTCTATATGAAAATATTCAGATGTTTTACAAAAAGCCAACTCATGGCATCAGGGATAGATTTAGGATTTTTCACTTGTGTAGCACTTAATTAGCAGTCTAAGACGGGGCGTTATGGGCCACTCAAACATGGAGCCTAGAAGTCAACGCCCTTTATGCATTAAAATGAGCTGGAACGGTCCTACGTACTACGTGTTTCTACCACGTAGTTCCAGTACATTGACAGCGTAAGCAATGCGTCTGAGGGAAAGGAAGGGACAAAATATTCAGAAGGTGGAAAATTTTAAATTGTTAACATAAAAAGTAAAAGCTAGGATAAACTGAAAACAGATGTGAATGTGGCAAATCGTTTTTAATTTATTTTGGATCAACACTATCCATACATAGTTAGTGTAAATAAAAGAACAAAATAACTGAATGGAAATACTACATTACTATTTTCATTGGAAATAGATCAACTAAACATATGATGGTAGAAGATATAATCAGCCAAGAAGTTAGTTATTTGAAGGTGGATGTTACTTATTTATCTATTTACGGAGATTTGAAAATGGTTGCACCGTTGTGAATCCTTCCATTTTGACCATGTGGGCAACGTTAATAGAATACTGTGGAAAAGTTCCATTATTTTTGTGAATTTCGCACCTGAAGTGAAAACTGTTTGTTGTGTAACATTGTGTTTATCTTTTATAAAAGTTGAATTGTGTGGTCGTTGGCAATTCAAGAGAACTCAAGCCCTGGGGAAAACACTAATGTCACCTGGTCTCTCCCATATTATCTGCCGTTTTAATTATTCTGCCTATTTCGACTACTGTCCACATATCTGCATCTTATTAATATTTCCATGGAATGGAAAACCTTATTAACTAAATTCTTTGTTTGTAGTACATGACAGCGCTCAATCTGTGAAATCAACTTGAAAATTGTTGAAAGCCTATTGGAGTGAAAATAAAGCGAAGGAAAGGAAGCTGACCGAACTGAATTAAAAGTCTGTAGTACACTCTGCCATATGTATCTCAATAGCTTTATTGTATTTCTACCTTTTATTTGTAACACTATTGGAACTGAAAATAGTGCACTTGAAGGCCATTTTCCTCAGCGTACCAAAAAGAGGATTTACACCAGACAGTGTCTTGTCAATCGATAAACACTTCTGCTCGTACAATTATTATATTATATTTTGTTGTTTTGTAAACTTCTAGTGTAATCAAACTATAGTGTTCGATAATGTTTTACATAGTAATATAAGCAATTGCATTTTTACAAAAGGCAGATTTTCTGAACCCCCTCTCCATTTCCATTTTAGTTAGTTAGTTGAAAATTCGCAAAGTAAGGATTAAGGTACGTTTTCATAAAGGTGGAAATCAGAAGACTGTTAAATGATTCAACAAAGTTACAGACACTTAACTGCCTGCAACTTTGCTAAAAAAGCATTCCATTACGGAGCCTTATCTATGAAAGTCTTATAATGTTTCCTAGCAGCTGTTTCGACGAACAGCCTTCGGTCGAGTGCTTCTGTTCTTCTGTTACATTTTGATGTCTGAAAGCATTATCAAGAAGTGTCAGAGAACGATTGAGAGCTGTAACCTTTAAAAGAAAGGTAAACCAATATATAAATGTTAATCATAACTCACCAACTTTAGCTTCACACACAACCGCTTTCTTTCAAATCAATTCAATTCACTAACATCAACCATATTCTGTAATGATACAAACCAATTTCAAACACTTTTACTTTCTATTTTTCATACCTATACTTTCTTTACTTTCCAGCTCAAACATAAACGTAAACATATACTTAACAAAAAACACTTTCTACCTCTCTTCGTTTTCACGTCACTGAAATTTCGCTACCGTTTCACACTGAAAAACACAAAACCATGATTTGTTTTAATGTTGAATATGATGTAAAAATTTCGTGAATAATAAGCCTTTTTATATTAACAAATTCACCTTCTAAATTTGACATAATTTGCAACACAGCATCGTTCGCACTATTTATGCTATTTGATCTTCTATAAAAGTTGCCATCATCCTTATACTTCTCAGGTACATAAAGCATATTTCTTCCAGTAACTGTGAACTTCACGTTGTGTAACTTTCCGCCAGCAATCTGACAAATGATACAAAGGGATTTATCGAATGAGATTTTATTTATTTATTTATTTTATTTATTTGTTTATTTGGTTAAGAAGTTCGTTAATACTTACAATGCAGTCATAGACTGATGTGGACCTACTGTAATAAAATATAAAATCGTGTAAACTTTAAAACTAGATGTAAGTAGTTAACAAAATGAGTGACTCATGGGCAAATCAACGAAGCAAAGGATTATACGCAGTCTAGCAAGGGAAACACTAGGAATGACAGGTTGCATGAGCACTAGACTGACCTAAGCAGTAGTAACTCCAAGAGCCTAGAAAGATAAAAAGAAATATATATATATATATATAAAAACATGAAGTGAAATTAATATGAATATGGATATAAAATTGAATATAAATATAAAACAAGGTGAAAGTACTTTTTAAAATGATGAATATTAAATATAAAATAGCTAAAAATAAATATAGTCTATCTCCCGTGCTCTTCCACCGTTTGACTGATCCATCAAAATGTCATCAAGGATACTGAGATTTTTGAAAACGATTCTCCGAAAACAGTTGTAGCTATTATCTTTTATTTCGTCATTTATGTAATTCCAGATCATTGCAGATCGGTATGAGAAAGATCCTTTATATTTAACAGTTTTGAAAGGTGGGATTTCAAAGTTCATGACATTCCTCAGCCTTTTGTTATAATTTCGTGTGTTCAATAGATGACTTAGTGGGTACATTTTATCATTGAAGATTTTGTAAGCAATACATGCAACCCGACGCTTATAGTACCAAGAAATTGGTTTCCAATTGCAGTGCTTTAGAACCTCGTTATCTGGTATAGATTTTTTCACTTTGCAAACGAACTGGGCGACTTTGATATTAACGCTGTTTACTCTGTCCATGAGGCTTTTCGAACAACCGCCCCAAACGGAAACAGTAAAATACGGATGGCAAAATTGCAGTGAAGTAAAATGTAGCAAGATCAATGTTCCTCAGGAACCGCATCGAATAAAGCGCCTTAACTTTTGCACGACAGTTCTTGATTAATCTTGTGACATGAATTGACCAGGTAAGACTATCGTCTATGTGTAAACCCAGACACTTGGCTGAATGTGTGACGTTTATACTTTCAGATCCCAGTGAAAAATTAGGTAGAGGACCGATAAACGTTTTTCGTGATATAATGATTTCGGTCTTACTAATACTGGTATGGATTGTAAATCCGCATCTTCTTGACCAGGACGACAATTTGTTGAGAGTAGACTGAATCTGGTTGAATAGGTTTTGATGAGTGTCGCTTATACATGTTTCAGTTGAATCATCAGCAAACAACTCTGTATCTGCATTTTCGATTTCTTCAGGTAGATCATTGATGGTCACAGAAAAGAATGTTGGACCAAGTATGGAGCCCTGCGGAACTCAACTGTCAACGCTTTCGAGCATTGGGTCTGACTTGTTTATTGATGTAATCTGTTTGTAAGGTAACTTTCCAGGAACTCGTGGAACTTGCCAGATATGCCGATGGATTGCAGTTTCTTTAAGAGGATTTTGTGAGGGACACAACCAAAGGTTATTTTAAAGTCTATGAATATAATGCCCATCACTTTTCCTTCATCAACGGCTTTCATCCATTTCTCAGTGTTGATCAGAAGAACTGTTTCAGTGGAGCGACCAGCTCTGAATCCCCATTGGTGTCGACTTAGCAGGTCATATGATAGCAAGTGTTATTGTATTTGATGAAATATCATTCCTTCAAGGACTTTACTTGGTATGCTAAGTAAGGATATTGGACGGTAATTGTCACAGGATGATTTGCTGCCCTTTTTGTGAAGAAACTTTACTTTAGTTGTTTTCCATGTATCTGGAAATCTTCCTTCATTTAAGCAAGTTTTGAGTACATAGTTTAGACCACTGTTCATTGGTTCAATCGTTCTTAGAGATTTCTTTGTGGTTTCTTCTTCTTCAGTTTGCTTTGTTTCTAAAGAAGGTCTTCTTGCCTTTCAATGAATAACACCAGGATTATTTGATTTAGCTGCCTTTTCATATCTTTCCTTTGCCCTCTCACGTTTTTCTTTATGTGTCATATCCAGATAACATGTTCTCTGATACGAACCCTTATTTTCAATAACATATTGAACAGTCAGCTAATCAAGTCCAAGGGCAAAGTCGAATACTAGTAAATCGCCATATAAATGGCGTTCCTACGTGATTGTAAACAACCTATCAACAAGCGACTCTTTTGAGCTTCTTATAGTTTCTTTGTTCATTTTTTTTGATTGACAGATTAAATTCAAATCAGTTTCCCTCTTTCTTCTTTTACTTGGATTAATGGATGTCTGATCTTCCATAGCTTTTAAAAAATTTTTGAATGGAAAGGTTATTAACATTGCATAAGGATTGATCTATTAAAGTATTAAATATCCAGAAGGAAAATTACACAAAGTAGCTTATAATTCGTTATTAATCTAAACTTTGAACGGCTTCAGGAACCTCAAGCATGAAACTAATTTACATATATATTTATCTATCATTAAAGAACAAAAGAGTCACACAGAGTTTTCTACATCTCGTTTACTTTAAGAAAATGAAACGAAAAATTCGATTCTTGCAATTCGATTCGTAACATTCAATTCTTAAAAATCGACTCTTAAATTTCGACCTTTGAAATTTGAATCTTGAATCTTGAAATTTACAGACCAGGCCATAATTTCATGTAGCCATGTAACCTATTGTAATGATATTTTCACCAGTTAATCTTCTAATGATATTCTATCAATACTCTAGAAAATTGACTTCTCACGGCATTGCATGCTCATTTTACAGTCCAAACGACGAAACTTAGATGTGGTCTGTAAAATATACAATTGCCATATGACTTAGTGAAAATATAAAAAAACCTCTAGCATTAGTTGAGGGCAATAATAATACAAAGTTTCCGAACAAAAAGTTTGTTTTAACTGTAATTGCAGTGGCGGATCTAGAGGTATGTCGAAATTTGTGTAGGAGAGCACTAACATAATTTGTGAATTCAATTTATATTACCAATGGGATTATTTGAACGCTTTTCTATTATGGTTAGATTGCTAGCACTCTCCTAAAAATTTCGACATACCTCTAGATCCGCCACTGAATTGTAGTCAAATAAGTGATTTATGACGTCATTTTAATCTGGTCTGTAAAATGCACAATTTTCTTTTAAAAAATTGGCATCATATTTTTTTGGGTAGTATTTACTTCAAAGTTTTAGAAAAAGATAAGTAATTGCTTTTAATATGTTGATCCGACGGGTTTACAAACCAACCCTCACTATTCGAATCACCATTCCTCGTGAATGAAAATGGCAAATGAAGAATTTCAATATCGAACGTCGTTGCGATTTCGATTCGAAATCGAGCACATGCAATTTAAAGGCTCTTTTCAGTTCAATCGCTGCGGTCGCTCGACTGAGCAAAAAGCCTTTTCATTCGCTCAGTAGTTCAAATGATTTGAACTACCAGGCGAATGAGATTGCGTCAGCCAATCAAAAACCCGATCGCTCATTCGTGCGACCACAGCGAATGAACCAAAAACCGGCCTTAATAAGGGTTTCTATAATCCTTTAGAAAGAAGTGCACTTGAACAGAGAACTCCAAAGCTCTCACGAAAGTAATGACTGATAAAGAAATGAAAGAGTAGAATTACACCAGAGTAAATCTCGCTCAAATATTTTCAAATAATAAAACTTAGTTAAATCTATCGCTCTGTAATTTCTAAACTAGCATGTAGCTTTAGCTAAAAATGCCCCCGCGCTAAAGCATTCCTATTTGAACAGACAGAAAGCTATACAATAACAACGAAAACAAGTTTTTCGGTTGATTTGGGACCTGATATAAAATATAAAGATAAAATATGATTTTTTCGAAATATTTAAGCATATAACTTTGCCTAAAAGTTATATGTTTAAATTTTCGACAAAATCAGTTTTTTAGGGTTTGAGGAGATTGGAATACCTGTACAAATCTGGTTTCAAGAGAATGCCCACGTGATCTTGTAGATAGCAAATGTTTGTTTAGATCTTTAATTTTTTACATACGAAATGTTTTATCCGATATTTTCGATAGATTATATTTTCTTCAAACTTAATTTTTTTCGCTAGTCACGCGAAACATCAATAGGTGGTAAGCAGCCAGTCATCATGCAATTCCTAAATTTTCTCCTTGAACGCTTTATTTGAGGAAAGATCTGGGGCAACCTCCTGAAACAAAACGGTCTCAATTTTTGGTTTTGTCAATAATTTCTTACGGTCATCTGTAACATCCCAAGCTAATAAACTGATCCAAAATTAAAATTGTCCCAAACATTTTTACTCCAACGTAATGCCAATTGTTCATTCATCCAACCATTTTCAAGTAATTAAAATTTTTATGTAAACAATAACATAATCCCGGGTGTGATTTTCACCCTGGCAAGGCGGGACAAAGATCTGATATTGCAATGCAATAACTGCCCCGGTGTCACCGCCTAAAAGTACTCCCCTCAATGAGTACTCCCCAGTACTTATTTCCTAGGAAATAAATACTCCCCAGTACCTTTTTCCTAAGAAATAAGTACTCTCGGGATTCCTTATTTCCTAGTAAATTTGTACTTCCCCTTGGAAATAAGTACTCCCCTTTTTATGCCCTTGAGCAGTTTCGGTAAACTACACACCAAATCGTCCCATGAATATGCGAATTTCTGTAAAAGGATTACTGATTTTCTGTTTAATGGAAAGGACGGTGCTTGAAATAACTGAGGGGAATGAAAACAAACGCACATAACAAAAACAAAAATAAAACATTTTGACATATCCTACATTCCTGTGTCTTCAGCACACTATCAGCATTAATACTTGCATACAGGTAGCTTATAATAGTTATAGAAGTGCCAGTTATTTTTCGGCAGCTAGTCTCATTATAAGTTTTGATTAGGGAATTTTGACTTTAGGGAATGGCGGACAAGTTCTTCTTTATCAAACACAAGATAAGATGGTCTCGCATTTTTCCAACATCAAAATGGGCCTCCATGGGCGATGACCCATTCAAAATTTCTGCTGCAAAGGCCACAGCGAATGGGCCACAATTGAAGCCATCAGGCTGTTTTTGCACGGGAAGGAAGTTGATAACCAATTTCTCACTCTCGTTAACAATTTTCTTGTACAACGCATCTACACATTTCTTTGTGGATCGGGTGAGGGATGTCTTCAAGCTGTCACAGATCTGAACCCTACCATTAGAGGAAAATGTGAGCAACCAGTGGTTAGAGCCATCATGCAGTAGCTGAATGTGGTCATTGCTAACTGGTCGATATGGTGCATTGCCACGTTTTTGCACGTTCAAGACAGATTGGTAATCAGCTCCCAGCTCTTTACAAATAAGCTTCTGGGCAGCGTCCATGATCCGATCATTCAACCATGAATTTGGAGAGCGAAGGATTTGTTCGTCTTCAATCTGGAGGTTATAAAGATCATTCTTTAGCCAGAAAATGACATAACTCTCATTGGCTCTTGAAATTTCTTTCGTTTGATCTGTAGGTTTTCCAGATGATTTCCAGAAGATTCTTTCGACTGTAAACCAGGAATGCTTTTCAGGACGAATAATAAGCCATGCGGATTTCCATTTTTTATTGTTAACCATGTCAGCTAAACTAACTGCAACCCCACTAAAAGGGCCAAATATTTTCACAACTTTCCGTACACTCACTTTAATCATGCCGTTCCATCGAGGTAATGTATCAAGCATGCGATCTTGAAATTTGATGTATAACCGAGGAAGAAGTGATTCTTGTTTTCTTTGTACGATCTCTTTGAATTTTAAACAGGTGCGTGATACAGCTCTATATGTTTCTACTACGTTATCGGAGGACTTCACAGAGTCAATCAAAATCTTTTCAATGATTTCATTTGGTAGTTTGGGCCATAAATTTGGAAGTTGCTGGTTGCCTGGAGCGGAAGAATTGATCTTTTCATGAACAGGCACCTGCTGGTCCATTGAAGCAGAAGAAGCAATTTTTGTGTCAACAGGAGGCTTTTCATCATTCACAACGATAGGAGTTGGATCCACGTATGGTTTCAACAGAGAGATACTGTACTTCTTTTTGATTTCCTTTCCATTCTTGTTAGTCAAAGAGCATAGGTTCTTCTTTGATATCGCTTGAACTGTGTATGGACCGAGTCACTTGAATGAAAATTTGCCGCCTTTTCTGTCCTCCCTCTTTTGGTTCTTTAGAAGCACCTTCTGACCAACCTTGACAACGTTTGGCACTTGGTGGCGTCGATTGTAATCACGTTGTTGTTTCTTCTGCGCTGATTGAATGTTTTCACCTACGTGTTTATGAACTTTTTCTCTCATAGAAATTGCATTTGAAAGAACCGCATCGAACGTTTTTTTATCGAATGGTTCGTCAGTGCTGTCATCAACATTATGGAATAAATTATGTTTAATGTCGATGGGTAATGTTGGCTCTCGGTTGTACAGAAGAAAAAAGGGTGAATATTTTGTCGATAAGTGTCTGCTAACTCTATGCGCAAACAAAATTCCTTCGATGATATATGGCCATTCGGCGGCGTTTTCATCAAGAACCTTTACCAATGAGTCCTTGATAGTTCGGTTTTGCCGCTCACAAAGTCCATTGGATTGGGGATGGTACGCAGATGTTACGCTTTGTGCGGTGCCAGTCATTCTGTGCAGATGTTCGATCACTTCGTTGACAAACTCTCTTCCTTGATCATTGATTTGCACTTTGATGCATCCATGACGGCAAATGATTTCATACAAAAACTGCGCAATTGTAGCAGCTGTTTTGTCTTTGGTGGGCTTTGCTTCAGACCATTTCGTAAAATAGTCTATGCACACAATTAGATGCTTAAATTCGTCAACTTGAGGCAGATTACAAACATCGACACCAACTTGCTGCATAACTTCGTTTTTTACAGGAATACTATGGAGCTCAGAAGATACTTTTTTTATTTTACCATGTTTTTGGCACTGGTCACATTTCTTGATAAACTCTTCCACATCACTTTTGACATTGTGCCAGAAAAATCTAGCCACGATTTTCTGATGTGTTGAATCCCTTCCACGATGAGCAGCCATTGCTTTTGCTTTAGAGTCTTCCCCTAATCCAACATGAATATCATGGATTATCGTTTGTTGAGTCTCCTTTGAAGAAATTACAAGTCTTGAATCTTTGTACATTAGCTGGCCGTTTACAATGCTAAATGCCTTGCATGCTTTTCGAAAGTTTGCTTTTTTCCCTTTATCTCCGGCCACCTCACATGGAAACGTTTTTTCACGCAAATATTTTTCGATAGCATCAAAATCAACATGATGTGCCATTGTTTCCGTGATCTTCGTAGTTTTAAATGTCAATCCCTTTCCAAAACGTGGGTTTTCAAAGCATCAAGTTCGAATGAAGTTCGAATGAATCATTTCACAATGCAATGCAATGTAATGACATCTTTGAAAAAGGAGTTACTTTGGCCTAGGAAATAAGTAATCCCTTTGGGGAGTACTTATTTCCTAAAGGGAGTACTTATTTACTAGGAAAAAAGTACTGAGGGAGTAGTTTTTTACTAGGAAGTAAGTACTGGGGGAGTACTTTTTGTCAGGGAGTGATTATAAGCTGCTACACCGGAGCAATTCTCATTCCGCCTGTCACGATGAAGTGCTTCAAATTTTTGAAATCTACCCGAGTGTAGCGTAGTGGAAAAGCAAATAAACATCAACTTATATTTGACAGTAGCATTTTTGTCGCCAATGTGAGTACTTTAAAAGTGGAAAAAACAACTCCTTCTTCGATTAAATGTTGTACCTACAACACATTGAAAGAGTTCAATTGATGTAAACTGTAATTTGCATCAATCTGCAAATTACATCGATCTGTACCAACCATTTTTGCTTGAAGTATTTGTGACATATCTTCCGGCAGGTACAGTTATGATTAAGTGTATGATTTGTCCTACGCAATACACGCATATTTACATGATTTTCATTCAATAGACACTTTAATGAATATCAATATTGCGTCGCAATGTTCATTTCAATATTTATCAGTTCAACTTTTTCATGAAACCTTTTTTAAAATATGACTTTCAGATTTTTGTTTGTTCTACCATATTTATTTGCTTTAGTTCAGAAAGTCGAAACCTCTGAACATGCTGTGATTTTCTAAGAAATGTTTTGTTGTGACATATAGCACCACTGTCAAAACGAGAATGTTGAATTTGTAAGTAAATGTTGATGTAGTTATACGTCTTCTGGTTGTATATACTTTTGCCAAGATCATTTTGAAGGTAGGAATTCTTTTCTAAACATTTTACCAGTACATTGATATCGATTATTTTAACCATTTTAGCTCGTTGATTTCAGAAAGACTGTGATTGTGAAACGTCATTGACTTATTTGAATGAGAAGTGATCACAAAGTAAAAAAAAAGTGTAATTAAAAATTATTTCCTGTAAATCAGTGTGCTTTACGCCGTTCTTTCATAATGATTATTTATGAAAATACCTTAAGGGAAGAGGTTTTGGCGGGAAGAAATTTTGGCGGATTTGGTGGATTTTGGCGGTTTTTGAAGCAATATTTCTTCCCGTCGAAAAGAACTATTTTTGGGATCCGCCAAAATTTATTCTCGCCAAATTTGATTTAAATGATCGTCCGCCAAAATTAATTCCCGCCAAATTTGATTATTTTCGTAAACCGCCAATTTTTCTTCAAAAGGATTTAAAGGGTATAAAATGCTAGAATTTCAGCATTGCACATCATTATTGGATTTCTGCGAAGGCAAGAAATACTTTAAAACTGGCTTTGTTTTTCTTTTTTTTTTTTCTGCTGTCCAAACCTAGCGGTTTTTTGAAATCTCGTGCAAATGTTTACACGAAGCCAAAGTCACGCATTTCAGTCGAAGAAGAAACTCACAACAAATAACCAACCAAAAGGATCCCAAAGCAGCTTTAGTCAGTAGAATTAGAAGCACATTTCCAAAACTGAAGACGAAGAATAAAATTTGTAGCAGTAATTTATTATTATCTTACATTATACTATTATGATTCAATGGAGATTTTTCGTTTCGTTTTATAAATAGAATGAAAAGGTATGTTTTGTTTTTGTGACTAATGTCTGAGATTTTTTCTAAAAAAAGATCAATGTTCGTTTCAAATGTGGGCTGTAATGTTTTTTAAGCTCAGGATGCGTACAGCTCAGCTTAAGTTCCATCTCAGCTCCAAATGTCTGCCTGCTCAGCATCACTTTTTATATCTTTAGCTAATGTTTCACTCTAGCTATTATTTTAAGCTTATGTGCTTGTATAATGCTTTGAAGTGCAGTATTGTTTTTTGTCGGTGATCAGTAGTTTTTAGGTTATCAATGTCTCTAATTATGGACAGCCTTCCTAATTTTGATATACAATTCGAAACACTTCACATCCTGTAAAAAACATTCAACTTTCAGTTTTGTATTTTTCATGATCAAAATTTGTGTTTACTTTTTTGTTTGCAATTAGTCCATTGGTAATTAGGAAGATTGATAACAATCTTTAATGTTTGAAGTATGTATATGATATACTCACGTAATTACTTTGAAATCAGAAATGATCAATGTACACTTAACATTATTCTGTATACTTTATTCCAAAATAAAGTAAGTATTTTTCATTCAGATGTTAATAAATATATGGTCTGGTGGTATATATAGTTTAAAGTTTTTGTAGTGTCAATTATGCTTTCATGAAGCTCTGGGGAGTACGTACACTTATATATAATAACTGTAGTGTGATAATTCTTTTCTAACTAAAAAGTTGCAACTTAAGAAGTTTTGAGTCAAACAGCTATGTGTTTGTATTAGGGGAAAATGTTTCAATGTTTAAGCCTTTCTAGATACGAAAGAATTTTTTTGTTTCTTCAACAATACGTGTTGGTTGTCTGCTCTGCACCACTTTTGCTTGATGATTGTTTAGCTAAGATATACTGACAATGCCCCCATTTACGAATGATCTTCCTAATCACGATTGTTAATGAACAATTACGTTGTGTTCAATTTTTGCGTGCTGTGTGGACCCGTGTATGTAGTGTTAATGTCGTATTGTATTGTTAGTCACAGTTGATATGTTTCTTTGTAGTTGAACGTTTTTATTTGCTCATGTTATCTGTTGTGAATTTATTCCTGTTTGTATGTGGCTTGTGTGTGGGTCGAGCGTCAGTATAAAATACGTATTTATTATTATGTTATGTTTGTTGATTTGTTTGTTGATGTTTTTTCTATAATCGCGTTTTGTTTTGTAACAATGTAGCCCTGATCATCATCCTGGCAAATTGAAATGTTCTGTGTATAAATTCAAAATACTGTACTATTAGTAACACAATACAAAATTTTGGTAAATTTTGGTGTAAATTTATAGAGCATATACTTTTAATGATCAAGATCTTTGATTATTTTTTGTATTTGCAACATTGGGAATTCTGTTTGTATGTAATTAAGAAGATTGGAAGTACATATCAAATGTTTAAAGCATATTACATGATTTTCATACGTAATCACTGTGATATCAGAAAAGATCAATATAAACTTAATCGTATATTGTATACCCAAAATAAATAATTTTTCATGTCATTCAGATGTATATATGCAATAAAGTTTTACATAGTATCAATTACACTTTCGGCATGCCTTGTAAAGATCATTCAACCTTTTCGAATTTCTAAAAGAATTTTTATAAACTTTTCTTCTATTGTGTTAGATTAAATTAGGTCATGTTGGGTTGATTGTTATGCCATGCGTATCTTTTATATGTAATTTGTGTATTGTTTATGTAATTATATATAAGAGTACTTTTTACATTTCTCACTCTCATTCAAACATTCAAAAGAGTCAACATATAATTTCAAATCATTTATTCATGAAAATTTCACTGGTAGCACATCTTTGGCCAGCTGTTTGAACATATTTAACTTCAAAATTTCAATAACAAATCTCATTTTAATTTGTGTGTCACAATCCCCACCTGCTGTGTGCAGTCTACACTGAGCAGCAGTCAATGTTGTATTGTATTGTTCAATCATTCAAAATCTTTCAAGTTTCAAGAATGTTATTGTTAGTCTTCCATTTTCATACTTCAGCTGATTTTGCAGAAATCCTTCTGCCCGTAAGGGCATCTTGTTTCATTTTAAATCAATCCGTACTAACGATTGCTGGTCTCTTCTGACCCTTGTCTTTTTTGCTGGCTCTCTCTGAACGGTGAGAAAAAGTTCTGATGTCTTTAATTCCAATTCTTTTCTTGTCGGGATCAGATGTTTTAGATGATTTCGTCAACGTGCAAGACATTGGCGACGACGAAAAATCAGTGTGGAAAAATGATAATTTTGACCTTGAACGAAACGCTTTCGATTTTATTGTAGATGATGAATTTGATTCGTAAATTACTGTAATAAAAACCTGTAATATTTTTTGTTTTTTGAAAAAACAATCCATATGTTGGACTTTCCACTTCTCATTTTAATATTTTGTTTCTTTATTCCATCGAACCACTGAATTGAAAATTGATTATTGGGGGCATCCGCCAAAATTACTTAGCAGCAAATTAAGAAACACTACTACTAACGTCTGATCTAGGTTGATTATAAAATAAACGTGTATATGTGTAGCTGTAAAGTAACTGCTACCGGTAAGGTTAGACAACAGAGAAAATCGTAAACTAGTCTTTAAAATAGGTTAATTAATATACAAATCGTTAAACAAATAAAAAAAACAATAAGAATAAAAATTTTATATTGTATTTTGAGTAAATTTCCAACATATCTAATAGGCCTTTCAGGTCATTTTTTATTTGTGTGAGTTACTTTTTAAAATCATTTTCATCGTATTCTACAGACTTTCAGCTTTCTAACGAGGGGTCAACCAAGTTTCTAGCCTTTCTAGAACTGGAGATATTTCAATTTTTGTATGCCTAATTTAGGGTAATTTTGGACATAAATTTGAATGGAAATAGCTGCGATTTTTGGCACAAAGAAGGGGGTCATGTCACGTAAAATGTGCAATAACACAATAGTTTTGACGCAGAATTATTTAATATAAGATTTTTAAAGTGTATTTCAGTATTTACTAAATCCATGTTATATAATGCCACGCCCATTTTGCCTCAACGATTTTAATGATTGGGACCTAGGACCGGGACCCGGACCCGGACCAAAATCTAAAAAACTACAAAGTACTACAAAGAAGATGCTGGATAAGAAAGGTTGAAAGGTATGAGTCCAATAAAAATTGTTAAATAGATATTACCAAGCCACGCCCATTAGGAATATGTACCTTATATACCAAGACCCTGCAACCTGGACCCCGTAACCCTGACTAAGACTGGAAAATGCACATCAGGAGAGGCTTGTTTGGAAAAGAATCTTATTTGAACGATGTTACTCCACTAAAATTGTCAAATAGACATTGATGAGCCACACCCATTAGAATTATATACCTTGTAGAGCAAGACCCCGTAACCTGGACACAATTCTGAGTGTTAATTTGCTATCTTGTTATTTTGTTATCTTTCTTTTTATTATATACAATGCTAACTAGTAACATACATGCCACACCCCATGGACTTTCATATGACCTGTTTATGACCTGTCCCTACCACCAAGACCAAGGCTTCGATCCATGTCTCCATTATTTTGATTGTGGCGCTTTACAACTAGACTCAGGCTGTAGTACCACTGAAGTGATATTTGTGTGATAAAACAAAGTTCTATGTCACTGTTAAAGATTGCAAAACAGATGTCTAATAGCCCTACCCACATGAAATACATACAAGGCAAAGGCCCCAATACCAGGACACATGATGAAACCTGGGTTCTAACACCAAAATATTTAATTGTCCATGACTTATTGGTTATCAAGCACACAATAATGAACAGTTAGAATTATCTTTTTGTCAAACAATGCAAAACTACAAGAACAATAACATTATTATAACTATACGTCAGTGACCACTGATAGCAAGAAATGAAATTTAAAATGCTTGAGTTTGGATTATTTTCTTTCAAAAATAAAAATGTCTCAAAGATGGAAATTAGAAAAATAAAAATAGTATATATATATATATATATATAATAAAGAAATATTCAGCTTCTTCTGTCACTGACTAATATCAAATTCTACAGGGATCGAAGATGTGAGTTTAAACGTTTTGACTGGTTCTTCTAGTGATGTTTTAGAGGGAAATAGCTAAAAAAAAAGACACAGAAAAAACAGAAAAAACCTTTTCATATAAAACAGCACACAGCAAATGCTATATTACCTTAAGGGGATTTATTTTTGCGTGGACTAATTTTTGCGAGCCAAGGTTTTAGAGCGTTTTGCGTGGATTTATTTTTGCGAGACAGAGCTTCTCAAGGAAAATGTTTCGATTTATTTTTGTGAATGTGAACAAAATGCAATGCGAGTATTTTATAATTTATAGCTTAGTAGTAGCAGCGAAAATCACCATTTCCATGCCTGCCACATTGCAGAGTCAATGGGTGCTTGATATAAGTACAAGGAAATAGTTAATATACGTAAGGTACACAGAGCCAAAAAATGAGCAAATAAAATCATAAAATTTTGCGAGGACTTTTTTTTGTGAATCGTTCATGTCTTGACATTTTTTGTGGTCAAAATTCGCAAAAGTCACAAAAATTAATCCACACAAAAAAAATCCCCTTAAGGTAGGCACAGTTTGTAAAGGTATTTGCAGTATACTGACACTAAAGGAACAAAAGTATTTGTCCAGAAAATGGAAACCAAAATAATCATTCACGGTATAATATATCCCCCTTCTCAAAATCTGAATGGGAAAAACACAAATTTCGTCGAACTTATTGTCATACTTTATTCAAAATTAGGTGCATTTTGAATATTTACACGCTTTTTTTTTTATAAGAATGGTGTAAATCCATTTCATCATGGATATTCTTAACTTTTTGGTCGAAATCATCATATAATATTCTTAACATATTCTTAAGGTTAATTTTTAGATTTTACCAGTCATAGTCTCAAAATCATCGAAAAGTAATGTAAAAACAGAAGACTTTCTTATGTGTATGCATAAAAAACAAAAGCTAAATCAGCTAAATCAGCTCGAGAAGGCTTTAGATGCCTTTGAAAATATATTCATAAAAGAAAAAAAAAAAAAAATGAAAATTTTCATGATGGCAATATTCTTACGATATTCTTAATTTTTTGGCCATTTTCATCATGGACATTCTTATAAAGTGTATTCTTATAAAAAAAAAAAGCGTGTATTGACTTCGTCAACTGTAAAAGAATGTTTCTATGACATCACTTCATTCATTTCTTTGTTCTCTTACACAAATGATTTTTCCAACAAAAAGTTTTGGGTCTAAAAACTTGAATTCAAGGAAATTCTTAAGCAAGTAATTTTTCTGCTTGTCAGTTTATTTTGTGTATATACATAGAAATACAAAAAGAGATAGAATAACATCGATGAAATTTCCTTTGTACCATCCGTGTTGTAATTACTGGTGGCCGTATACAAAGTTGGATTTTAAAAATTTAAAATTTCGCGCTATATATGGAAGTCTATTGTTCCCCGTAATAAACGTCGTAATTCAGATCTCGAGATCTATTGTTAATTTTTCAGAACGTGGGACTTCAGCTAATGTCTTTTTATCAATTCTTCATAATTATGAAAATTATTAGAATTATTCAGATGGTAGCATAACGAAAAATAAGTTTGTGTTTTACGATTTGACGAGAATAATAATCGTATTCATTGCTTTCTCGTGATCAACTAAACAAATATGTAAAATCATATTGAAGATTTTGAGATTGATGTTGATATAAATGACGACAATAACATTGACGAAAGTACACTTGACTCTCGTAATGAACATGTATGTTTTGAAGTGGAAATATTTCTGTTTGAACGAACATGAACAATTTTTCCGGATAAGCTGTCAGCTTTCTGATGAAACAGAGATCATCACTGCTTTGTCGTAAATATGCCTTGACATATATAAATGGCATTAAAAGCATATTTATGTATAAAATGTATATTCCGACTGCCTAAAATTGGAGAAAAATACTTCAACTTCATTTTCTGGAAGGTTTCCGTAAAAGTATAGCAAATATCTTTATAATCTAGTTTGGCAGAAACATAACTTTTTTCTCACTCAATCTCTGCACAATAGAAGATTGTTTTTACAAACTTAAAAGTATACAGCTGTGTACGTGCGCTATTATTATATACCAGAGATTTTGATTGGTAGATTTATTTTTTCGGCGTGATAATTATTCGCCGACAATTAAGAAAGTGTAAACAATGTTTATGACCATAATTAAGAGGACGCCATTTAGTTTCGGTCCCGATCCTTACACCGCAACATTCTATATTCCTTAGGAGGTCGTACTAGTGAAAACAACTTGAAAACGCTTTTAGTTCGTAAAATAATGAAACAAACGTCCGAGTATGTAAAATGAAAAGTCGAAAATATGTTTTTCATTATAGCATAAAAACGAAAAAACGAATTCAGTTCCGATTTTCTAAAAAAAGTAGCTTTTAGAAGCCCTAATGAGGATAGCATGTTTGTTTTTACGAATAAACTTGTTAAATATACTCGTTTTTGATTTAAAATTTTCGGTTTTTACTTCAAATTTTACCGAGTAGTTAAAAAATAATAAACATTGCATAAAAGAGAATGAGGCGAGGCAACACGCATGGATTCTCATTGTTTGAAAATTGAATAGAAATTTGAATAGAGCTAAGGTGAGCTAAAGTTTGATGTTATTCTATCTCTTTTCGTATTTCTATGGTATATACAAAGATCATTTTTCTGTTGGAAAACTGAAGAAAGAGCAAGTCTTTTCTGATCAAGCCTGCTGCACTGCTGATGTTTACAACTTTGAAATTTTCAAGTGACTCATGCTAAGCCAGATTTACATGTTTACCTGCAGCAGATGTGATCTGACTAAAAGATTTTTTTATTTTTTTTTGGCATTTTCAAGAATAATTTTAAGAAAAGGGATATTTGAAATGTGTATACCTATTTCAAAATAAAGCAGCATCAAGTAAACTCGACTTACCACTTTCCAAAACCTTTTTCAGTCTTTAATCATCTTCAAAATGTGTGCTGCAGTGCATTTTCAGAAGCTGGAAGAGGTCTGCCAGCAAAGACGGGGGTTTACAAAAACATAAAAATGTAATTATGCGAGTAATGGCCAAATTTTATTTAAAGATACTTAAATAACTTGAAAGACGATTTTTTGTCCTTCCATAGTTGAGGTGAGCCATTACTAAACAGTTCACAAATAACAGATTTGGCAATCAAAACAAATTTGTATCGTGAATAACTTTTGTTGTCATGACTTTCCGATCATGGCTCACTTGAATCCTAAATGTATAGGTACCTAACAAGCGCTATGAACTGGAACTGCTGCTTTAACTGCTGTCAAAGGGCCCATAATTGAATTTTTAATTAGGCACTTTTAAAATAATTTTTCCGAGAATGTGACTTCGCACGCTACGCATCTCTCAGGCGGAGCTAGCTAGACACGGATTTTGTCACGTGACTGAACATCCTATATCTAAAGGCTAGTCTTTTCACGCATGGACTGTCAAAAATAAAAAGAGGAGGATTTGTTTCTAAAGCTTTATACGTTTTATTTTGACCTTCTTGGATATAAGCCTCACCTCAAATATTACTGGATTTGGTTTACCATAGGCAGGGGCGGATCCAGGGTTAGGCAACTTAGGCAAATGCCTAACCCAAAATCAGTTAAATAATGTTTTTCATAAAATTGTATGAAAAAGGTATTGTATTACAATAATCAGAAAATAATCGAAAGTATCAAGAGATTCCCGCATCCAATCCACCCGATCCTTTCTTTCCCAAAATAGGATTATTATTCTCCCGGCGAGGCGCGGCGCGTGCCATGATGTTAAAAATTAATGTTTTTTACAGCTTGAGTTTATAGGTAGTGATCCCTGCCCCCGAAAACGACTTCTTATAGTCACATTGACAACACAGACTAGTGCCTAACGCTCACCTTAGGCGAAGAAAATTTGCCTAAGGAGCCCCGGGTTTACACACTTTAATGAATGAACTGGAAGAAAATTTGCCTAAGGAGCCATGGGTTTCCACACTTTAAATGAATGAACCAGAAGAAAATTTGCCTAAGGTACAACCATGGGTTTACACACTTTATTGAATGAATGGTCACCAAATCTGCACAAAACGACCGTGGGGGACCTTCGAATTAGACCCAGTTCAACATGGATTCGCTAGAAAACATCGTTGCAGCTTTTGATAACAATAATGAAGTATTAATTTAGGAAATTTTGAATTCACTTAATACATCAAAGTCTAGGAAAATCATTTTTTTTCGAGTTATGTCTCTTCTTTTGCTTTTGCAAAATGAAAACATTGTGGCTGCTTAAAGCAAGTGTTTTATTATTTTATGTAATATAAATGATTAGCATGGATTATTAGCACCATAATTCATTGATCATAAGTATGACGACAGTTAATTATTAGCTCATCTATGTATAATAAGTTTGTTTGTGTCAACTGAACCGAAGCCTATTCTTTATTGATTAATGATGTATATAAATATTTTTGGTATTTGTTTCTGTTAACCGAAAATGCATCTGTAAATGCTATGGAGTTACGTTTGAATGACTGAGTTTATAATACACAAAGTCATTGTTATTTTTCTGAGTTGTTTTGCGTAGGCAGCTGCATGGTTTTTTTAGCACCAGTATCTCTACCTGGTAACTTATTTGTACAGTTCAGTATAATTTTTCTTGGTTCGAGATGACTGTCTGGTGTTGAATTTAAGAACTTTAAAAGGATCCTGTGTCCAAAATGATATGAACCAATATGATAGAGATCAAAAAGCCTCTTGTTAGTATTACTTACTTCAAGTTTCTGAGATATATATGTATTTAATTTTCGAAATCTTACATTCACTTTATGCAATGCATATTTTATGATGTATATAACAGTGGCGGATCTAGAGGTATGTCGAAATTTGTGTAGAGCATTAACATAATTTGTGAATTCAATTTATATTACCAATGGGATTATTTGAACGCTTTTGTTTTATGGTTAGATTGCTAACACTCTCCTACACAAATTTCGACATACCTCTAGATCCGCCACTGTATAATAAGATAGTATTATAGGTTAAACTTCTCATCGCAAGTTACCATTAATACTATATGTTTTTAATTTACTATAGAGAGAAAGGGCTTTCACTCTGAGTAAGTGATAAGAAAATGGAGTTATAATATATTGAGAGTTTATACACATAAACAAAGAATAAAAATCTTATTCTTATACATAATTATACATCATAATTATGTATTGTATGATTTTATGATTTTTAAATCAAAATATCTGCCCAAGGAAACAGAATTTCCAAAAACTAAGACTTCTGAAACAACTCAAAACATCATTTTGGATGCAGGAACACTTTAACATCTTTGGAGTTATTCTTTCATTTGACAAAAACCTATGTTATGTCTTCTTTTGAAAAAGGTAATTACATAATGTTTTAGTTTGACTTCTTGTTTCCTATGCTACATTAAATTCTGGAAAAAATGTTGTAGCTCTTATTAAAGAGGAAGCATAATTTATCTGTTGTTGTGTAGTTTTATATATAGGTTCTTGGACTTGTCACAGGGATTTCTGGAAACACCGTCTTTTACTATATTGTGGTTGACATTATTTAACCATGGATAATTTTTAGGGTAGGGTATACTATTTGATTTGATGAACGCCTAGTGCAGAAATCTGTTTTTATTTTGCTGCCGGATAATGATCAAGGAACTTGTCTCTAACTTTGATTTTGGTCATTTTACTATATTTCTTAACATAATTTCTTTTCTTTTCTTTCTATCTGACCATCTTGACCAGTACATAGATGAAATATGTATTTATCTGAGTGCTCCAATCTATCATGGTATAGATGATTGAAAATTTATTTATTTGATTCATTACAAGTATG
Organism: Turritopsis dohrnii; assembly: GCA_027922465.2. NCBI lineage: Eukaryota > Metazoa > Cnidaria > Hydrozoa > Anthoathecata > Oceaniidae > Turritopsis > Turritopsis dohrnii. The sequence continues at coordinate 1,223,112 of BQMF02000014.1, forward strand.
TTTTCATTTGATGGATTCTTCCTGTTCATGTACAAGCAATCAAGAAAATGAAGAAAATAACAGATGAAGTAATTTATTGGTTATTTTTACTTAACCTCCAATCTGGCAGAAAATATTATTTTGGCCTACATAAAGTAGTTCAATACATTCCATTCATACTCAATTAGTTTTCTTTTGTTTATTTCCCTTATTCCATTAGTGCAACAATACAGGCTTGCATTATAACACTCCTTATGTTAGGACGAATGAATTCGAGTTAATATTTTTTGCATTTCGAAAAGTATGTATTAGATTGGGCGTAAACTGGCGTAAATTTCATCGATTGCGCCCTTATGTGTGTTTGGCAAAAAACATTTGCCTAACCCTTAAAAAATCCTAGATCCGCCCCTGCATAGGCGCATTGATGCCACTCATATTAATGAAAACCAAACAGTTATTAGTAGAAATGCAGTTAGTTACGTATTTGTAACTTCCATTGGCACTTCCAACTGCTACATAGACCTTTTCAGTACGTCTAAAAGGTGTGAAATTGGACGAGTTTTACAGTATTTGGTGTATATTATAAAAAATTCAGACCATATAAAACCTTTGATGCATGTAAATATACATGAAAAAGCATGTTTGCTTTCTTCACCAGCCATTCTCAGTGGTAAAACAATTTTTTGACTTTGGGATGGTCTTTTTATGTTGGGTTATGAGTCATGTGTGTTATGGTGGTACAATCCTTTGTTACAATTTATTACAAATTCCAAACAAATTTAACAGGGTCTACAACTCCACAGAGGGAAGTATTTGATGATATATTTTACTTTTAGTTCTTATCAGGGTCTTCCTAACCGTAACCATAACAGCTAGTCCTTTTTCGAAACAACAATGGATGTTGATTGTGCGTTTTCTTATGCTACCAATATTTACAATAACCAAACTAAACGTCTTCGTATCTCCCAAGTGACTGCTTCAAGACTTGGAAAAATATTTAATGTAAGGAACTGTTACGTCTTGTAAACACAGGCTCTTTTGACTCAACTATTTTTATGGGTCTGTTTTTACAATAGCTGACACCTTCCACAATATATATCGAACAATCAAATGGGATTACAGAATTTCCGAACGAGTATGGGAAATTTGAAAGTTTCGCAAACGGAAGCGCCATTACCAGAAACAACACTTATAATGTTAAAGGTGAGCCTGAGGAGAAGTTACCGTTCGGGTAAGTGATGATTATTCAAGCAGTGGCTAATTCCGGTTTTCCAAAACAACTGAAGAACGGAAAACGCGAATAAAAGAATTTTATTGCACTTTTTTACAAGACAAACAAGCAGTTTGAAAAGACCAATGGAATCTGGAAAAATTTTTTCGGTCAGGGTCACCCTTGCACGATATGATGGAACGAAAGTTTGTAAGTATTTCTTCATAGATTCAGTCAATTCTGTATAATTTGAACTCTCGTAAGTTTCACTTATCAAACCCAAATCATGTGATCCCTTCAAAATTTCCTCACAAGCTATAATACAGTTGAACCCCAGGTTCACTTATGGTTTCTGAAAAGTGTCTACTATAACGAGGTGTTTGTTATTTAGCATATCAGGCTTTTTCAAGGAAACAATCATCAGAAGATACTTGCAAAAAAAGAATATTGGCATAAGATGTCTTCTAGTAACAAAACAAACGCCTCTGGCTACGAACTTTAACACTTCACGCAAGTGTCTAAACATTATGGCGTTTTTTCGCTGCAGCACTCCTAATTATGAAAACACTGATTAGGTAACACAGTAGAACAAATACGTATTTCATGTTTTCGTTTTAAGATGATACAAGTAAAACCTTGTGCTTCAATATAAACGAAAGTACTGCAAATATGATCGATATAACTCTACAAGCAAGAAAAGGATTTGGGAAAAACAATTTGGTGTTGGTTCAAGATGGTCGTAGAATTGAAGATAACACAACAACAAGTGGTATGTTTATAATACGCAAGGAAACTTTACAAATTGAAAGTGCCTTTAGTCGTAAGTTCAGAATGCTAGAGCATCGTGTTGTCAATAGACCTATCCCCAATGTCTATATTTAATTGTTTCATTAGTTACAATTGCTACCTAGTAATATTCAGTTAATGATTTCATTTCGTAAAGAAGAGACTATGTTTCTTCTCTTAGTCATAACGCAAAATTTAGGAAAGGTCCATTTTAAAGAGAAGACATGATAGGTGTTGGTATTATAGCTTATATAGATTCGTTTAAAGTTATAAATGTCTTAACAGTTGACATCAGGAAATTCGTAAGATAAAAATCAGGTTCAAAATTATTACAATTTTTCAGTCATATTTATTAATTTGGACAAAGTATAAGCAAGATGCCCTTACGGGGAAACAGATTTCTGCAAAAATCAGCAGATATATGAAAGATAAAAGACTATAGTCACATCCCAGCGGGCACAAAGACGTCTTTCCAAGACGTCCCTAAGACGTCGCAAACATCTTCACTGAGACGTCTCGATGATATCCCAATGACATCGTTACGACGTCGCAGGATTATGAAATTTACTCTTTCAAAAACTATGATAGGCCACAGGCGGACTCGATCTCAGAAACTCGCAACCGTTATGTCACCACTGCTTGTTGTCAAGACGTTTAAAAACATTTACAATAAATCATTCTATACAGACTGATTGCTTTTGAAAGTTTATAATTGTTTCGAAGATCGTTATTCTGCATAGAGACGTCCCAAAAACGTAAAATCATCTCTAATAAACAGAATCAATAAACAGAATTCGATACGAATTTAAATTTTATATAAGCATGTTAGTGTTACTCGATATATAATGTTTAATGACTGCAGAATGAAATTTGAAAATTTTTATCAGGTCACAATTTGATTGTAAAAAGATCCCAATTGCGACGTCCTGTTTTCAGACACCCCTACGGCGTCGCTAAATGATCTGAAAAGCAAACGACCATTTAACGATTAAAATGAGACGTCTCAAAGACGTCTTGTACCCGCTGGGATTCTTGAAACTTGAATGATTGAACAAAACAACATTACATTCTGCTCAGCGTATACTTCACATAACAGGTGGGGTTTGTAACACACAAAGTGGAGTTTTGTTATTGAAAGCTAAATGTGTTCAAACAGCTGTACTACCAGTGATAATTTTCATGAAAAAAAAATTTGAAATGATTACCATATGACTCTTTGGAATGTTTGAATGAGAGTAGGAAATGTAAAAAGTACTGTTATTTAGTTACATAAACAATACACAAATTACGTAAAAGAAGCATGATGACATAATTTACTCTAACACGATAGAAGAAAAGTTTATAAAAATTCTTTAATAAGAATTTCGAAAAAAAAGGCTGCATGATTTTACAGCATAACTTTATGTACAGCGTGTTTCATAATATTGGAAACGGAAATTTTAAAGCTGTTTCTTTAAATGAATATACCGACTTTCAAAATGATTTTTACATCAATGGAAAGCCAATTTCAAGTTCTTTCGATGAGTATATTTTTGTGAAAAATGAGAAAATGGTTTTGGAAAAAATAAGAAAAATGTCATTTAAAAAAAAACTGCTTTAAAATTTCCATTTACAATATTATGAAACACACTGTACATTTGTGATTACATATGCACGCATTGCAAAAGTGTAACTTCATTGCATGTATACACCGCCAAAGAACTTAATTAAATGCGAGGATACAAAAAACGATTAAGTTCACATTGATCTTTTCTGATATCAAAGTGATTCCGTAGGAAACATTTGAAACAATCTCCTTAATTACGAACAAAATTCACAGTTTTGAAAATACAAAAGGTAATCAAGGATCATGATCATTAACAGTTTATACAGTGTGTCCACCAGAAAGTGGGCACCTAAATTTCAATAAGCATATCTTTTGTTTTTCGTGCTTGTTTTTTTCAATTTTTATATTAACAGAAAGAAAATTTTTTGGTCTTTCTAAATATATGACCTTTTTTTATAAAAAAAACAATTTTTCGGGAAATATAATCGATTTTGCCATGAAACCATGACATTAAATCAATAAAGATCAATTAACGCTTGCTTGAATAGGTGTTAACGACTCGAGTTGCATGGGAAATCATAAAAAGCTAAAACATTGTAATAAAGCTGTGTTTATATAAGAAAAACTTCACGTTTTTACAAGCTTGAAAGATGAAAGTTTCATTTCTAAAACTCTTTTACAAAGATTTAAAAACTTTGAATCGTGCTTTTTGATGGTGGATTTTTATCCAGAAACTGTTGTCGAAAAGCCTGACTAACAACTACATAACTTTTTGTCTCATGAAACGTTCTTCTTATGATTGAATGAATTTCATAAAAAGTTTGTTTTCTCGTTTATAAAGATTTTGGCAATGCGTTGGGAATATGAAATTATTAAATCATAATAAAAAAATTGAAGGTACGTTTACACAACGAAAAAAAGTTTTTGCCTTTTTAAAACATTTCGTGACAAAATTAGCACAACACCACCAACAGCGGTTAATTGCTCGTTAAAAGTCTGTTTCATTGATCGTTACAAAATTAATAACCGTATCGAAACAAAAAATACTTAATATTCTCTAAAATAAAAATTTTTATAAATAACAACTTATATTTTTGGAAAGCTCAAAAAATCCTCTTTCCAACGGTATAAAAACCGCATTGTATTGTTGAAAATTCGAAAAATTATTTGTGTTTTAAACAAAGTGCCCACTTTCTGGTGAACACACTGTACATGTAATGCTCTATAAATTTATACCAAAACTTACGAGAATTTTGTATTTTGTGACAAAATGTACAGTATTTTGAATTTACAGACAGTTAGAACCTTTCAAATTCCTATCGTGATTAGGAAGGCCATTCTTAATTAAAGACATTGGCAGTATAACTTAGCTAGAAGGGAAACATCAAAGAAAAGAAGAGAAACAGTTAATGTTGGAACTGAGGAGGAAACTGAACTGTACTGTACGAATCCAGAGCTTAAAAAGTATTATAGCCCACACGTGAAACAAACGAAAATCTTTTGTATATAGAAAAGCTTAAACATTTAGACATTTTATCTCCAAAATAAACACATACATTTTTCTACTGTTTACAAAGCATTGAAAACTTCTTAATTCCAAACTTTTTAGTTATAAAAGAATGATCACAGTAAAATTATTATTGCAAGATTATTTTAAATTTTTTATTAGATTATATTTTATTAGATTATATTAGATTGTTTTTTATAGATTATTTTAAATTTTAAATTTTTTAAGTTTCTAATATAGATTTTCCCTTTAATGTTCAGTTTTGGATATGTATATCTTCTTTTGAATTCATTGCCCCCGCAGCGAGCGTAAGCGAGCGAGGAGGCATAGTAGTTTCACGAGATAGGCAAAAGTCAGTTTCCGATTTTGTTCATCATCATCTTCTAACTTTCGTGTTGACGTTACACGGTGGTATACAATTATTAGCTGACTTTGCTTTTTTCCCGTTTAAAAGTATGGTACTGTAAGTGGGAAACAGAATTTTTTTTCGTATCTCTTTTCTAATTTACAATTATATTATAATTCGTATGCTAAAATTAATTAAACATTTTTTATATTACTTTTGCGTTGTTTTAGTGAAGTGAACAACAAGGATTTTGAAATTTTGCCAACAATACATTTTATGTTTGTATATGTTTTAGCTCTAAATCTTTTATTTAATAAATTTTATTCAATGCACTGATTTTTGGTGGATCTTGCCATTTTAATTGGATTTTATGCAAGAAAGCCATATTACAAATTCTTGTTTTTCTTCTTTAACTGTCCTCCACTAGTGATCATGATCAATAAAAAACCTTTTTATATTTTTTTTCTTGCTATTTTATGTAAACGTTGGCTATTTTTTGTTTTGAATTAAAGTTTGAAACGCAAATTTCTAATGGATTTTTCGCTTTAATTTTTTTTTGAAAGCGTTTTTTTTTTCTTTTGGCTCTTACATAATTTCTTTAACAAATCTTTCTTACTTTGATTATAAAATACGTGTTCATGTTTCAGTTCACACATTTCTTTTGTTTGTAGCAAATACTTTCTGATATTACTTGTTAAGCCTTATTTACACTTTTTGAAAGGCATATTAGCATCAGTGTGACATAGGCCTAAGAGATCACAAAAAGTAACAAAGTTTTGTTTGTTTTTGTTTACGTTGTATAGGCTTGCAATGTATAGCTTGCTGTGTGTACAAATTAAAAAGCTTGAGCGCGGGGGCATTTTTAGCTAAAGCTACATGCTAGTTTTAAAAAATGTAAATAGCTTCTTCAGCTAACATGCATGATACGCAAAAGTTTCATGCAAACGCACGCACGAAATTACAAAAAACCCCTAGGTTTAGACAGTAAGAAAAGAAAAAGAACAAGATGCCCTACCGGGCAAAAGGATTTCCGCAAGCTTTGCTGCTGAAAATGCCACAAAAATGCAACACTAGCACACTAGTTCTACAAAACTAAGACAGTCACATCATTCAGCTCGAGAAGCATCAGCATTAAATAAACAAAAATATTAATGCGACTGACAATGTTCGTCAAGAAAGTCAGCCTACCATAACATAAAAAAGGGGCTTTTCTTTATGCTATCGCGGAGATCATTTATGAAGATCTGTTTTTTTTGTACGAATAAGCTGAATGATTGTTACTGGATATTTGCCACCCACGTACTCCAAAAATGTACATCGACACAATACGAAACTTTAATTTAACCACATTAAATATAACGAATCCTATAAAAAGATTGTGTATACTGGCGGTAACCAACATATCGTTTGGGCAGCACAAACTAATATATAAAGTTTCTATATTGATCTCCTCAGAATGAAAAATATAAATATCACAATAATAATTACTTAGAAATTAAAGCTCATATCTAATGTAAAAGTTAAAAAAAATACAACATACGTAGGGAGAAAAGAGATAAGCTGATATAGCCAGAATACATCCAAAAATTGCTACTAAATATAGTATAAATAGCTGTATAAAGTGCATATGTTGGTGATGTTGGGGAGGAGCTGAAAGGAAGCTAAGCTGAGCTTTAAAAATCCAAAAGCTTCTAAAAATTGACTTCAAACATGCATACACATACAAAATACACGAAGGTCTTTCATATTTAAAAAGGCTTGGAGCAAAAATAAAACAAGAAATACCTTTTCTTCCACACACCATGTATTGGCACTGTTTTCATATTTTAAACTTCAAGAAAACTTCTTTCAAAAAACAGAATAACCACACTGTAATTTAATTTTGTGAACATGATAAGTTCCCAACAGTAATGCAATTCTTTATATAAAATTATAAGCTGTATTAACTTCTTTTAAAGCCATATTTCCATCAAAGAAACTTTTAGCAAACTACACACGTTCTTTCGCTGCCATTTTAAAACGTTTTGTGGACGATCACATGGCATGGCGAAAATCAGCCAATAAACTATCGCTATTGAAGTTAAGGTGGCTATATTAGCACCCTTTCGTAGAAATCGGGCATTATGCACCAATCACGATTGAGACGGCTTTTTTATGAACCAATGAAATTGGAGAAACAAATATGACTAGGTTTGGACAGTAAGATGAAAAAAAAAAACAAAGACGATCGTAAAGTATTTCTTGCTTACGCAGAAATCCAACAAGATGCTCTTGCAGGCATATGGATTTCTGCGAAACCAGCAGAAGGAATAATGGAAGACTAGTGACATTCTTGAAATTTGAAGATTGATTGACTTCTACAATACAACATTACATTTTTGATCACACACTCCCTAGGAATCCATGAAAGCGTAACTGCGATATATACTACAGATCAAAAATAGATAAAACAAAAATAGAACTACAATAGTTAGTCCGCTAGAAAGTTTGTCAGCTTTTGTTCATTTCCAGATATAATGGCAATTTACCTTTTAAAAAGTGTCAATAGGGCTTAACTAAAAACAACAGAAGCTTTTACATACAAAGAAAAGAAATACGCATAAGGTGCAAATCGTAACCATGGATACACATTTCACATGACAGTTTTTTTTAATCTAGCTACTAAGCATTTAAAATGTATAGCTTTTAAAAAGTTTATGAACGACTTCGATAAATTCTCCTAACTGCAAAAGAGCTTCGAAGCACAAGATGTTACCAACAGCGAACATTTAAAATCATAAGTTTATTACAAGCGATGGTTTGAGTTTGGTGGAACTGGAGTTCTCGGTTGTGTTTTTAGTAGGAGAAATGTCTGGTTTTTTTCGTGAATCAGTGGCAAAACACTAAAATACTTACATAAAGAATGTTTTGGTAGTTTTCATGTAAAGGCACACACGAATTTTCAAAAAACCGCTAGGTTTGGACAGCAGGAAAAAAAAACCAAAGCCAGTTTTAATGTATTTCTTGCTTTCGCAGAAATCCAAAAATTAAAGCGGTTTAAATAGATTTCTTGCTTGCGCAGAAATCTGACAACACTTTACGCCAAATTCAAATGGGTTTTTGAATTGCTTAAATTTTCTTTATATGGTGTACATACAGTATGTATCGAAAAATTAGTACTATTAGCCGCGAAGGCGGCATCGCTCGCCGCCCATGTTCAGCCTGCGTCGTGACACCCAAAGAGTTCACAAAAATAAAATTAAGAAAAAATTTTAATGATGTCATAGAGCCCTTGTCCCCAAAAATATTGCCCAAATTTTTACTGCTTTTAGTTTAGGAAACAATGTGTTGAGAAAATGTTTAAAATAATTGCAACTTTTCACAGAAGTTGTACACTCAGGTAAAAAAAGCCAATAAGATAGTAAACCTGAATCTATTTTTCTAGTATCCGAGGTAAATTATTTTTTACAGGCTCACTCCATCCAGGAGCTGAACCACATAAAGGCACATAAATAACTTTGCCCTATAGGAACCAAACATCAAAATAATAAAACCGTAAGTGGTAAGATCTTTAAGAAATTAACGAGGGTAGCAAAACCTTATATCCACTATAACTTATCTGGAAAAATATTTTCAGAAAAAAATTAAATATTTGGATATGTCTCAAAAAAAGCTTTCTCCAGATATAAGAATTGCAAAAAACAAAAAATTTGCGTTCGGAAATCTTTTACCAACTTTTTTTATACACACTGTACAACAACTTGATAGTGCTAATTTTAACTATATTGAAGATTAGTTCCAGTAAACATTTTTTATCTCGTGCATATATTTTATGTCGAAATCATGTTCATGTCATGAGGATCTTGTTTCAGTTAATTCTAATATATCAATGAGAAGGTTGTTCCAATTCTGTCCAAATAAACGGCTTCTAGATTTCCTATTCTTTTTCAGGGTTTTCATTTTGGCAAACTTCCTTTCAAAGAATCTTTGCCGTTCCTAAGTCAGATTTGGAAACAGCAGCAAATGCATCTCAAAACAGATCTTCATCAGATAATGGTAAGTTGCAATAAATTACACATGTTTCCATAAAAGAACAGGCTGGGATAAATCGATTTTACAGTGACTTTTGTAAGAAGCATTTTATGTTCACTTCCAGTTTTGCTGAAAGGGTCAGTTTAGACGTTTTAGGTGACAGCTGAACAATTAGTTCCTTAACATTTGCTAATTTCTCTTCCTTAAACTGAATAAACATCAAAGTTCTTAGTTGTAGTCATATCTTGCAAATTACTCAACTTTATTATTCCTATTCTTTCTTCCTATACATATTGGATGATTTTCTTAAATACAAAGTGGCAGTAACCTTCACTTTTCAATTGAAAAACGAATAAACTTCTATTCGTACCATTAGTTGATGATTAAGTATATATTGCAGTAAAACAAAACATAAGAAATTTACCGAAAACCTTTTTAAAACAAAGTCTCCTGTCCATTAATCGAACAAACCAGCATGTTACGTTCGATTGAAGGACAAATTCTAGTTTTAGTTCAATCAATATCGGAACGAATTTAACTCTATTCACGTTACATTGTAGATTCAACTGGCGGAGAACTACAAATAAAAACAAAAGAATTGATGAAATGTTTGATATGCTTAAAAGTTGCCAGCAGCCCAGTCCAGATAGGGATTTGCTGCAATCAAATACTTGGATGTTATTCATGTGTGCAAGGGTGGAAGGCTACAAATGCTACGTGTCCGCATTGCAGAGCCCCAAATATGGGAAGAAATGTCAAAAGCTTTCGAATTTTTGATAACATTTTGAATCTGTTGTAATTGCCGTGGAACAAATCTAATAAAGAGGTGCTGAGTCCAGTTTCTGAAAGAGCTTTTCTCGCATCTTATATAAAAAAGCAGCTGTTTTAAATTTTCAAATTTTCAAAAAAAGTATTACTTCATAGTTTGGAAAAAATGTTAGTCCCGTGTCATAGTTACAAGGCGGCTACGAGTCACATGCCCATGCAGTTTTATTCAAAGGTTACGGGTTCAAATTACTGCTCTTGTACATATAAAGTAGTTCAGTTCACACCGAACAATTTGGGATCAATTCCTATCACTTGTTCCTCCTCTCATTCCGTAAATGACCGAATAAGCGCCCAGGACTCAATTAAGCGCACCGTCCGATTAAGCGCCCAGTTCCAGTTTTGTTATTCAGCAAAAACATAAAATATTGAGAAGAACATGGTTTTTAGTTGAACATGTATTTCAGGATAATGAAGGAAACTTAATAACGCGGGAATGATTTATTTTCATCTAAAAGTGAGAGTATTTATCGAGCTTTTTTTGAAGTTGCTCGAGCAGCACACAAACAGTTCTTTTGTCAGCATTCAGTGAAAAGATAAACTGTATTAGTGATTTTAGAGATTTTTTTTAACCGCCCAGGACTCAATTAAGCGCTCCGTCCGTATAAGCGTCCACCATAAAAGTTCAAAAAACTTATTAGCGCCCGGGGCGCTTATTAGGTCATTTACGGTGTCACAGTAAATTTTAACTCCCCTAAATAATGAACCCCTCTCCCCATAATTTATCATTATGTACTAAGGGAGTCATTATTTCCTAGGAAATTTCTACTTTAGGGGAGTCATTATTTCCTAGTTTATATTAACTGGGAGAGTCATTTTTCAGAGCGGTATGTAACAGAGTGGTTTACATCTTTCTGCACATGTTTTTGTAATTTGATATATCTTACGTTACAGTGATATATCTAATGTTATATTGATATATCTTATGTTATAGTGATATGCGAAATATCACTAATAAAAATGTTGTCTCTCTTGTCGTCATTATTTTTTCGCGTTTTCGTAATTATTTGTATTTCTGATACATTTGACTACACATATCTAATAATTCTATGCACACAATTACCCTGTTTCCTATTCAGACAATAAATGTAGTTAAGAGTATGGCTTAACATCTTAACCTCTTTTTATCAGTCGTTAATGCTTGTTTTAATATTTTAAAAAAGCCATCTGATCCTTGCTTTATATTTTAATATGGCACGTGCCAAAAGACGCACGTTGATGGGTACCATTTTCTAAAAGCTACAGACGTCATGTTCTTTTCATAAAGTCTTTGCACCCGTTTATATTTCTCTTTATCAGACAATAAAATGAAAAACCACTTCAAAAGTTGCATTTTTTTTCTCCAACTCCATACTGTGCTGCCCAGGAAAATCAAGAAAACATGAAAATAATCAGTAAAATATCAACCCAATTTTCTTTTACTTCTGTGCATACGACGAGCTTGAAAATAATTAAAATGAAATGCAGAGGAAAACCATATGGATCATCTTAAAGTCCATTTCTTGTTCCCTACACCGTAACTAAACTCTTTTAGATAGCTAGTGTTTTTGCTGCGCTAAAAAATTGGAACTACTCATCTAAATTTAGAAATATGACGGCAAAGAAAATTTCCAAAGATTTTGCTTAACTTTAAAAAGAAGCAACCACAAAATAGTTTCACATATTTGACTAAGGCGAAAAATTCAGATTGAAGTTAATAGATTTTGTGGGAATAAATACTCTGTGTAGAAAGGCCTGCGATATATGTTTCTGCTAGTCGTCTTTCATTAAACGCCACATTTGCGCTCAGGGCAACTTTAAATGCCTCTATTGTGAATGTCAGGCAAAATATATTGGCGAAACAGCAAGAAGGTTCTCCGAACGCATCAAAGATCACTACGGTACAGACTACAAATCACATATTTTGACACACTCCATCGAGAAAGGTCATAAAACGCAAGTAAAGGACGATTTCTCAATCATCAACAAAAACAGACATTTAAGTAACTTCTTAAGTTAGAACAACAGTAGAATCTTTGTTCATAAAAAGAGAAAAACCTTCACTTGAATTTTAAGAGAAATTGCGGCGTTTGAAGCTTTTTAAATGAGATACTCTTATTGCGGAGTGGAGCTATGTGGAACGGAGCTCATTTGGCAAGATCAAATATTGTCATCAATATTGAAACCTCCTGCAGGGTCATACAAAAATTGGAATTTGGCCACTTACATCAGATTTTCTGAGTAGAATTCAGTCAGATAACACCTTCAATGTGCGAGCAAAAAAAATTTCAAAGTATGGCGTTTAAGCAAATTTTCCCGTTTCTACGGTACATGGACTGTTTACCAAAATGAAAAGTTGCCATTCTTAGTTAGAGTTAAGTAGACATATTCCCCTTCCACCGGGAAGGCTTTGTCTGAAGTTTGTTGAACTTGTCTTCAAACTGTCCAAATGGGAAAACCAATACCTTCACGATATTAATGTAAGTTGTGGATGGGAATATATTGTTTGTTGACCTTTTTGACAATAACTTATATTCAGATCAAGGCTTCTAAACTTTTTAAGCACACTAACATTATTATTTGACTGAGCAGCATCATAAATAAAATGTGCTCAACAGCTGGGTTGTGTGCTAGGAATAAAAGAAAAACTTGTAGATCTATACGTGACTCTTATCCATTGCTTTTGCTACTGCATCTCAGCCATGTTTATTAAGCTTTGTGTACTGTTAACTGAAACCAATGTGCTGAGTTTTTTGTATATTGATTAATGACATTCGCACACAATGTACCTTTCCAATTGCAGCGCAAAGTTATCGGATCTAGTGGGACTCGAACCCACGACCTCTCGCTTGCCGGGCGATTGCTCTAACCACTAAGCTACCGAACCCTTGAGTTGACACTAGTTCGTAGCAGACGAGGGGAGCGTACACACTCAATTGGACCTGAATGCCTTCGAATCAGTGGAATCTCATTGGATAGATGCTCAGAGGTGATTCAAGTTCCAACCATCTCGTTAAGTTTGATGCAACTAAGAGTTAAGAGTTTTATTTCCACACCACACACAACAACAAACCGAACAAGTTAACACAACAACAAACATTATTAGTAGGTGAATAATCATCTCACCATTTGCAATGAGACCACTTTTACACCACAAGATAATGTTAAGAGATATTGAATTCTTATTGATAATTGAAAATGTATGATATATATATGAGGCAAATTAGACGTTACACTCTGGAGTAGTAGGATATGCTGAAATTTGACCTTGATTATTTCTAATGTCTATGTAATTCCTTATAGAAAAACAAAACAGTAATACATTCCGATGGAATTTGAAAGTAAATCTCTGTTACTTTTGGTAATCAAATTGGACTGCTTTACAACAAAACAACATTTACCCACTTGTAATGGTTCAAAAATATTCTTCAACTTGCACTGCATGAAATTTGAAGTTTTCGTTACAACGAAAACATACGAAAACTAAAGAAAAGAGGAAGTTTTTATGTAAAATCGCAAAAAGAAAACTTCATGTTATTTAATGTTTTCGTTTTTACGATAAGAGTAAGTTTAGTGTCAGTCGATTTCACACGAAAACTTTTTGTTTTCTTAGGAAATCGTGTTTTACGATTACACACTATAATTAAATGTTTTCGGTCGTAGTAAACAGGAAAACTTATTGTTTTCGTAAAGAATCGTTAATTATTATTTCCACACTTAAAGTATATGTTTTCGATGCGATAACAATTGAGAACTTGATCTTTTCATATGAAACCGTTTATAGCGATTTCACACTATTTTTTATGTTTTCGGTCGTAGTAGGCACGTTAACTTATTGTTTTCGTAAAAAATCGGTAAATGCTATTTCACATTTAGAATAGGGATTTTCGTTCCGATAACAATTGAGAACTTTATGTTTTCATATGAAATCGTTCACAACAATTTCACAAAATACAAACCATTTTCGATATCGTTAAAGACAAAAAATTGATGCTAGACGCGTAGGTTCAAACGTTCTCAACATGACAACATGTCCATTATTTTACGCAGGTAGGGTAAAAGGTTGAAAGAAAATATGCAAATATGTTGAAGATTGAACTTTTCCCATAAACTTATACATACAAATAGGTAAGTAAATTAGGTAGATAAATTAATAGTATTTACATATTTACATTTTTATTATTTTCATATCATACAAGTGTAAAATTCCATAAAACAATCCATAAAGAAATAAAAATTATTAAATGTGATAAATCTCATGTTTCAAGTCTAAATTTCAAGTTGAGAGTTCAACTAAAGATAATGAACTATTTTACAGAGAGCCGATGGTTGCAATATGCTGATGTCAGCAGAAATAGAACAGCTTTGGTACGGTTTTATGAACAAGCAGCTGTTTATTATTAACAAAGCACTCAAACAAACGATAATTGGCTGGTGGAGATTCTCACCAGAAAACTCAAAGTTTCTACATAATTTAAAGTTATAAGTTAAAGCAAAGTCTGTATTATATATATAAGATAAACTATAACACAACTAGGATGCAAATTTTAAACATTATTATCAACAATCCATTCATATCCTTTTGGTAATCGAGTTGGTGGAACACCAGATGAAGCATCTCCACGTTTACGTGGAAGCATACGAAATTTAGCTCGAGATGAAGCCTTTTCTTTGTGCACCTTGTCCAACTTTTCAACGAATCTGTTAAATTTTTTGGCACGCCATATCAGTGGTCGAACAACAAAAACTTTTTCATCTTCATTTATGAGTTCATCTTCTGATGACATGAGTTCAGGAATCATGCAATGTTGCCAATACACCTTTGATTGCTGATCCATTTCAGCAGTTGATAAATTTTGAATTGTTTTTATTCTCCTGTTTGCTTTCTAAGAAAAAAAGTAGATCATTCTAAGTTCATGGAAGATCATTTTCTAAGTGATAACTTAACTTAAAACTTAAAATTTACTCACATGCTCTTTTCTCGATTTAGATAGCAATTGCTATTTAATATACAGCAACTATATTGTAGTGTTAGCAATGATAATGTGTGCCCAGGTTAAACTTTATAACACATTTAGTTTAGAGAAGAGGCTAATAGGATAAAGTTGCTACAATTTCAAAAATTCTTTAAATGAACTATATACATAGCTGAAAAATAAGCGGTTTCTTAATCAGCATTGGAGAGTAAAGAAACAAATCAATTAATTGGTTCTTCTATAACTGTGTACCTCTGTGTATGCTACTTGAGTTCATTCTAATAATATAATATTACGCAATTATTTAACATGATTTTACTCAGGAAAAATCATATAATTTGCCGTGCCCACTGGGATACTAATAAGTTATTACTATCATTTTGTGAGTGTGAAATTTATGTTGTTATTATATAATTTATCTGTTTGGTTTACTACTTCCGGTGTATATTGCATTATCAATGGTATTCAATGTCAATGTATGCATGAGGATGAAACGTATAATCTTGTATGCTAGAAACAATGGAACTGCTGAAACAAAGACAGGAGTAAACCAATGTCAAAGTGAAGTGTTGGGCATTTCCAGCAACATGTAGTTATAAATTAATACTAAGGAAACATTCATTCAAAGATATCTTCAGTGATATTTCATTTGAAAGGAACATGTGACACATTCAAAAATGTTTTATTGAATTGACGATTATAGTTTCAAAACTGAATGTTGATTGTCATCTCTGGGTTAACTTACTTAAACATTTTTGGGAAAGTTTGGAAGATGCCTGTTATTTATTTCTTGTTGGTTTTAACTTCCTAGTGCTTCTTTATTCTTGTGAAAAAAATGATATTTAAGTGTGTATAATTTTTACGTAGGATACTTTTACAACTGTGAGTGTCAGAAATTTTTGAATCTGTACTTATGTATAAAAGAACTGAAAATTATTGATTCAGAAAGCATTTTGTTTTGTCTTGTTATACTTCTTCTCTTTTCCATCTCAATCTCACGTTCACACAATCAAATCCTTGAATAAACATTATCAGATTATTAAACCCACCTCATTTTGATTCTTTATTACTTTGACATGCTAGTTACTTGATAATAAGTTCTTCATAAATAAAAGTTGCTATGGGCTAATTGCGATAATTTTCGTCAAATTACCACATCAAAACAAGGCGAGGAGTACGGTTTGGCAAATTTTCGACATTTGAAATAGTACGGTATAGTTTTGAATCGCAATATAACTAAAAAGTACATGATATTAATAGGCTTCATTGCATTAATTATGCAAGAAAACTAACAAAAGTAACATTATTTCGGTTTGATATGGCTGCACATCCACGCACACCGTTACGAATTCAACTCGCTCATCGGTATTTGTCAAATAAAAATCGCGCATTCCATATTTTTCTGGCGAACGGGTGATTACACGCACCCACCCCGCAAACTTTACATATATTGATATTGTCTTATATGTAACAAGAGGTGTTTCGTGAACAAAGCAGAAATTATACGGTACCTCCCCACCAAACACCATGACGTCCTTATGACGTCATAATCAAGTCGAACGATGACCTTATATGACGTCATGAGAAGGTCATCATAACGTCATATTTTTACAAAAAGCGACGTCAGATCCATGACGTTGCAAGGAGTTCTTTTAATGCCATGATGGGGCGAACTAACCATTGCATGCAAAGAAATGGCTCACATGTCGAATGTACCTAGCTTGAATTTTTTTTTGTTATTTTGTGTGAAAAAGTTGTTTTTAGCAAGGATTTCACGAAAAAATATTTTTGTCATGTAAATGTAGCGTTACATTTTAGCATAGTCACAAGAGAGAAACGTATTGACGATTCGATCGTGTTTTGTATTGAACGGGTCATTAATCTGCATTCACGTATTTTCTAATTAATCTTTAACGTTTTAATTACATGATCTCATGCTAGCAGTCCTTATTATAGCCCAAATATTTTTAATTTGAAAATAAAAATTACATATGGAAAGACGAGAAAATCTTCTTTCTTTTGGTGTAAAAATCGCATAATTTAACCCAAAATATCAAAAGATATGACTGATAAAAGTTAGGATTCCGTTTATTTCAGGACACACTGTATAATGTAACGAGAGCGAAGTGTCAATTGCAATAATAGTGATCCCAATAGGACAAAAAACAAAGAAGCGATACGCAACGCCAGAGATCATAAAAAACGCGCGCACGGACTGAATCAATGGACCTTAGCAAAGCTGAAAATAAAACAAAGCAAATATAAAGGACACCAGTATCCCGGGTAAAACTTTTTACCGAGTTTAACTTCGAAAACGTGAGGTCTAATCCGCCATTTCCGTGTACGTAACCCGTGACGGAAAAATAAATCATAAAATCGCAACTCAAAAGTGTGCCCATGTTGTAGAGCTCGAAAAACTGATCAAAAAAGTGTATGGGATCGTTTCGCTACGATCAACCGTTGCAGAGATGTCGTCGATCAAAGATTGTGATGACGTCATATCCGCAGTAGCAAATAAAATTTAGGCCCAAATGATGCGTCACCCCATCACCCGTATCGCTGACCCCAAAAAACGTCAGTTATCCCTATTGGTTCTCGAGATATTTCCCCAAAAACGTCGCGTTCGATTGGGGATGCAATGCAATGGTTCCCCGTGATCATAAAAAAACTGACGTCAAATGATGCCACGTGCTTTTGGAATGATCGTGAAAAAAGTGTCTCTCGCGTCTACGTGGTTTTACGCGCACTTAAGAGGAGGATGACCGTAAATTTAAACTAAATATGTCACTCTCTAAAATAAAAGTGGTATGCACAATCGCGGATTATTATAATAAGACTAGTATCCCGGGTAAAAACTTTTTACCGAACTTAACTTCGAAAACATTAGGTCAAATCCACCATTCCCGTGTATGTACCCCGTGACGAAAAAATAAATCATAGAATCGCAACTCAAAAGTGTACCCATGTTGTAGAGCTCGAAAAACTGATCAAAAAAATGTATGAGATCGTTTCGCTACGATCAACCGTTGCAGAGATATCGTCGATGATCAAAGATATTGATGACGTCATAGCCGCAGTACCAAATAAAATTTGGGCCCAAATGTTGCGTCACCCAGTCACCCGTATCGCGGACCCTAAAAAACGTCAGTTATCCCTATTGGTTCTCGAGATATTTCCCCAAAAACGTCGCGTTCGATTGGGGATGCAATGCAATAATCCCCCGTGATCATAAAAAAACTGACGTCAAATGATGCCACGTGCTTTTGGAATGATGGTGAAAAAAGAGTCTCTCGCCTCTACGTGGTTTTACGCGCACATAAGAGGACGATGACCGTAAAAATTAAACAAATATATCACTCTCTAAAATAAAAGTGGGATGCACAATGGCGGATTATTATAATAAGATATATAAAGTACTACTAACGTTTCGCACGTGAAAACAAACTTTTACTTGTTAGATGAAATACATTACATTGTTATTATTTTATAATCCATATTTTTTGTGTATAAACATATGTTTATTGCTTTGTACAGAAAAAATAAAACAACTGTTGTCAGAAAATTTACATTTTTACTGATATAGAAAACATGCTACTTTTTTCACTTTTTTCGAGACATTTTATTTCTTTACGAGCTTGTCAATATTATTTCTGCCTCGTCGATATCATTTCGCGCATTTCACGCTTTGTGACGGGACATCCACAAGACAAACTTCGTCCTACCTCGTCCAAAACCTTGGTCCCATATTAGGATTTAAATCCCGCTATAAATTTCGTTTTCTAAACGTCGTTCTATCTGGAACTTTTATCCGGCTCTGACAGCTCCATGGGATACGCAGACTATATTAGCAAACCGATTTTACGTTTTTATGTCGTAAGTACGACCATTAGGTCATGTTTTGGTCGTCTTTTTGTCACCTTGGTGACGTCATATTAAATGACTTTAAATGGCGTCATGAGAAAGTCATAAGAAAGTCACCTTGGTGACGTCATATTAAATGACTTTAAATGACGTCATGAAAAAGTCATAAAGAGGTCATATGACTTCCTGACCAGATTTAGACGTCGTGGTGACGTCATAATGACGTCATGTGTTTGGTGGATCTGACACAAGGCACAAAACTAGAGGCAAAGCAAGGTACCGATTAGCAGCACAAAAAATACTAAGCATGATCCAGAGACTTCAGCTATTTTGTTTTAGCTGTTTGCTTACATAATAGAACAGCTAAAGCCAAAGTATGACCACGTGATAACATAGCCAAACTCAAGCTGCCAACCAACATATGCACGTACTCACAACAGACAACTGAACTGAATAGGAGCGTAATATGGAATTAACGAATTCACGTAAACAATGCACGAAATCATTCATAACTTGGAGTGGTAGGAGTAGTAGGAGAAGAAACCACGGGTATTTTAAAGACTTTACTCCACCACGGGTGTCCTAAAGTCAATTATAGTAACTGTCTAACTTTTACCTAGTAATATTCTGATTTGTAAATAAAATTTCACCCTGATTACTTATTAGTGAAAAACAACAAGTTTTTAAAAACAAAGCAAAAGCTTTCCGGTATGTTAACAGCACTGATGATGGTATAACATACCGAAAAGCTTTTACTTTGTTTTTGAGCCATGTGGTAAGCCACTTACAATCGATACAAACCAGGCGAGAGAAGGAGAGGATGCGCAAAACATGCACACTGGAAATAAATATAAGATGATGCAGGGAATGAAATTGAGGAGAATGAGGGAAATAAATTTCTCAGATCAAGTTTTTTAGCGAAAGCCATGTTCGGACATTTGTGTTTGGCAGATGAAAATTCAGAACGACACTACCATTATTTCACATTCTAAACTGATCTTAGGCTTGTGGTGTAAGCACGACCTTTTAGTTCATGGTTTGGCCGTGATTCCGTCACCTTGCTGACGTCATATTAAATGACTTTAAATGACGTCATGAAAAAGTCATAAAAAAAGTCATATGACTTTTTAACCAAATTCAGACATCGCATAATAACGTCATAACGACGTCATGTGTTTGGTGAGATTAATAAACAAATAAACCTTTTCCCACCAAATCATTTCACGTACGTCGAAATCTTCGTGTGTACGTCGAAATCATTGTGCGTACATCGAAATCATTGTGTGTACGTCAAAATCTTTGTGCGTACGTCGAAATCTTTGTGCGTACGTCGAAATCTTTGTGCGTACGTCGAAATAATATATTGTGCGTATGTCGAAATAATATATATATATTGAATATATTGGATGGCTATTTTCTAATAATAACTTGGAATAAATTTGGTTATATCCAGAACGTATTTGGAAGCACTTCTGTTTCTCCATAAATTGTCAACCTTTTTAAAACGTTGATAAAACGTTCCATGTGCGTCCAAAAAGAACGTTGAGGATAAAACGTCAATGTGACGTTGTAATAACGTCCTAAAGTAACGTAACCAAATTAGAACTAATCTGAAACGTCCTAATTACGTCCTGTGCCGGCTGGGGAGGTTGAATATATAACCTGTTTTTCTTTACTAAAAATGAAGCTCAGAGGCGTAGTTAGGGTCAGTCAAAGAAACCTGGAGGAGTTCAACATTATGATATTTCTTTTCAGTCTTAAGTGTCGATTAGGTTACTTGAACGCTTTCCTTTTCTACTTTAAATCACTTAACTCTCCTCCACAAATTTTGACTGACCTCTGGCTACGCCTCTGAAGCTTCTGGTTCTTTCCTCTTCATTGACATGTTAGAAACTATTTGATTTTCAATTATCTATTATCTATTTCTAACTTTTTCCGGTCCAATTTTATGTGCAAGATAATTTTAGAACCGTTAGTTCAAATCGATTCAATTTTTCGGGGACATTAATCATTACTTGTACTGTGATTTGAACTAAAAAAATACAAGTTTTTATTTTCATCCGCTCGTGTGCCAGTAGAACTCTGAAGAGACGGACTTCAACAAATTGGTGAAAATTTGAGCTATGATGACTATGAACCATGATGGCCAGTTTTTTGTTTTTTTTTTCATTTATCGCCCGTAAACAAGTTATTCTTTAATTTTCACCATCATGAATGGTAACCATGGCAATCATCGTGTTGGAATTATGTCAGTGATTCTCTTTTTTGGTGTTTAATACAATCATGACCTTAATTCATATTATTGTGCCAATTTCAACCAAACAATTTAGCCACATTCCTCAAATTATTTGTACTGTAAAACGTAAATAAACAGCAATTTATATAATCCAATTTTTCTTCAATCTGATTAGCTACTTTGAAAGTGGAAAAACAACTTATGCACCCTCCTTCTTAGGTTAAAAGTTGTACCTACGGCACGTTTCTACTATTGATCTGAACATTATATCGATTTGCGTTTACCAACCATTTTTGATTAAAATATTTACGACATATCTTCTGACAGACATGGTTATAATTAGGCATGTGATTTTTCCCACCAAATGCACGCACATGTACATTATTTCCTTTTAGTAAACATTTTAAAGATGTTCATTCAACATTTTCATGTTAAACGTTTGTATAAAAAGTCTGACTTTCAGATATTTTTTTGGGTCTACACTAATTATTTGCTTTAATTTTGAAATCCAAAAGCCTATTGAAATGCGCTGCGATTTTCTATGATTTTCTAATGTCTTTTTGTGAATATCGCATCACTGTCAAAAAAGAAAAATTTGAATTTGTTAGCGAATGTTGATGTGATTTGGGTTCATGAGAGCATAGAAATACGAAAAGAGATAGAATAACATCGGCTAATTTATGCATGTTTTTCTATTGAAAAAGTGATTGCTCTTTTAAACAATGATTTTATATCCACATGTACTCGTTTCAGTGTCTTTTCCGATGTTTTGCCGCGCGGTCTGATGTCCGACAATTCATGTAAAAGTTCTGACAAGTTCAAACCAAAAACGACAGCTGTTCCGTTGCTTAACCCTACATGGATAAGATACGTCCATATATGGGCATAAAATATGCCTTTTGAAACTTTTGCAAAAAGCCACATCTTCTTTTGACTTGTCGTTCGAGAGATATTGAAGGAAGTTGCTGGAAGCCATTTTGTGAAGTGAAGTTTATGCCATTATTTGAAATGGCTTGTTTCGATATTTGTAGGTCCGATTGCTTAACGTTTGAGATACTATGTGTAGAGGAGATGTGTGGGAGTGAATTGTGAAAGTTTCAAGGATTTTTGTCAAGGATTGCGAGTAAAAGGTCTCTGTTTGTGTTGATGTTTTTATGGCAGCCATGTCTAATATTGTCGTGTTTTCGGTGCAGCCGTTATCTTCACGAGGAAACTTTATCAGTAAATGTAACGATGATAAAAAGCCTTATGTTTACGGTGGCCAAGAAAACTGAATCACTTTCTTTTTAACTTGTGGGATATTTTCTTCCAGCTGTAAAAAACTATGGAGCATTATGTTAAAAAAACTTTCCAGTTTATGCAGGATTTGTGATGATGGAGTTGTGAAAAAATCTAAAAGTTATGTCAATCCAAAATTATCTATTGACTACAGTGATGTTTTGAAAAATGTTTATGGAATTATTTTGCAAAATGATGCAAAAGAGGTGAGTGTCTTCATAAATATGTATCTAATGATTATATCTTATATTTCTATGTTGACGTTTTATTTATTTTTTGTCAAAACATATGAATGTTCATTGTGACTTGAGGATACTTTCTGGAAACGTTTTACAGTGTTTTTCGTTCATTATGTTTTTTTTTTTTTATTATTTTTCTCGTAGGTGCATCCAAAGATGTTATGCATAAAATAAATTAACTTTTGAAGTAAAATTTTCAGTTTACAAGGAGTATATGCACAAAAAAAAGGAATACCATGTCTCTATCTTTGAACATCAATATATATATATATATATGTCAGAAATCTGTGATTCTTAAATTACCATCGAGGAGGAAACCGTTGGAGAAGTAATCGTTTCTAAATGCTAATTGCTGATGAAGAGAAAGAATGCTGAGGAGGGAACTGCTGAGGAAGTAACAATCTCTGAAGATACACTTGTTGATCCAGATGTATCAAATTATAATGAAAATTCCTCACTTGTTTTGTTTTAAGAAGTGACAACAATCAATGGAGAAAAATTGCACCTGGACACTATCAAACAAGTTTTTATAGACAACTTGATCTAGAGTTGCCAAAAAACTTTCAGGATTGTTGAAATCTCAAATTGTAAATACTGAGTTCAGTTTTTACTTTATACAAACAGTGAAACTTTTTGTAGATTATACTGAAATCTGACTGTAATTTTTATGTAACCTGGTAACAAGGTTTGGAATTAAAATACATAAATAGCTACTTTGAAGTATTTTTTTATGGTGTCATTATACATAATTGAAACAGTATTTTAGTCCTTGTAAACCCCATCATGACTGATTTTTCCTAACTGCTAAAGCTACACATGATTGCACATGCCAAGCGGCCCCATATTTCCACAGAATTGCCTGTAGGGTGCTTTCCTATAATTATTGCCATTGAAATACCACTCATAAACTCTCATGTAAAAGCTTTCACTTTGATATTGAGAAGCAAGCAATCTCTGTTTAAACAGCAACTTGCAAACATGCAGTATAATGTTTGACACATCTTTTTTCTAACAAAATTACTTTGTTTATGCACATAAACAAGATTCGCAAAAATGCAACTATATATTTCCCCAAAGTTGCGATTATTGTGTGTACATTGACAACCATGAGAAAAATGCATGATTAAATAATTACAGTATAACTACCATCAACCTGATACGCAGATAAAAATGTTGTCCTTACTAATCAGGGTGGAATTGAATTTAATACCACAAAGAAACTTATTTTGGACTTATTATGAAATGAAGATGTTCATGGTCAAATGATTAGGTTTGTCTTATAATTTTTGCTGAGGAGTTAAAAAGTGAGAAGTTACTATATGGACACTTTGCTAAAAGTTATAAGACCTAAATGCGACTAATATTTCCCTTAACAACTGCATATATCATCAATGTGTAAAAGAATTTCATCATAACAAATTCTATAACATTATGCAATCAAACTTGTATACAGAAAAGTGTTAAACCTAATTTTAATAGCTACAGTACAATACTTTGGAGTAGACATTATAAACAAACTTTTCATTTTAAGTCATAAGCAATCAAAATCTCTACTAACAAATATTATGTGTAGCATTTCAAATTAGGACAGAAGAGTTATTTTCAAAAAAAGAGATGGGCTTAAAATGACAATTTATAAAACTAAATTCAACAAAATAAACATCTCTGTTCAAAAAAAATATGTTCACACTCATTGCTTATTATGTGTTAAAAATGACCTTCCTAAGTCCCAATCGAAAAAAAAACAAACAGATTTTGGTAGTGAAAATACACATCCATAACTAAACTACTACAGAAGTTCATGTTCTGGCTTGATTTAATTTACAGACTGTCATGTTGGATTGTGTTTTGATTTACGTTCCTTGTTCGTAAGGAAAATTGACAATATATATAATTAAATTATATATAATTATTATTATAATTATAATTAAATTAAATTAAAATTTTCCACTCTTTTTTTCCACTGAAAAAAAGATAACATCTCTTTCCAATTCATGAAAATAGGAGGGTGCGAAAAGGAAATAAGGCCAATAAAATAATGATATACAACATCAAAACAGTATACATGACCATTAGACCTTATTCATAGTAAATTATGTTTCTGTTGTTGGATTAAGCAATTATCCAGGGAAGTACACTCGACCAGATTCTTTCAAGTTTTTATGTGTCTTAATCTTCTGTGTATTAAAATATTTTACGTAATTGGTTTTCTGAACTTTATATTGCATATACGACATCACATATTAACTTGCTGTTTTTGAATTAAAATAATTGGTTGAACTGGTTGTTCTTCACATGAAAAGAAGGGTTTCCTTTAATATGGCTGTACATCGTGTTGTCAGTTCAGTTGGGCTACATTATATCAGGATCATACTAAATAAATCTTTAGCTGGTTATTGATAATGAATTTTCACTTTTGCACTCATATATCATAGCTTCAATGGTTTGTTGTTCCAAGCATTTAATTACCAATCATCATAAACACATCATTTTTGTTATCAACACAAAAACAAAACATCATCGATATCAATGTTTTTTTGTTTTTTACACGTTCATTCGTTCATTCAAGTTTTTACAACTTTTTTAAGAAATAAAGAGATTTATTTCCATCATTTAACGTTTCATCGATTGAATCATTTTAAAAGCTAGCAGGAAAAAGCAAAAATCTTCCAAAGCCCATCTGCACTGACTGAAAAGATGGCGTACTACTTTACTGAAGCCTAGCCTCTATTCTTATCTACCTTGGCTAGGTCAGAGTTTAACACTGACTGCGGCTATAAAAGTGAACGGAGAAGAAGGAGGAGAAGGAAATGCCCGTTTTAACATAATTAATAACTTTCTTTGAAAAAACAGCTGCAAAAATGAATTTTAATAAATAAAAGAACCGAAACGCATTCTGTCAAATGGGTAGTTTTGTTTTTATTTTGTGTTATGATCACGTGATCATAATATATTTACAATCTTAATTGTCGGTAAAAAGAAGTTTTCGACTGTCAAAAGACATACCTCAAAAGCACAACTTCTATTGTTTGCAGTTATTAAGACGCATGGCGTTTAAATGTTGGAAACAAAGGAATTCAAAAGTCGACGCGAACATTTGAAATAAATTAGAGCTGCACAACTATACGGCCACCTGCATTGTACACGCGGATATAACAAAAGATTTGAGGCCGATGTTATTCTATCTCTTTTCGTATTTCTATGATGAGAGATATGCAAAAAAGAAAGATAAACAACTCGTTTGAATTTGATTGACACCTTACTGTTAACCCTTTTGTTTCATGCCTCTATTCAAAGCGACCGTGTCTTCAGTTCCAGAATCTTTATTTGACGAATAATTAAATACTTAACATACTTTATTTGTACTTTATACTTTACATTTATACATTACACATATACTTTCAATTCTTAATTGTTTGTAGAAAAGATTATCATTTTAGAAAAAGAAATAAGCAATAAGTCATATGCTAGTAGATTTTCTCGTAAAATTAAGTCGCTCTCATTAAAATCGGTTTTTCAAAAACAAGGACTGAAGTCTGATGCAAGTCTAGCTAATAACAAGTTATGTTTTTATTTTCCAGCTTATTTGATTAACATTATTTAACATTCGTTTTAAAACGAAATATTTTGAGAAAATTCGGTGTTTACAGAAGAATTATTCGTCATAACTAATGTACTCGTCTATAGGTCTATAGTCTATAGTCTATAGTCCGCTGTTCGATGAACAAGAGTTTATGAAATATTATAATATGCGAAGCTAGAAATAATTATGCAAATTATGCAATGAATATTCGTATAATTTCTATTATCAACCAATGAATATTTAGAATTTTAACAATTAGAATTAATTATATACTTAAAATATTGGCGCAAAACATTACTTACGTCAGAAGAAGGGACACGGATAGCTTATATGAGAAACAGTGAGTTGTTTATGTTTCTTTTTTTATATCTCTGGTTTTGTGCCTTCACACCTTCGATACCCATGCAAATGTTTTTCCAGTATTTTCATATCGACGAGTTAAACCATTTTGAGGCTTGTAAATTCTGATAGCTGTAAACGTGGATGACTTCTTGGATCAACAATAATCACATAGCGAAAAACGTAAGTTATTATTCTTTCTTACAAGCATATCAGCCGAACTGATATATAATTTTTAAGGGCGGATTTAGTCTTCAAAATTCGGTTTGTTGGAGAATAAGATGTATCTCTTGGTGGAAAGACATATATGTTTTGAGGAAATAAAACAGTTCAATTTTAGTCTCCGAAACCTTCGATTTTCTGTATCATCTCGCACACCATTAGGCTTCCTGCGTAATACTTTCCGGGATTTATACCGGTCGTAAAAACATTATTTGTTATTTGGCAACATTTGGCCATCTATAACAAATATAAAAATTTCTTATCATTTTTACCTATATCCTTCCAAGTTGTTTTTACGGTATTCTTCACTTACTGTGTAATATTTCAAAATACACGTATTTTAACCTGAAGATGTAAGAGATACTTACGAAAAGCTTCGTTTAAGAAAATGAATTAATTGAATGTTCATTTTTTTTTATCATTAAAAAAATTATGGCGAATAGATAACTTTACTGGTAAGAATAGTTTTCTGGCTTTTTGTTTACAAAATGTTTCTAGTGTTATCTTAAATAATAAGTTAAGGCAACAAAAGTGTTACATTATTTTTAGACAGTTTGTTCTAGATTTGCTGCCTTGTAACTTTTTACTACTGAATTTCCTTTTTACTTGTACGGTTTAAAGTTACCCTTTCAAAAACCATTTAACCAATTAGCGGATAATCGGTCTTGGAATGGAAAAAAGTCATGAATTTTTATTATGAAACCATTGACGTAATAAAGTGGGTTTGTAAAAAGATCCTTTTATTGTTTGTTTTCCTTTGCTTAAATTGGTTAATTGGAAAATTTTTTGAAACAACATTTATGTTTTTATTGCAAACCATATCGGAATAAAACACATAAACACTTACCGTAAATCCTCGATTAAGCGCCGCCCTCGAATAAGCGCCGCCCTCGAATAAGGATCAGGAAATGAGCACTACTGAAGGGGTTCTCGAAAATGAAGAGTTTAAAGCATCAAGAGGATGGCTCGAAAAGTTTATGCGCCTTAATAACTTGTTACTACGAAGAAAAACTTCAGTGGCTCAGAAGGATCCTGAAAAGCTCATTGCTAAACTTGTGTCTTACGTCATCCAAACACGTCGAATGCAGAAGGCACATAACTTTCAAGCAAGCCAAATAATTGCAATGGATGAAACCCCCGTTTGGAGTGACATGGTTTCACAAACAACGGTTGATGGGTGTGGCAAGAAAACGATCACCATGAAAAGCACGGGACATGAAAAGTCACGCGTGTCTGTTTGTCTGGCAGCAAAGGCAGATGGGACAAAACTAAAGCCGATGATTGTTTTCAAAGGAGCTGTTAGGGAAACAAAAGTATTGTCGGAAGAATTTAAAAGCAAAGCGGTAATTGCAAGTTCGCCCAATGCTTGGATGAACACTGAATTAACCCATGTATGGGTCGATAAAGTACTAGGGACTTTTTCCTTCCAACGTAGATTATTAGCATGGGATTCCTATGAATGTCACATTGAAGACACAGTTAAAAAGTCATTGAATGCGAAAAAAATCGATGTTGTTATTGTTCCAGGTGGATGTACTAAATACATCCAAGCGCCAGATGTATCTTGGAACAAGACTTTCAAGGCAGAGTGTACAGAACGTTATGATGACTGGTTAGCAGAAGAAGGAATAAACAACGAGACAGTTGAAGGAAATTTAAAAGCACCACCGAGAAGAGCCGTCATAAAATGGATTCTTGATGCCTGGTCAGCTCTTCCTTCAAATATGATCAAAGATTCCTTCATGCATTGTGGCCTGAATCTACCAGCAGATGGGTCACTTGACCACCAAATTCATTGCTTCAAAGATAAACAACCATGCGCCCAAGGCCGAGAACTGCTGCGAACACAATTATCGATCCTCGATGAACCTCAAAATGATCCGTTCCAGGCAAGTAAATCCGATATCGAAGATGCGTACGAGCCGGACCAGCTACTCGATCCTGATGAGGAAGGAAATGAGGACGAGGATGTAGAAATATGCTAATTATTTTACAGAGAAAAAAATATCTATTTGTCTGAAACCTCTTGTTTTGAATAAGCGTCGCCCTCGAATAAGCGCCGCCCTCGATTAAGCGCCGCATCAAAAAAGTCGAGTTTTGAATAAGCGCCGCGGCGCATGCCGCTGTTGTTGGAAAACTGCTTGCTCTTTTCTGATCAAGCCTGCTGCACTGCTGATGTTTACAACTTTGAAATTCTCAAGTGGCTCATGCCAAGCCAGATTTACATGTTTACCTGCAGCAGATGTGATCTGACTGAAAGATTTAGGACTACATTTGGACATAATTAATCACATCTAACTATTAATCTATAGATTCGATTTTTGTCATGTTTTTCAAGAATAATTTTAAGAAAAGGGATATTTGAAATGTGTACACCTATTTCAAGTAAACTCGACTTACCACTTTCCAGAACCTTTTACAAGTCTTTAATCATCTTCAACATGTGTGCTATAGTGCATTTTCAGAAGCTGGAAGAGGTCTGTCAGCAAAGACGGGGGTTTACAAATACATAAAAATGTAATTATGCGAGTAATGGCCAAATTTTATTTAACAATACTTATATAAGTTGAAAGACGATTTTTTGTCCTTCCATAGTTGAGGTGAGCCATTACTACACAGTTCACAAAAATTGTATTTGGCAATCAAAACAAATTTATATCGTGAATAACTTTTGTTGTGATGACTTTCCCATCATGGCTCACTTGAATCCTAAATTTATAGGTACCTAACAAGCGATAGCAACCGGAACTGTTGCTTTAGCTGCTGTCAAAGGGCCCATAATTGAATTTCAAATTAGGCACTCTTAAAATAATTTTTCCGAAAATGTAACTTCGCACGCTACGCATCTCTCAGGCGGAGCTAGCTAGACACGGATTTTGTCACGTGACTGAACATCCTACTATTGTGCCTAAGACGATTAAACCAGCAGTTCTCAAGCAAAGGCCAACTAAAAATAGCACTGGGCTTAGAGTATCACTTTTATCCCCAGTTAGATGTACTGTTGAACAGCTAGAGAAACAGCTTTCACTTGAAGAGGAGCTTCAAATTCAAGTACAAACTTTAACAAGTGAAATCAATGACTTGAAAATAAAATTAGAGGAGAGGGAAGAAGAACTAAAACAAACTATTAATAAACTCGAGCATGAAATTAAAACTAACAAGATGCCCTTGCAGGCATAAGGATTACTGCAAAATCAGCTGAAGAATGAAAATTGAAAGTAGTTATACGGTCCAACTTGTGCCTTGTCTAAGTCAATTGACCTGCGATTAGACAATACTTTTACTTAAGAATGCAAGAGTTTTCTTAAGTACAGGTCATTAGATTTACATTAGACAAGGCAAAAGTTTGACCGTATAAACTACGCTTAAGACATTCTTAAAATTTAAAAAAGGTTAATCATTTCCACAATATATGTTTATTAAACTTCTAATCATGTACTCCCCAAAAATCTGTAAAAACATAGTCACTACGCAAAATTTTATACCAATAAACAATAAACTTGATTATAGAATGCCATAATGTTCTTTATTTTGTTGGCACGTAATGATATCAAGGACACAATGATTTACTCAGATAAGACAATGAGTATGCATGTAATTCAATCGAAATGTTATAAATTTATATACATGAATTCAATATGCCTATTCTATCTTCCTAACCGGAATTCCTAAATCACAAGCACAGAAAGGAAAACATAGAATTTGATCATGCAAAATATATTATACATACAAAATCAATAAACATATAACTGAAAACAGAAATTTGTGCTTTAGTTCGATTAACAATGTCGTTGCCATCTTTTTAATTTACAAACATTACAAACAAAGCATTACCTGAACTTAAATTTCATGAAAAGATTACAAAGATTTATACAGAAACTTAAAAAGCATTTAATTTTTAATTACGCATACACCCCAGGGCATTGTTAGCATAACTGACACAATACGAAACTGCCAATAAACTTAATGAACAAAATAACATTAAATTTAAATAGATGCTTTCAGATATCACAACGATTTCATATGTATATATATATAAGTCTTTCAACAATATGTACGGTCAATCTTACAAATTACGAAAAGAGTTCCCAAACACAAAATGTAAACAAAACTTATCAAAATTAGCAAACATAACTGAAAGCAGAAATTTGCGTTAAAGGATGTCCAGTATTTAGAATTTACAGACAATCAAAGTAAGTAAATAGTAAGCCCCCATTCCTAATTCAAGACATTGATAATACAGCCAAGAACTATACAAGTAAATAAGCTAGAATAGCTAGAGAAACATCAAACATAAAATGATGCACCACAGCCACAGGCAGAGAAGGTACACAAGTAAGACATTCTTGTATGTTGTTGTTGGAGCTGAAGAGGAAACTGAGCTGAGCTGTATGTATCCAGAGCTTAAAAAGCACTACAGTCCACACATGAAACAAACGATATTTCGTATTTAGAAAGGCTTAAAAGAATCCCAGACATTTTCCAAAAAATAAAAGCATTCTTTTTCACACACTGTTTTTATAAAACATTGAGAACTTGTTTTTAGAAAAGAATGAACACAGTAGAATCATTGTAAGATAAATTATAAATTTTCTACCCTTTACTTTCGGTTTTGGAAGTGTAAATCTTCTTTTAAATATATTCCACATTGATCAATCAACTTTTGGAAATCTAAGTGGGTTTCTTCGGTACCGCTGATAGTACACCATTATGCGAACGGCGTGCAAATGTAAAGTCGAAAAATACCCGGATGATCACATGGCACGGCGCAGATCAAGCCAATAAACTGTCGCTATTGAAGTTAAGGTGGATATATTAGCACCCTTTCGTAGAAATCGGGCATTATGCACCAATCATGATTGAGACGGCTTTTTCATGAACCAATGAAATTCGAGAAACAAATATGCGCCGGTTTGGACAGTAAGATGAAAAAAAAAACAACAGAAAAACACGGACGATCGTAAAGGCTTTCTTGCTTACGCAGAAATCCAATAAATTTACATTAGATAGATTCAAACATAGTACAGCACACTTTAAATTTTATACTGGATTTGAATCTTATGATATATTTCAAGCTGTTTTTGAATATTTGCAACCTGCAGCTAGTAAGTTATTATACTGGTCTTTAAAGACAAACATGGAGAACAAAGTCACAGCTTATATCAAAAAAAGAGGAAAGAGTAGAACATTATCTGGTGAAGAAGAGTTTTTTATGACATTTGTTAGACTTCGATGTGCATTTCCACTAGAAGATATGTCAGTCAGATATAATTTATCAACTACACATATAAGTAGAATTATTATTACATGGATTGACTTTTTACATTCGCAGTTCAGAATGCTTCCTATTTAGGCTAGTAAACAAACTATCATAAATACAATGCCACAATGTTTTAAAATATCGTACCCATCGACAAGAGTCATCTTGGATTGTACAGAGATTTTCACAGAAATGCCAACTTCTTATCGAAGTCAGTCAGCAACAACAGTAAAAAACTTTAGAATTTTACAAACTGTTTTTCCACTATCTATGGCATCAGAACTTAATAAGATATGGGTAGTTTGTTGTTATCTATGTAACTTTTTACCACAGCTAATACCAGATAAGGATCAGTGAATAGGATTTTAAATAACATGTTTTTATTTCTTGTATTTCTTGTAATGGAGTGTACTTATAAAAAGGTAAAAGCCCTATTCATTCATCCTTAGCTAATGTGAATACAAAATGTTAAAACAGTATATGCAAGTTTCTAAATGTATGTAAAAAATAAAAAATCTAATAAAAACTTCTACATAAAAAAATCTTATCCTTCATGTATTCAAAATGAAATTTAGTGAGTTTGGGCAGCATCATATTTTCCCATTGAATATTGTCAAACTTTATTGTCTCTGTATGAGTTTCAACATTCGTACAAACAACAAAATCTATTTCTAATAATCTTGTTATAGCCATAACACCTTGACATTGGAAATAATACGGATGCTTCACTTTTAATTTTGGACAGTTATTCTCATTGTATAAAAAGAAATTCCTATCTGAACATGCTTCTTCTATTGTCATGTCTTTTTTCGAATAAGGGCATTTTACTTCGATTGCTTTCAATTTTCCATCATTTCTTTCGTAAATGCCATCAGGGCTTGCTCCTAACCATGGCCACCTTGGGTTTATCACGAAACCACACTTCTGAACCGATATTCTAAAATCTTTTTCTAATTTTTCGATGGCAATTTTTTCGTTTTCTTTATCCCATTCACAAGCAGCAGATTTAAACTCTTTAGTTTGCAGAATCCTTTGCAGTACAGACTTCGGGTAAACTGTTTGACGCCGGTTTAAGACCATGCCAAAATTTGACGCAGTTAAGTGTTTTTTGCGTTCTTCAAACCAATCTGAAGAGGAAGCCTGATCTTTCGTTTTTGCCTCAATAGAAAATACTTCTTGTCTTGAAACCTTTAAATGCAAATTAACAAAGTCTAGTTGATTTTCTGCTAAGCGTTTATAATAGGCATGCTCTTCAGACGCCATTAAATTTTCAAGTAGTTTTTGAATAACAGTATTTACTATTCCAGTATTTTGTTCATTTACTTTTCTTTGATGGTGTTGAGAGTAATCGATGTCTCATAAAAATCACAAGGTTCATAGTTATTGCCTTTCAATAATTCGGCAAATACAACACCTTTTTCCATTGTAAACAAATTATCACTTAGTTTTCTGATTTTATCACAATCAGCTTTGTGACTCTTTTTTAAATCTAGGTCTGCCTTAGCAAATGTCAGTTCTGAAAATTTCAGGGGAGCCTTATTAGCACCCTCACCAGGGACATGCCACTTTTGTAATATGTCTGTACAAGTTTTATCATCAGGTACGCATTTAATGCCCATAACTTTGTACTCTACAAGTTGATATAAAACTGCAGCAACATGTTTACAGCAACCGCCAGCTCCAGCTTTACAAGAACACTTTGCATATAAAATATCTCCAGTTTTTTGGCAGAGTGTACGTAAACAGTATATTTGTCTTTTTCATAGAAGCTGCCACATAACACTTTATTAAAAAACATAAATTTTCAGCTTGTACATTGGGCTTCACTCTCAACTTTTTTACATAGTTCTCTTTGAACAATTGATAACCCATTACTTTATGTTTGTACGATCCTCTTGGCTTGTTATCAAAACTTTGACCAAGTATCATGTACGAATGTATCCGATCATGAGTTATCTTTAGCAAGCAAGATAAGTCTGTCGTCCATTTAACAACATTTTGTGATAGGGTCTCTTCACTCGTTTTGGTCAACTCTTCGTTTGAAATTTCCCTGAAAACAGGTTTTGGACCTGTGCTAGAGCTTTGAAAAAAGCTAGAGTCCATGTTTTCAGTAGTAACAGTAAAAGAAATGCTTGCATTTAAATCAATAATATTTTCCATTTTTACGTCTTTTTCCAACTCTCCACTAAACTAAACAAGATTCGCAAAAATGCGACTATATATTTCCCCAAAGTTGCAAAACTTTTATCAATTATTGTGTGTACATAGAAGACCATAAGAAAAGTGGTATAACTACCATCAACGCAAATAAAAATGCTGTCCATACTAATCAGGGTAGAATTTAATACCACAAAGGAAGTTATTTCGAACTTATTAGAAATGAAGATATTCATGCATGGTCATGTGACATGGTTTCTCTTATAATTTTTGCTGAGGAGTTAAAAAAGTTATGAGTTATGAGAAGTTATTATGGACAAAGCTAAAAATTGGAAGACATAAATGCAACTAATATTTCCCCTTAAACAACTGAATATCAACAACTGCATCAATATGTATAAGGTAAATTCATCATAATAAACGTATGATCTTCATTGCTGCAGAAGCTTGACATCCTTTTACACAGTAATATCATGGCAAACAATGTAATTCAACAGAACACAGCTTTTCGTAACTCGTATTAAACTATTTTACAACATCATAAAATGAAATTTGTTGACAAGTTTACAAAACAAGAAAAGAAAATTGTCAAACCTAATTTTAATACTACATTCTAAGTATTAAAAATACTTTGGGGTAGACAGCAAATAACTATCAAAAACAATCAGAATTTGTACTGTGTAGCATTTCAAATTAGGACAAGAGTTATTTTCCAAAAAGAGATGGTCTTAAAAGTGACAATTTATAAAATTAAATTCAAGTATTCAGAATAAACATCTCAGTCACAAAAATATGTGGACACTCATTATTTACTATGTGATAAAAATGACTTTCGTAAATCTCAAATGAAAAAAACAAACAGATTTTGGTAGTGAAAATACACAAACCAAATCACTACAAAGCTAGAAAAAGAAATTTGAGTTCTGGTTTGATTTAATTTACAGATTCTTATGTTGGATTGTGTTTTGATATATGTTTGTTGTTTGTGTAAGGAAAGTTGACAGAATTATAAATTATACTTTATAAATATTATAGATATATATACTTTTTACAAAATAAAATATCATAATACAGTATCAAAACAGTATGCGTGATCATGGAATTAATCCATATTATCCAGCCTATCCAGGCCAGGGAAGCACATTCAACCAGGTTCTTTCAAGTTATTATCCGTCTCAATCCTGTGTATAAAAATATTGTACGTAATTTGTTTTCTGGAACTATGGCATATACGACATCACGTTTTTACTTGCTGTTTTTGTAACGTACTCTTTGAATTAACATAATTGGTTGAACTGCTTGTTCTCCACGTATAAAAGGTTTCCCTTGTGGTGGCTGTACATCGTGTGTGCTGTGTCAGTTCAGTTTGGCTATACATTCTGTATATATACATTATCCTGTCAAATCAGGATGTAAAATAAAAAATCTTCAGCCTGTATTGATAATGAATTTTCGTCTTTGCACTGAAATCACAGCTTCAATGTTTTGCTGTTCCAAACATTTAACTACCAACCAATCATCCATACATAGCATTATTATCACAACAAAAACAAAACAATTTTTTTCTGTATTGTACACGTTCATTAAAAAGTTTTTACAAAACCTTTCATAACAACACTGAACTTAAAACGATTATTTCCATCATTTAACAACCTTTTATCTTTTGAATCATTTTAAAAGCTGGCAGGAAAAGCAAAGTCTTCTACTGACAATCTGCACTGACTGAAAAAAATGGCGCACTACTTCAATGTAGACTAGCCTCTATTCTTATCTACTTTGGCGCTAGGTGAAAATTCAATACTGAACCGCGGCTATAAAAGTGAACGAAAAGAAGGAGGAGAAGAAGGAAATGCCGGTTTTAACATATATTTCGCCCTACGGGGAAATATATAAAAATTTGCTGTGTTTACATTTGAAACCGCGTAATTATTAATGGAGATAATAAAAATTTTAATGGAGATGCCGTGTATTTCATAAATTAAAACTTAAAAAGCTATTATCTCCGTTACTCATTAACTAACTCGTTCTCGCAGCATTTTTTTCGACAGAAGCCTCTGTTCAGAGCATTGTGGGAAGATATTGATGAATACAACTACCATAAAGCATTGCGGTTTACGCGAAAGAGGGGAACCGGGAATTGAATAATTATGAAAGATTTTTTATTTCTGATCCGTTTATTTTGGTGTATTATTCTTCTAATTTGGTTGAGTAGAAAAACAGGTTTTGGACAAAAAACTGGAAGCAGTCTCTGTAAAAATCTTGGAAAATTGGACAAAAAAGCCGAGTAAGTTTTAGCACATTTACCGTAAATCCTCGAATATGCGCGGCGGCGCTTATTCAAAACTCGACTTTTTTGATGCGGCGCTTAATCGAGGGCGGCGCTTATTCGAGGGCGGCGCATATTCAAAACAAGAGGTTTCAGACAAATAGATATTTTTTTCTCTGTAAAATAATTAGCATATTTCTACATCCTCGTCCTCATCTCCTTCCTCATCACGATCGAGTGGCTGGTCCGGCTCGTACGCATCTTCGATATCGGATTCACTTGCCTGGAACGGATCATTTTGAGGTTCATCGAGGATCGATAATTGTGTTCGCAGCAGTTCTCGGCCTTGGGCGCATGGTTGTTTATCTTTGAAGCAATGAATTTGGTGGTCAAGTGACCCATCTGCTGGTAGATTCAGGCCACAATGCATGAAGGAATCTTTGATCATATTTGAAGGAAGAGCTGACCAGGCATCAAGAATCCATTTTATGACGGCTCTTCTCGGTGGTGCTTTTAAATTTCCTTCAACTGTCTCGTTGTTTATTCCTTCTTCTGCTAACCAGTCATCATAACGTTCTGTACACTCTGCCTTGAAAGTCTTGTTCCAAGATACATCTGGCGCTTGGATGTATTTAGTACATCCACCTGGAACAATAACAACATCGATTTTTTTCGCATTCAATGACTTTTTAACTGTGTCTTCAATGTGACATTCATAGGAATCCCATACTAATAATCTACGTTGGAAGGAAAAAGTCCCTAGTACTTTATCGACCCATACATGGGTTAATTCAGTGTTCATCCAAGCATTGGGCGAACTTGCAATTACCGCTTTGCTTTTAAATTCTTCCGACAATACTTTTGTTTCCCTAACAGCTCCTTTGAAAACAATCATCGGCTTTAGTTTTGTCCCATCTGCCTTTGCTGCCAGACAAACAGACACGCGTGACTTTTCATGTCCCGTGCTTTTCATGGTGATCGTTTTCTTGCCACACCCATCAACCGTTGTTTGTGAAACCATGTCACTCCAAACGGGGGTTTCATCCATTGCAATTATTTGACTTGCTTGAAAGTTATGTGCCTTCTGCATTCGACGTGTTTGGATGACGTAAGACACAAGTTTAGCAATGAGCTTTTCAGGATCCTTCTGAGCCACTGAAGTTTTTCTTCGTAGTGACAAGTTATTACGGCGCATAAACTTTTCGAGCCATCCTCTTGATGCTTTAAACTCTTCATTTTCGAGAACCCCTTCAGTAGTGCTCATTTCCTGATGCAGTAATTGTGCTTTTTTCATTATAAGCTTTCTCGATACCCTAAGTCCTGATGCTCGCCGGATTGTTATCCAGTCCATAATTCGCTCTTCGAGGTTGGTACTTAAAGGCTTTGCACCACCACCATCTAATCGTTTTCTCATCTTACTGCCTTTCAAAGAAACCAGGATGGTATTTTTGCCTTGTTTTTCCTCCACTCTCTGATTCTTTTCTCATCAACTCCATATTTGCGACCAGCTGGTCTGTTATCATGAACCTCGGCATAATTCACAGCTTAAATTTTCATCTTAACAGGGTAAGAATGAATCTTCTGGCCCTTATGGGACATCTCTAATTTATTTGTATCTGCCATGTTGAGTAGACTTGAGCACCGAATGAATTTTTTTCAAATTTTCAAAACGAATGGGAAAGCAATCGTCAACAAAACATTCGATTTTCGAATGCGTGAATCGAATGCGAATGCGTGATACCATTGCATTAGAATGTCTTCAAAACAAATCAGTAGAAGAAGTCAAGAAGAAAACATGGCAAGGATACAGCCCATTAATTTTAAAATGAATTATAGAATAGAATTTTGTACAAACATTCGTGGACACCATGTCTACAAAGCAAGTTGGACGCCTGAAATTGGGGAAAAGTTGATCTGTTTTAAAGACAATCGCAGTGAAGCTCTGGAGTACGACAAACATGCCATTG
Source organism: Turritopsis dohrnii (assembly GCA_027922465.2). Lineage (NCBI taxonomy): Eukaryota > Metazoa > Cnidaria > Hydrozoa > Anthoathecata > Oceaniidae > Turritopsis > Turritopsis dohrnii. Next base: position 1,261,685 of record BQMF02000014.1, read on the forward strand.
GAGTTTACAAAAAGGTTGATAAACCAGACGAAAAACAAAAGCTTGTTGGACACGTCCCCATCGAATGTTCATCCTTATTGGACTATTTTCTTCAAGCTGACAGTTCAAACAGAATCGTTGCAATTGTGGAAGGAAAGAGAAAGCGTGAAATCGGGTTGGTCGTTCCAGGAAAGTTTATATGCTTTACGAAACAACTTCGTCAAGCTAGCATCTTATTTAATGAGCTGGTGGAGAAAAAAACTAAGTATATCCATTTTGAAATGGATAGAATAACATTTGCTAAGAAAAAATGGCCAAGTGTTGGTCTAGAATAAAATATAACGTGTTATTCATTTGTCATTCCCTAAAACAAGAAATGTCTCGATTAAGCGCCGCATTTAACAACCTAAGATGCGGCGCTTATTCGAGGGCGGCGCTTATTCGAGGGCGGCGCTTAATCGAGGATTTACGGTATATACATTATTTTGTTTTTAAGTGAAAACACAAAGATCTTCGTTTGTTTTGGTATATGGGTTGTTACTCTTTTTAAGCTTTAGATACTGAAGCTCAGCTTTTCAAGTCCAACATCAAAAATGTGTGTCTACTCTGCACCACTTACTTTTAATGTTTGATGTTAATGTTTTTATATGATGTTTCAATGTTTGATCAATTTTTAAGTTATACTGCTGTCAATGCCCCTTATTACAAATGGCTTTCCTAATCACAATAGCAAATTAAAACTTCTCCCAACTGTCTGTAAATTCAAAACACTGCACATCATGTTCATGTAACAAAACAAAACTACTGTCCTTTCAGGATATATAAGTATATACTTTTAATGATCAAAATTTTTGTTTACTTTTTTTTGTTTGCAATCTTGAGAATTTCATTCGTAATTAAGAAGATTGGCAGTTGTGTTTAAAAAATATGATTTACATACCTAATCACTGTAATATCTGAAAAGATCAATATATATAAGCTTAATATCATTTCTTACCCCCAAAATAAAGGATGTTTTATGTCATTCAGATTTAATTAAGTTTATCGGTGGTGTATATATACATTATTATTTCATATAGTGTCAATTGCACTTTTGCAATGTCCTGGGGTGCATACGAAATCAGAAACGTAATTTTATGTTGTAAAAATCATTCAACCGATTTTTCGAATTTCTTAAAGAATTTTTATAAACAGGATATGAATGTCAACTTAGATCAAGAATATTTGTAAATGCATGCCATATTGCTAATGAAACTAAAACAGAAATTTCTGATTTCGGTTATATGTTGATTTTGGTCTTTGTGGATGTGATTTGCATGACCAAAATTTGCGTGCTTTTTTGTGCTTATAATTTTGGAAGTCTACTAGGAAAATTAACACCAAGTATCAAATTCAGAACTTTGAGAGTTTATGAGTCAATATATATATCCTTGATATTATTTCGTACTAACAAAATAAAGAATATTTTATTTCATTCAGATGTAATCCAGTTTATTGGCTGTGTATACATTATAAGTCTCACATAGTGCCAATTATCCTTTGATAAAATGTCCTGGGGAGTACATTAGAAATGTATATAATGTTTTATTTTGCAAATCATGTAACCTTTTTCAAATTTCAAGTATGTCATATGGTCTTTTATTTTTCATACTTCAGCATATTTTGCAGAAATCCTTTTGCTTGTTAGGGCATCTTGTTTTTCTTACTGTCCAAATCGAGGAGGTTTTTGAAAACTCATGTGTGCGTTTACATGAAACCAGAGCACCGTGGCATACTTGTCAGCAGGAAGAAACCCTTTTAAATTTACACAAGTGGATTTTGAAAATGACAAAAGAAAGTATATAGAAGAAACTTTTACTTATCTTGACCTGTGATCGTTCTTTTCTAACTAAAAAGGAGTTCTCAACGTTTTGTAAACAAAAGAGTCAAAAAGGTATACAATTGTTTGTATTTAGTGGAAACATGTCTTGAGATACTTTAAGCCTAAAAACAAATCATCCTTAATTAATCCTAAATTTAATCCTTAATCCTTAATCCTAATTTTTTTTTTTAAGCTCTGGATACTTAAGATCAGCTAGTTTCTCTTCAGCTCCAATATCAAAAATGTATGTCTACTCTCTGCACCACTTACTTTTAATGTCTGATGACCAATGTTTTAATTTTTTTTAACTTTTATTGTTTGATCAGTTTTTAAGTTGCGCACTGTCAATGTCCCTTATTATGAATGCCTTTGTAAATCACATCTTCCAGCTGTCTGTAAATTCAGAACACTGCACATCATGAAACACAATACAAAACTTTCCTTTCATATATATAATTATGTGCGTGCTTTAGAGCATACTAAAGCGAAAACTTTATTTTTCATACACATAAAATGCAAAGCAACTTCTACGTAAAACAAATCATAATAAAACTGTAGCAAAACTATGCACTCAAGCTCCCAACATCCCACTATTATAACGCGTATAAATGCATATTTCTATATAGTATCACTGGAGTTGAACCGAATACAAGTTTTGTAAAATTATTTTTTACCCTGGAGACGTGAAACATGAACAAACATCGCAACACTTAAGTAGCCCCACTACAGACCAAAATCATGTTTTTACATGCTGAAGAATTAACGCATAAACAAATGGTGATATAACAGATAAGTATATATTGTATACACAAAAAAAAAGAACTAACTTTAGCGTAAAACAAAAGAATATATAACACAGAACAATATACCCAGCCACACAAAACCAAACATTGAATAACATTACGAATTGCGAATTGAAAACAAATCGATACCTTCCAACTGTGTTTTTTTGTGCCAAAGTTGGATTGGACAGAATTCTTGAAATGGATTAATCTGTTCTTGACCAACCATTAACATCAAGATTTCAAACCATCAGTTTCATTTCTTTATTGTTATTGTTATTGTGTTTTTTATTTTCTTTTTCTAAAAGAAAAAAGATTTTGAATGCATAATGGTACAACATACCTAATCGTATTATGACGATATCGAAAGAAAAGCGAAACAAACTAAAAGAAACCTTGAAAACACATTTACCTTAAAAATAATAATTAAAAACACGGACGTAATTGCAGAATTTGTATAGCTGAAGTATTTTTAACATACGAAAACCTTTCACATTTTGTGGAAACATAAAATCTCCTCTGGCTAATTCAAAAACAACAATAAACAGCCCTTCATTCTTTATTTATCCGCCATACTTACAGTGTTCTAACCTAAATAGTTAATACTTTTTTAACTTTAGTTAAACTTCAAACAAAGAGGATTCACACCATCATCTCCTGCAGCCATTTTCAAACACTTCTAAACTCTTTCCTTTCTATATTCATACCTGTAAACAAATTAATAACACTTTATTTGCTTTCCAGGACAATTTCATACTGCAACAGTTTATCATCACTTTCGCTACCATTTTTATACACTGAAACACATAAAACTGCTTTCTTCGTTTAACAAAGCTGCTTTTAGTACCCGAAAAGTTTCTCTGTTCTCCAGAAGATTTTCTACTGCAAACATGTACTAAATACCTCTATAAACTTATTTTTAATTTCCAGCAAGTTTTTACTGCACATGCACTGAAATATGCTTTCTCCCATACAATCTCGCTACTACTTCGCGCTGAAAAACATAAAACATACTTCTTGTTTACCAACAGTGTTTGTGACTTGATATTGATCTAGTATTGATAGGAGATTAAAGGCTTTTGTAATAAGAAATACAGCTTCGTCTTGCTTCATGCTCAACTTCGTCTTCAACTGTCTGCAGACTATGACATTACTAACGTATTTTGTTGCCACGGATTTTTGATTTTCGGCAACCAATCAAAACGGCGAAAAATAATTTCTTGCATTTTGATTGGCATTAAAAAAAAAAACAAACTAAAATACTGACCCGAATTGTCAATGGCCTAACGAAAAAGATGACCACGACTAAACAGATTCTGGCAGTAAATTTAAAAAAAAACAACAACACTGTCTAAAATAAAAGTGGCATGCACACACGCGAATTAGTATAACAAGATATGTAGAAAGTAACTGTGATTTAGAAATTAATAATAAGTATAAGTCAAAGAATGAAGAATAACAAGAGGCCCATAGGCCTTAAGGTCTGCTCAAAAATCAAAAGATTATATATAATTACTGCACAAGAGAAATGAATAGCTTTCCAAAATTCAGTTTAATCAGTTTAAGGCGTATTAAAAGCCTCTCGTGATACCGTACCCCTAATGATTTAATATCCGATCTAAATACATCTCATCGACACCAAAATTGCAAATTTGCTGAGCCATATAACGTATAACATGCGCATTATTTTTCTAATGGATTCATCGGACAGCAGTTGCCTTAACCTAATATCAAGGTAAACGTGCACTTCCATAAAAGTCAACTAAATCCATTCCCTTATTAGCATAAAAACATACGGTAATACGATACGCATCAACTGAAATTATATGGGCAAGAACAACTACAACAACTTTGATACTTTAATCGATTTGATTTAAGCTTCAAATTCGAGTTTTACAAGTTAGACTTTCCAGCTTCACGTTCTTACAGGCTTACGTGTTGCGTTAATCACGCAGATGAACTTTCGTTTCTACCAACTAAGTGGTCCTCAGATGAGCTTACATAAAGATCTAATGTCAAGCAGTTGCTGATTACTAAATAAAAAAGTACAACGTTTTGTATAACTGTACAACACACCCATTCATTCTAATTAATTCCATTTACCAAAATTCAGACCTTATAGAAACTTCAATTACAGCATCATAATTTTAACTTCATACCTGAAGGGAAAATAGTTACTGAAATTCTCTATTTCAAAATAGCAGGTGAGTCAATAATGGTCAATAAAACTCTAAATTTATCATCCCTACAAAGGTAAAATTCAGTTCATCGAAATTCAAGATATTTTTCTTTTTCTCTGGTTAAAAAGGAAATCTGAAATAAATTGTATTTTATTCATGTTGATTTCCTGCACAGCAGCAGAACAAAGTGAACAACGTATCACGAAAGAAAAACAAAGTTTTACGACGTTTCGCTGGCCACAGCCAGCATTTTCAAGTAAATATTTTTTACAATTTCAGTCTATATATACTAAAAAAAAAAGCACGCCTTGATGTGTCAATAATAAATATCAGAAATAACCATATAAGGTGATAAAGCAAATACAGAGTATTCAACTGTAAAGAAATAATGGTATAGAAGTTAAATTACGATTTAAAACAGGACAGTCCCGAGAGATTAAAATTGTATTTTGTCTGATTCTCAAATACCTTTCATAATGGCACAAAAATGTTGAAAATGACAACAAATAGATGATGTTTTGACATGTGACATGTGCTGTCAATTTTTCTAATTCTGAACACAAATCAAATCCAACTGTCGCACTGCCAATGAAACTAAAAGTCATTTCTGCTAATGAGTATGGATGTGTCTGCTCATTGACCAAAATCTTTTCACATTCAGAATTAGGAAGATTGATGATCATCGCTAGTCAATGAGTTCATACAATTTACCAACAAAAGACCAACATTTAAAGTATCTCTGGTAGCAAGTGCACTACACACAGTTAAAAGAATTTGGGAAAAGGCATCCATAAGTATACAAACAATTCCAACTTATCACACGACAGTTTTCACAGTATGTATATGATCTCTCAAATAAAATTCCAAAAGGCAGAATTCAGCAAACTGTCTTGTTAAGAGACACTTCTAGATGCGGAAGAAATTTGTCCCAAGGGATGGAATTTTTGCCGGCGAACACTCCTTCAATAAGGGTTGCTTCCATAATAATGAAAATATCAGTATTTTATAAACTAGAGAAACCTAACAAAATGCAATTTGATTAATTCTGATGTAAATATGCAAGTAAAATATGTTACCTTATTTATATAAATTGTTTGCGGGAGACTTTATTATGGAACAAATTTTTGTGAATTTGAACCTCAAAAAATCGTGATTTATGGGATTCAGTTTTGCGAATTTGCCAAAAATCTTGGTCTAAGAACAAGATAAAGCTTATTAATGGTGGGGCAAATTTTTGCGACTTCATGCCAAAATTACAAAAATAAATCCCGCAATTAATGGTGCCACAAGAAATCCTCCAGCATTAATACAGTACGTCTCAAAATGATTCGAACCAGAATTTCTTGGCAAAGTTATTTTTCGAAATATAATAAATCTTATATTAAGAGAAAGCCCTTGAAAAAATATTTCCAACGTCATATTTTTCCTTCATGAAATGGAAAAGGATAAAAAATAATTGAAGTAAGAAAATACGAAATCTATCGTTAAATTTTTAATGGTCAATTATCACTAGATACCCTGTATCACTATATACCCTGTATACTAACATGTAGCTTAAGCTAAAAATGCCCCCGCGCTAACGCTTTCCAACTTGTATACACAGCAAGCTATACATTGCAAGCCTATACAAAGGAAATAAAAATAAGTTTTGTTCGAAAACAAATGTTTTGGTTTATTGTGGGCCTGGTAAGTGACATACTTATATGCTTAAATATTTCGACAAAGCCAGTTTTTTAGGAAGCCTCAAAGCTACTCAACACTCACTCAAAATCGTTTTAGAACTGTCTCGCATTATGATCACGAGACAAGTAGCATTTAACATTTAATTTGTAACATTTAATGCATCGAAACAGGCATACAATAACACCCTTCATTCAAAGAGTTGACATGATGGCATCAATTGAACTTCAGGACAAACTCGATAATTGAAAAACTATTTAATCAGCCAACGGTCATTTAAAGAACAAGCAATGTTTTATGACGTCATTTCTATTGTTTTGAAAGAACAAGGGTGAAGGGAGATCAAAAAATTAAGATGAATGTTTTTGTAAAACTTTTCACAGTAACAAATATAAACATTTCAACTTTTGATAACATTGTATAAACACAATAAAAACAAGAAGAATTGTGAGCATGATCATTTTGAAGTGGGAGATCAGATTTGAAAACTCGTTGACAGATGGTCTTCACGGTTTTTCACTTACATTAGAATTGAGTTAAACTTTCCTTACGATAACTTCTCCAATTACAAGAACAATTAATTGTTCATATGAAACAATAGTTAAAAAGTTTTACAATACAACAAATAGTTTAATGAGTAGTGTAACCATGCGGCATAGTGTAGCAGTGGCGGTCTTTCAAAACCAACTTGGAATATACAAACCAAATAGATCTAAACTTAAACAGATGAAAATCTGCTCAAAACTTTGTTACTTTTTGTTATCTCTTAGGCCTAAGTCATTAATAGGTTAATATACCTTTCACAAAGTGTAAATAAGGCTTAACAAGTAATATCAGAAAGTATTTGCTACAAACAAAAGAAATGTGTGAACTGAAACCATGGATACGTATTTTATAATCAAATACGTATTATATAATCAAAATATGATTCTGTAAGAGCCAAAAGAAAAAAAAACTTTTTAAAAAAAATCTATTAGAAATCTCTGTTTTAAACTTTGATTCAAAACTAAAATTAGCCAAAGTTTACATAAAAAAACAAGAAAAAATATAGAAAGGTTTTATTGATCATGATCACACTAGGATTGGGGGACAGTTAAAGAAGAAAAACACGAAGAACGACAATTTGTAAATATGGCTTTCTTACATACACAGAAATCCAATTTAAATAATTTTAAGGCAAGATCCGCCAATAATCAGTGTATTGAATAAAAGTTGTTGAATGAAAGATTTAGAGCAAAAACATATACAAAAATAAAATGTATGGTTGGCAAAATTTCAGATTTCAAGCTGTGCTTCAAAATCCTTGTCGTTCCCTTCACTAAAACAACACAAAAGTAATATGAAAAATGGCTAAGCAATTTAAGTATACGAACTTCCTAAATAACATGGTATAATATAATAATAAATTAGGAAAGAGATACGAAAAAACATTCTGTCTCCCACTTACAGTACCATGCTTTGAAACGGTAAAAAAAGAAAAGTCAGCTAATAATTCTATACCACCGTGTAACGTCAACACGAAAGTTGGAAGATGATGAGGAGGATGAGGATGAAGAACAAAATCGGAAACTGACAATCGCCTATCTCGTGAAACTACTATGCCTCCTCGCTCGTTTACGCTCGCTGCCGGGGCAATAAGTACGAATAAAATTTGTTTTTGTTTGTATTTTAATGTTCTTGTCTCTGTCTTCTTATGTGCTGATGTGTGTTATTGATACTGTATTATGTTTACAATTACCTTACTTTGTCTAATTAATTAAATATATTTAACCTTTGTATTTTAGCATAAAAAAGACCATATTACTAATGAACTTCTTGTAAACACACATATATATATTCGCAAACGATTCAGCTTGTAACTTCACTGTACTATAGTCTGTTCAAAAAATATGTGCACTAATTTCAGTTACCATGTGGAAACCAGATTTAACAAATTACATAAATTCCCTTGAGCCTGGTTTTTATATAAAAGCTGAAATCAGTGCATATAATTTATGAACAGACTTTACTAATGATGACAACAGAAATGTCGAAATATGTTTTAAAGAAAGGTTGAATCATTTGCAAAAATAATTACTTTGGTCCTTTCGTTCATTTAAAATTTCAAGCTACACAATTGAAGTGTTTAACAGCACAAGATCACAATAAAATAGAAATATTCAATAAGAATCACCTAGTTTTCCCTTAAGGTATGTAAACTAACATCCCATCTTTAAACATACATAATGAATGCTTTGGAGAAAAGGAAATCATATAATTTGAGTGACGTAAGAATAATATGCAACTTGCCTGACCTTTTCTTCCTCCTAACTTTTTATCCCATCCAATTAGGATACATGGTTGTTAATGTTTTGATTCAGTACACTTCAATATAAGATTATACTCTTGTTACATTATCTGTAAAACCTAATTCAACTGTCAGAACCAAAATAATCTACTTCTTGATTCCTGTTGATACGTTTAACCAGCGTTTCGCTCCCAGAATGCACTACGTTAAAACAAAGGGTGGGAGGAGGGCGCAATTAAAACGAATAATTATATGTTTCCCCATAGGGCGAAATATATGTTAAAACGGGCATTTTCCTTCTCCTTCTTCTCCGTTCACTTTTATAGGCGCGCTTCAGTATTGAATTTTCGCCTAGCCAAAGTAGATAAGAATAGAGGCTAGCGTACAGTGAAGTAGTACGCTACTTTTCAGTTAGTGCAGATGGAAAGTGGAAGATTTTTGCTTTTTTCTGACAGCTTTTAAAATGTTTTAATAGATAAAGCGTTAAATGATGGAAATAAATCGTTTTAATTCAGTGTTGTCTTAGAAGCTTTTGTATTGAATGAACGTGAAAAAAAAATTGATATCAATGATGTTTTGTTTTTGTTGATAACAACATTATCTTATGATGATTGGTAATTAAATGCTTGGAACAGCAAACTATTGAAGCTGTGATTTCAGTGCAAAGGCAATTCATTATCAGTAGCCAGGCTGAAGATTTATTTTTATTTTACGTCCTGGTGTAATGTAGCCCAATTGAACACTGAAAGCACGCACCACATGATGTACAGCCATAAAGGAAACCCTTTTCATGTGGAGAACAACCAGTTCAACCTGGCAAAATCTTTGTCAAATTCGAAATCAGCACTTTTCAATTGTGCTCTGTGCAAAATTTCATGAATTTTGGTCAACTGGAATCCCGAATTTGGCCGATTTTGCGAATTCGGCATGTCATGTAAACGCTGCACGAAATCATTCATAACTTGGAGTAGTGGTAGTAGTAGGAGAAACCACGGGTATTTTAAAGACTTTACTCCACCACGGGTGTTCTAAAGTAGAAAAAGACATTAATTTCTGAAGCTTTTCAAATCTATGTTTTATCTTGGTCTTTTCTTGATATAAATCTGTCTTGACATTAGATGGTGGATTTTGGTTTGGCTCATTTTATGTCACACAAATTATGAAAAATCAAGAAACTATATAGAAGAAATAGGAATTGTGAGTTTTATTAGTACTTCATACTACTACTCAACGTTAAAATGTCCAATGGCTGTTATAGTGAATTTTTTGTTGAATTACATTCGTAATTATATAAGCGTATCAACATTTGAAGAAAACTCTTAAAGCAAAACTTGGAAGAGAGGCATCATAAGACGAAAGGCTTACTTTCCCAAACAAATTTTATAAAGCACACGCCGTCAAGCTGTAATGGTCTGAATTTTTTAGATGAACTATATGTTAAATACACCGTCATTCAGTTTTCTCAGTTCCTTTTTTTACCACTGTTATAGAAGGATCAATGTGAAATCAAATTCAAATCTTAGTGTCTTTTTTATAGTTGTTGATAATTTCTTCTCAAGATATTCAATTACATATTTTGTTTGATGTTACTTAATTATTAACTATTGTTAACTAACTAACTAACTAATTTGCTATTTTGTTGTGTTAGTTTGAATAATTTTTACTAACAGTTAGAAACACCTACGTTCATGTGGAAATTTCTAACCTAACACTCCAGCGAATTATCTAAAACAACGTTTTCCTTTGAGTTCTTATTAGATGTTGCTGGTGATAGTACTTTTTCGAGACAACAATGGACGTTGATTGCAAATTTACCGTAAAATACAACAACACTAGCAAAACTGTACGTCTTTTTATCTCCCAAGTGACCGCTTCAAGACTTGGAAGAATATTTAATGTAAGCAATTATTACGTCTTGTAAACAGAGGCTATTTTGATGCAACTACTTTTATGCAACTAGTTTTATATTAGATGACACCTTCAACAATATATATCGAACCAGTCGATGGTGTTACAGAATTTCCGGATGAGGAGGGGAAATTTGGAAGTCTTATAAAAGGAAACAACATTTCGTGTCACAGCGTTTATTTTGTTAAAGGAGAGCCTAAGGAATATTCGCTGGGGTAGGTGATCATCTTTTTTTGCAATAGCTAATTCTGGTTATCCAAAACAACTGAACACGCAAACGCAGTAAAATGTTTTCATTTTGTTTTATTATATTTTTTAAAAACAATCAACAAGTCTGAAAAGAAAAATGGAATCTACAAAAATGTTCTCCGTCAGGGTAACTCTTGCACGGTTTGATGGAAAGGCAGCTCGTAAGTATTATCTTATACCTTTATAGTTACCGCAAATTCTATATCATTAGAACTTTTGCAACTTTCACTAACTTAAGAGCAATTCTGTGGTCCCTTCCAAAATTTTCATCAAAATGTCATATAGTTCAACTTCTCTGTAAACGTGCCTACGGTTTCTGAAGAAGTGTTCCCAGTATCAAGGTGTTCTCTATATAGAAACTAGGTCTTTATCAAGGAAAATTCATCATATACGGTAGAACATTGCAAAAAAACAAATATTAGTACAGGACTAGAGATACCAGATCCTCTAGAAAAATTCCAATGTTCTTGGTACGAACTTAAACACTTACTGACCCCTAGGCAAGTGTTTTACCATAATGACGTTCTTTTTCGCCGCAGCGCTCTCACGTAACAAAAACTCTGATTTGCCAACACAATAAAGCGAATATATATGTCATATTTTCATTTCAAGATGAAGATGGTAAAACTTTGTGTTTCAATGTAAACGAAGATACTGCAAATGTCATTGATATAACGCTACAAGCAAGAAAAGGTTTTGAACAAAAGAATTTGGTGTTGGTTCAAGGTGGTTGCAGAATTGAAGATAACACTAAAACAAGCGGTACGTTTTGATACGCGAGGAAACTTTACAATTGGAAAGTGCCTTTAGTCGTTCACGACCACAATCATAGTGAGAATTGTATTTTCAATAGACCTTCTCTGGAACAGAAACTTCAATGAGTGCTTGATGAGTTACAATGACTTTAAAATAATTATTACATCAATAGAAAGCCCTCTTCAAAATCGTTCAACTTGTATTTTTTTTACGAAAAATGGAAATGACTTTTTGAAAAAATGAGGAACATGCCTTGGAGAAATGAAGCGACATTTAGAAAAAAACAAATTTAACTTGTGTGTTCTTCAAAAAGGTTTATTTTTTATTTTCCGCGTTTCGGCGCAAACATAAAATTTACAAGAAGCCGCACGGCATCAACACGGTAGCATTATAAAAGGACTGGATCGTTTCCGAACGTTTTTCAGTTAAACGCATTCTGGTTAGAATTTCAAAAGCGGACAGGTTCTTCGCTTCAAGGAATAAACCAGTTTACATAACACCTTTAGTGATCTTTACCGTCGCATTCTAAGAAAATCAGAAAGTGTGCCGGTAAATTTCAGTGGTAAAGCGGATGATAAGTATTTTAAGCAGTTGAAACTTTTGATAGCCATATCTTCCGATTGCAAGAATATTTTTCAATTTTTTTTTCACATTTTAGTTGAGCTAAGATTAAAGTTTCCCGTGTGTGAAACTCATGTCCATAGCATGAATAGACAAGAAGTTGATTTTTTTCTTTTTCGTTTTTCTTCTTCATTTTCGATATTTCATCGATTTTTTTATCAAAATCATATCCCACTTCCGATAATCTTTCCAACGAGCACAAAATCGCTACTTAATTCAAATTCTATCAAAAGTTATTGAGGTTTGAAAAAACACTGCCAGCTAATTTGAAATAGACTTTAATACATCATCAGAAAGAATACTATCGATATAAATTAATTAGATATTTCCTTCAAATACTGCGATAATATTTTTTGAATCCAATTTCTTTTATCAAAAGATTGCAGAAAATCACTTAAGTCATTATAGAAAGATTTTAAAACCTGGTTAAGACTTGATGATTAGGACGATTGCAACGATTAATCGTCGTAAGCGCCAATTGCCAGATCTGAACACTCTCAAGTATCTCAAATTAACAGTTAGATAATTACTTCAAACACAATATACTTCTTTTCCTTTTTAAGTTTTAACTTTTTTGTAAAATTTGAAGCACCTGCACTTTCGATCTTAAAACAATAACATTGACGCAAATTTCAATAGATGTTACATACAACAGAGCGGCTACGACGATAGAATATCAAAATTTTTTGAACGCTAATTGTTTACGATTACACTATATTTTAATTGTCCTAATTGTCGTAATTATCAAGGCTGAACCAGGCTTAACATATAGAGTGTGTTTCATGAAATTGTCAACGAAAAATATTACCGCAGTTCTTAAATTAAATATATAAATTTACTCTTCTAAACTTTATATCAATAGAATCCTTATCTTTTTGCAAAGCCGTCGCTTTGTTAAGGTGGAAGCGATAAAAAATTGTTACGTAAATGCTTTTGTTTTTGCAAATTGATCTTATTGTTGAAGATTGATCGTTAAGAAACTAATGAGTTCTTTCAGACTTATTTTTTCAATTTTATCGATTAATTGATGTTAGTCCCATAACGACTATAAAAATGTTTAAAATTATTTCGATCCATAAATATTTTCAATATCTTTCTAAGTCGTTCCAATTTGTTTACTGCATATATCAATGCACATTTCTGCTTCCCTGTCAGCACAGTTACGTGCTTTGAGATTCAGCATCTGATAGTGTAATATAGTATCAATATTTATGATTCTTTGTGTAAAAATACCAAGGCATTAGACATTAAACATTGTTTATAAACAGAAATGCGGGAAGGTGTATCGTAAGGAGACAGGCTTTGGAATTTAAGCTTATATCGCTTCGTATAGAGCCTTAGTATGTCATTTTGTTTTTGCACCAGAAACATCGGTATACAGAAATCAATTCAATAAATATTGGAATTTTCAGTCACTTTTCCTAATTTGCTCAAAGTACAAACAATATTTTGGTAGAAACTTTTATCAGGATTTGGGAGTGTTTAAGTTTTTCTTTAAAATGTACGTACAGAAAAATATTTTAGTGCTAATTATATTCATGATGTTTTCGAACATTTATTTTTTTTATCTCGTGCATATTATATATTATGTTGGAATCGCGTTCATGTTATAAAGATCTTCTTTAAAGTTATTCAAATGTACCAATGAGAAACTTGTGTCAAATCTATCGAAACAAGTGAATATAAAATTTCCTTTTCAGAACTTTCATTTTGGGAAACTTCTTTTGAAAGAATTTTTGCAGTTCCTAAGTCAGATTTGGAAACACCAGCAAAACCACCTCAAAACAGATTGTCATCAGATAATGGTAAGTTCAAGTAGATTACATATGTACGATGGCCCTAAGGGGTCACAAGATTCCCTCAAAATTGAACAAAGCTTCTCAAAAATTGAACAAAGTTTCTTAAAAAAATGACCAGAGCTTCTCGAAAACAGAACGGAGCTTTCGAAAACAGAAAGGAACTTCTTCAAAAAAATGAACGGGGCAGTAAAAGAAAAATAAGCGGAGCTTGTTCAAAATGAGCGGAAATCAAGCTTATCAGAACCTGACAGCACATTGTTATAAGTTTGTATCAGAGGGAGAGCAAGCAACTAGAACTTATATTGGCATTGTGCTATATCTGGATTTCTGAGGAGTCTTGATTTGATAAAACGGCTGCAAAGTTTTATATCTCTTTTTACCACCACTAGTTTCTCCTTTGATCACTCGATTTGTATGTTTCATACTCATATTATAAGAAAAGGTTAGAACTTGCAACACTGTAACAGTGTAAGGGATGATAAACATTGTCTGGTATGTTGCTTTGACATCAATCTTTGAAATAACAGCTAAGAACATGTTTAAATTGGATGTTTTCTATTTAGGCAATTATAAACGCCCATATCGCGGACATCGTTGAACCATGTACTGATGTATTCATAACTTATATGTTTTGGTTTAAATAAAACATTCCAGCCTACACGTCTTCTAATTACCCTATTGTAATGAGGGCGTTCCCCTGGTAGATTTGTACTTCCACGTTCCCGTAAGTGGTTTAACAAAACAATTGTAATTTCTTGGGAACGCCCCCTCGGGAACGTATTTATTGGCTGTGTCCTCTAGATCATGGAAATACGAAAAGAGATAGAATAACATCGATGAAATTTCCTTTGTGCTATCCGTGTTGTAATTACTGGTGGCCGTATACAAAGTTGAATTTTAAAAATTTAAATTTTTGCGCTATATATGGAAGTCTATTGTAGCCCGTAATAAAAGTCGTAATTCAGATTTTCAGATCTGTTGTTTATATTTTCAAAATGGAGTGTGTTTCAAAAATAAGGCTACCCAAAAAATTATTCACTGTAGCATTTGATATAATTTCTAATATAAGAAAAATTTTATACCAAAAGAAAGAGAAAAAGAAGGGCTGTCCACTGACATTAAATGTTACATTGAAATGTTAAATATTTCAGAAGTTATAAGGGATTTATCCGACATTTTATTACTTTGATTTTTTATGATCAATTAACACTTTGATAAAATAACAATTACTGTGAATAATTTTTTGGGTAGCCTTATTTTTAAAACACACTGTATTTGACTTCATATAATGTCTTTTTATCAGTTCTGCATAATCATCAAAATTATTTAGATGATAGTATTACAAAAATTAAGTTTGTGTTGATTTGACGAGAATAATATTTGTATTCATTACTCTCTCGTGATCATCTAAGCAAACATGTAAAATCCTATTAAAGATTTTGATTTTGATTTTGAGATTTTGATAAAAATCAAGACAACGACATTAATGGAAGTACACTTGATTCTCGTAATGAACATATGTTCTGAAGTGGAAATTTCTTTTAGCTCTGTTATGAACTAGCATGTAGCTTTAGCTAAAAATGCCCCCACGTTCAAGCATTCCAATTTGTAACAAAGCAAGCTATACTAACAACGGAAACGAAAGCAAATTTTTGTCCAAAAAAAATGTTTTGGTTGGTTTGGGACCTGATAAGCAGCATACTTATATGCTTAAATGTTTCGACAAAACCAGTTTTTAGAAAGCCGCAAAGCTACTCAACACTCGCTTTATGATCGCATTATGATCAAAGTCACGAGACAATTAGCATCGAGGCTCCAGCCATAACACTTGTAACTTTTAATGCATCGAAACAGGCATAAAATAACCCCCTTCATACACAGAGTTGACATGATGCCATCAATTGAACTTCAGGACAAACACGATATTTGAAAACTATTTAATTGACAAACAGTCATTTAAAGAACAAGCACTGCTTTATAACGTTATTTTCTATGTATTGAATGGAACAAGGATGACGGAGATCAAAAACTTCAGATGAATGATTTTGTAAAACTTTGCACAGTAACAAATATATACATATAGAATTTAAAATTTTGACAAAATTGTATAAACACAATAAAAAACAAGTAGAATTGCGAGAATGAAATGGGAGATCAGATTTTAAAACTCCTTGACGGATGGTCTCCACGGTTTTTCACTTACATTAGAATTGAGTTAAACTTTCCTTAGGATTACTTTTCTGTTTAAAAGAACAATTAAGTGTTCATATGAAACAATGGCAATACAACAAACAGTTTAATGACTAGTGTAACCATGTGGCATAGTGAAGCGGTGACGGTATTTCAAAACCAACTTAGAAAATGCAAACCAAATAGATCTAAACTTAAACAGATGAAAATCTGCATAAAACTTTGTTACTTTTTGTTATCTCTTAGGCCTAAGTCACACTGATGCTAATGTATGTTTAAAAAAGTGTAAGTGAGGCTTAACAAGTAATATCAAAAATTATTTGCTACAAAAGAAATGTGTGAACTGCAACCATGAATACGTATTTTATTACCAAGATGAGACATGTTAAAGAAATTTTGTTAGAGTAGCAGAAAAAGAAAAACAGTCTTTTTCAAAATAAAATTGAAACGAAGAACATAAATTGATTCATATTTAACTCATTAGGAATCTGTGTTTCAAACTTTGATTCAGAACATAAAAATAGCCAAAAGTTTACAAGAACAAAATATAAACGTTTTATTCATCATAATCACACTAATGTTTAAAAAAACATGAAGAGAACAATTTGTAACATGGTTTTCTTACACAGAAATACAAAAACATGTCTTCTAAAATCTTTTTAAGGAAAGATCCGCCAAAAATCAGTGCATTGAATCAAATTTATCGCATGAAAGATTTAGAGCTATATATATATATTTATAGTTGAAACGTTGGAATATAATACCACGACAACGTTTGTAACCTGCAAATATTTTCGGCAGTTTGAACTGCCTCTTCAGGCGTTACAAAAAAATCGGCACATACGCAACCATCGACCATTTCATTTATATATATATATATATGCAATATATGTACACTAAAAGGTTATAGCTGAATTAATATAAAAACAATAAAAACAACAGCTTCTTCAACAAATTTTCGACATCTTACGTGCCTTCATCAGGTTAAACAACATATATATACAATATAATATATACAATATACAATATATACAATATACTATATACAATAAAAAAAAGGAAAAAGATACGAAAAAAAATTCAGCCCTTCACCATGCTTTGAAACGGGAAAAAAGTCAGCTAGAAATTTTGTACTGCCATGTAACAGCAACACGAAAGTTGGATGATGATGATGACGATGATGATGATGATGATGATGATGATGATGATGATGATGATGATGATGATGATGATGATGATGATGATGACGATGATATGACGATGATGACGATGATGATGATGACGACGATGAGGAACAAAATCGAATAGTGACATTTACCTATCTCGTGAAACTGCTAATACTCAGATTCCTCGCTCGCTTACGCTCGCTGCGGGGGCAATCTATATATTAATAGCTGATTCTCTGTTTGTTTGTCTGTTTGTTTGTTTGTTTGTCTGTCACGCAAAATGGTAGATTGACTTGTGGAAGAGATTATTTTATTTTATTTTGTGCGACGTCAGTGTGAAACCATTGTATTGAGACCCTAATCGAATGCGACGTTTAGGGAAAATTATCTCGGTAACCAATAGGGATAACTGACGTTTTTTGGATTCCGCGATATAGGCGATTGGATAACGAAAAATTTGGGTCAAGTTTTTTGGAGGACGGGTCTTTGACGTCATCGAAATTTTTGATCAACGATATCTCTATAAAGGTTGGTCGTAACAAGACGATCCTACGGAAGCGTATTGGTGCCATCTATTTTCTTGACATAGAATTTCTATGTAATGTCAAATTCAAGCTTTATAAAAAATTTTCACATTACATAAAATTTTTTATGTGATGTGAAATTATAACGCGGACTTTTTTTCACTTCACATAGCTAAGTCAAGTCAAAATTTTTTCAAAATTTCTAAAAAAATTTTGACATAAGTTGATGTACATTAAAAGTTCACTGTATGTGCTTTATAACCATTAACTGGATTTAAAAGCTGAAGCAAAACAAAACAAAACGTGCGCTGTAAAAATGGCCGCAAAAATGTCTTCTAACGATGAGGTGAGACGACTTTCTGTTCTCCTAACCAAAAAGGTTTAAGGGATTCAATTTAACTAGGAATACTTACTTTTATATTCTTCTCTATCGTTTAGCTTGTTGACATGCACATGATATCATAACCTCCACACAGCCTCGTGCCACTTAACAACACATCACTTCAAGAGCCTTACTATGGCGTGTCAAATATATGAAAATTATAAATTTGATGTGACATAGCGTTTACATGTCAAAATCAAAACAAATTTATTTTGACTTGACATAGCAATTTATGTAAAGTGAAAAAAGTGAAAAAAACAAATTTCACATCACATAGAATTTCCGATGTGAAGTGAAAATTTTTATGAAATTAAATTTGACATTAGATAGCAATTTTATGTCACGAAAATAACATGGCACCAATACGCTTCCGTACGATCCCATACATTTTTTTGATCAGTTTTTCGAGCTCTACAACATGGGACACTTATTATTGCCAATTACTTAATTTTATTTTTCGTGGAGTCAACGCAGG
This sequence comes from Turritopsis dohrnii, assembly GCA_027922465.2. NCBI lineage: Eukaryota > Metazoa > Cnidaria > Hydrozoa > Anthoathecata > Oceaniidae > Turritopsis > Turritopsis dohrnii. Next base: position 1,280,524 of record BQMF02000014.1, read on the forward strand.
CTGAACATAGGCGGCGAGCGACGCCGCCTTGGCGGCTAGTTATTACAAATTGTTTGAACTATGGACAATGTTCTCGGGATAAGTTGCCGGCTTGGTGTTGAAACAAAGATCATCTCTGCAGTGAATAACGCACCACTTCACTGTCTTGTCCTAAATATCAAAAGATTTTTAAGATAATTAAAAGAGTTGTCTTGACATATATTAATGGCATTCAAAATAACTGCAAATTCATGTATATTCTGACTGTTTAAAATATCTTGTCTAATATCTAATCTGGTTGAGCAGGAACCAGTAGATAATGTCTTTAGAATTATTTTCTCACTCAACCCCTACACAACAGACGATTATTCATACAAACCTAAAAACATGCGGCTGTGCACGTGCACTATTATTCTACAGGGTGTATCAAAAAGATTTTCAAGGTATATTTTTCATTACATGTCTGATGAAATATTGCGAATTTTGTATCAAAGGACAGAGCTTTTCATGCCGTATCCATTAATATAAAATGTTTGCCAAAATATTTCTTCTTCAAAAAGATGAAAAACTCAACGATTGGTTCATTAAATTCTTTAAAAACTTCATTAAAAGCAAACGTCTGGGTATGTAAAGTGAAAACTCGAAAATATGTTTTTCATCATAAAAACAAGGAATTCGGTTCCGATTTTCTGAAAAATGTAGTATTTAGAAACCCTAATAAGGGTAGCCTGTTTGTTTATACATATAAACTTGTTAAACATACTCGTTTTTGATTTGAAATTTTCGGTTTTCATTTCACGTTTTACCGAGTATTCAGAAACAATGATTATTGCATAAAGGAGAATGAGACGAGGCAACACGCTAGGATCTGCATTGTTTGCATTTCTATGTTTAGATTTATCGTGGGATGAGAGGGAAACATAAAACTTGCTAGAACTTGATATTTCGGACAAACTTTTATGTAGCGGAAACATTTCTATAGCGGACACTTAATTGAAAAAGATCGTCATGAATTTCTTTTTCCCTACGAAGCAAGTTTGTCCAATTTTCTGCTTTATACATAAAATGTTATCGTTTAAGGTTACGAGATATCTTTAACTCTTTGTCTTAAGCAAATAAACAATTCTGTTGCCTCTTGTACATTGTTTAGAGGATAAACCAAAGTGACATTTGGTTCAAAAACACTTCTAGCAAATCCATTGAATTCTTTCGCAACATTTGTCAATTGGGTATTTACAGCTGTCATGTATTTCGGCTTCCATAAGTACTGTCTTAATATCGTAGTTATCGTACAAATGGTCGCCCTTGAGGACCAAACACGACTTGGGAAATAATATGCGAATTCCAATCTCCATCAATACTCTGAAGCTCAATTCTCAAAAAATTCATGTAACAGAAACGGATGCAATCCACCATTACTGGGACATCAATAGAAAATAATTCTAAGGCGACTAAATCCTGAAATAGTTGTCGCCACTTACCAATTCGATTGCGTTGTAAAATTGACCAAAACCTTTCAATACGTTGATTCATTGGCGAAGATGTAATACCAAATGAATCTAAATTTGAACTAGACAATGTTCAATGCCTTCATTAGCTTTGATTTGAAGAGGCAAGCCATACGTTTTTACAGTGTCTAAGTAAAGTTTTGCTACAACCTCCGGTCCTTGTTTAATGCACCTACTTCTAGCCACTTAATTTTCCTAGAAAACCCATATATGCAGCCATGAACCAAAAGGCTTCAGTTTGTCATAGCCGTCGACGTGTCATACATAGTTGGGCCCTTCTGTAACATATCTTCTTCTCATCAATCTTCTTTTCCTTCTTGAGTCAACACCTTCGGTGTCTATTTATTTAATTAACTTCCTTACGTCTTCTCTATGGCAAATGATACGTTTTTTCAATAACGATCGATGTATTCTACGTTATTTAACCGCACTTCCACTACCAATAAATTCAAGTCGCACAGCTTCTGAAATCTCTCCCATATTGCACCGTACATTTTGAATTGGTTTTCTCACCATGTCCACGTTCCTTAATCTTCTCTTTAGTGTGGACAAGCTTATTGTATAATCATCATTTTTCCTTAAGAATTCCAATATCTTGTAGTATGTTATCCATTTTCAAAATATCTTGATATACAAACATCAAGAGACATCTACTCCAAGGACTTGAGCCAACTGTCCCATTTATTGGTTTTCTTTAGAAGCTTAGTTCAGTTTTTGAAAAGGTCTGCTTACGTTTTTTGAGAAGCTCCGTTCAAATTTTTAAGAAGGTTTGTTAAATTTTGCAAGGATCTGTTCATTTTTTGAGAAGGTCTGTTCTTTTTTTGAGAAGCTTTGTTCACTTTTTGAGAAACTGTGTTCTATTTGTGGGGGAACTTATGACCCCTCAGAGCCATCGTACATATGTTTCCATAAAGAGACAGGCTAAAATGAATCATTTTTACTGTGACGTTTGTGATAACGTTAGGTGAGAATTATTTTGTACTATCTCCAATTTCTTTAAACTGAGAAAATTAAGTTTTAAATTTCATAACCACACAAAATCTTTAAGAAACCTTTCTATGGAAAGTTACTTGGTAGATTTTGAATACATCGTATTTGGAGTTCCTGACCAAAAATTATTTCAAATTTGCTAGTACCCACTCTCCTCCAGGGAAAGTTTGCAATTGGAGATAGAACAAAATAGTAGCGAAACAAGTGATATTTATTAAAATTATTTTGTTTTAACTCCATGCTCTTGCAAATTCACCTTTAACTGACAAAAAATATTTTATACAATACGAAAAACATCAATTTTCCTTTATGTTGCTTCTGTGTATATCACTTGGAGTTGCTTGGGCACTCCAAAATCTTAATTTGGAATTTAAAAGACTACAAATTAAAATTCTTTGGCATGGGCTGACAGCAAAATACAACAGACACGTTACATCTAAAAATGACAGCAGGGCTGAACGAAAAAACGCTCGTGAAATTAAAGATGAAAAGGTAGTTGTTGTTTGTATTGGCTTAGAAGAATGTTATATGCTTGCTAAAATCTAAAGTAGGAAACTTTTAATACAAAAGAAAGCTATCACCATACATATATATATTGTTCATACAAGAAAGGATATTGTGTCCTGTGGAGCTTTACTGAAAGAGGGAGGGAATGACATTGCCAGTACTACAATATCAATGTTGGAAAGAATTCTTAAGGATGATCTGCCATTAAAAAAGTTATACTTTGTTTTGACTCGTGCAGAGTTTATTTTTCGACAGAGATAGTTATAATCGAACAGAGGTTTTGTGAACCTAGTTGTTCCAGCATTCAAGAAGTTGATAATATTCATAGTCAAATTAACAGGGCTTTCTCTCCAATCGAGGTATTTTCTCCACTTGGTTGGTGCAAATGCTACCAAATGCGACTCAAAAACATCCGTTCATGGTAATACAAGTGCAATCAGCCAGCATTAAGAACTTCATTCAAGTTGCTGCATTGCTTAATTATCAATCTGTTCCGTATTTTTCAATCAAAACAGTTGTTCACCGCAAAAACACTCCAAACCATGTCTTCTATAAAGAAAAATTTACCGACCCTTTTAAACAGGCTAAATTTACCAAGAGTCAACAAACCAGAAAGTCTACCCAAAAATCTCCATAAATCCCAGTTGCAAAAGTTTTGAAAGCTAGCAGATTGATTTCAAAGGCCAAAAAGGATGATCTTGAGAGTATGTTTGCCTATATGCCTCCTATTAATGTTGCTTTTTGTAAGATTACATTAAAGTGAAAAAACATAAGTTTGGTACCAATCTATGCAATTTATATTTTAAAACTGCGTATTTAAAGATTGCGTTAAATTTTCTAGGGCGAAGGTTGGCTATTTTGTCAATTGATTAATGTCCTTTGTATGTTCTCATGTGGCTTTTTATATTTGCATGACAGTAATTTTTGTGATTATATTCAAAACACAGAAAATGAATGCAGTTTTAAGGCTTTATCAGCATCTTATGATTGATAAATCGCTTCCACGTTCACCATTTTGAAAATACAATAAAAACAAACAATCTCCACTATTTACAAAATTATCTAACAGCGGTTTCAGGGCAATCAATAACCTCGCATCAACCTGTACATAGATTTAAGCCGTATTTGCTTGGCTTTTGGAGATAGAACATAATAATTTTAAGGCCTTATAACGAATAAGGAGATAAAACAATATCAGACTGTCGTTTGAAGGAGATTTTGCGCTTATTTTTGGAAAAAGCTCACGGAGAAAGAACGAAATAATCCTGAAAAGCTTGAAAACAATCGGAGCTCATTTTTTCCAAAAATGGAGATAGAACAAAATAATTCTCACCTAACGATAAGAAGCATTTTAAGTTCACTTCAAGTCTTGCTTTAGGGGTTCGTTCAGACTTTTGAGATGAGAGCAGAACATTTTTAAAGCTTGCACTCCCACGATTTCTATATTTCATAAGATCTATATTTCAAACAAGGTGTCTGTTTCGCCTAATATCAAGTCTCGTCAGCCTAGACATCTAGGCTCAATATGGATCAATATGGCCGGACATGGACAGACATTTGGGGTTTGCGTGAATGGCGCGCCAGGAACCTGTAATTAAAGGTCTTCAAAAATCAAAAAAAATGTCTCTCTCTAAAATAACAAAAGTATCCCATTAACTCAAGAGATCAATGGTAAAGTTTACGATTTATCAATAGTAAAAATTGTTAAAAGTGGTAAAAGAGCAAAGAAGAATTAAGAATAAAAAAGTATATTCATGGTAAGGTCTGCTACCTGCTACCTTATGCTACCTTATGCAAAGATGTGCAATAATCACATGTAAGAAATAGGTAATGCATAGAATCACAGAATCACGATTGTTGTAGAGCTCGAAAAATTGGTCAAAAAAATATATGGGATCGTGTTGCTTCGACAAATCGTTACGGAGAAATCGTCGATCGAAGACTTCAATGACGCTTCAAACCTGTTCCAAGAAACATAAAGACCTAATTTTTTATCTGTCTCTAAAAAAAAGTAGGATGTACAATCACGGAAAAAGACTTAATAAGAATAAAAACTTTGAAGTTAAAAGTTGAATTAAAAAAATAATAGAAAATGGATGTTAATCAACGGAAAAGCAAATTCCTGTTGTCTACAGCAAATTTATTAATGACCTCATTTATTTCGTTTATATCAGGGACTATTTCCTTATTGATGTACTTTAAGGCAACTTGCTGCTAAATTTATTTGGCGAGAAAAACGATCGTCGAACTTTCATAAAAAAATGTCAAATGCTGTCAACGCTTTTTTGTTTTTTCGATTTTTTGTAAAAATTACGATGTGTAGTAGCAATCGCGATCGACGTCTTTCGACGTTACTTTTTAATGTTCATTTCCTTTGAAAAAAGAGCTTTGGCCAACATATTTTGTCACTGATTGATGTCCATAGTCACACCTCAGTGGGCACAAGTCGTCCATCGGACGTCCATTGGACGTACTAATTTCGTCCTAACGTCCACGTACGCTCGAAGACGTCCAACGAACGTCTATTTTAGTCCACGGTCATCAATAGATGTCTGAGTTTGTCTTCTATTTCTTTTATCTAAAACTTAAAATTTAAGTTTAAAACTGGATCGACAGTTGTACTCAAATCACTTGCTACAAACATCATCCTGTGCAGTTGACTCTAACATCTAGACTACACCCTATCTCCAACTTCTCACTCCAACAAAAATCTCAGTCATTTGTGTACTCTTTATTCTATTTTTATTTCTTTATCTCGAACTTTCTCTATCTCTAACAAACTTCCTGGTCTCTTTTCTTGCTTTTTGCACTACAAAAAGTTTACAGAGTATGACAAACTGTGCACTCAAAAGACTTAAACTTTAAACTTTGCACCTCAGTAAAAGCATATCATAAATATTTTCTTTAATAAACAATATAATTCTGAGTAACACAACTGTCAGTACACGTATATAAGTTCAAAAAATTATTTAGAAATTGTCTGTAAATATTCTCCTATAAATGTACGTGTGGCAATATTTCCAAATGAGTCGCGATTCAATCTGAAAGCTATTAAATGTATTAAAAAGTTCAAGGAATTGTTTAGAAAATGTGTTGTTTTCCCTTAGTGTACGGAAATAAATAAAAGCCAGTAGCTTACTATCTCTCTCACTGGTCAACTCTATCTGAAGACTTGCGACAATATGAGCTGTTGGAAACTCACCTAAAAATCGGATCGAAAGATGAAGCTGAACAGACGATAAATATTTCAACCACGAGGAGGAATCTGGTAAGTTGTCATAAGTGTATGATGAATTACATAAAGCAAATTTCTAAGGAGCATAGTTAATGTTTAAATTTCAAAATTTAGGTGCAGAAGGACATGCAGAATTCTTTGAAAAGACTTAGCTTAAAGATGATGATTCGACGGTTGAAGACAGAAACCATGAAGATGACTCACGTAACCATTCTTTTTTACTGAATACCAGCTTCAATCTCAACCATAGTCTTTAGTTTTTGCTTACTTGAGTAGAAAGCATAAATACTTTATACCATCAGCACCAGCATATGTTTTGTCTATTTTGAAAAGTGAATCTAATTTATGATATCTGCCTCTAAACAGGAGTGATTTTGCTTGCCTTATATCATATATTATTTATTTGTGTGTGACATTTTATATTTAAAACAACTTTCATCACTAAAAACACTAGCTGACTTTGGACACAGTGCCCGTTTATTTTCTTCACAGAATTCTCTTTCTGGTATATAAAATTTATATATTAAGTTTCTTTGTTACCTTTACCATCTACAAGATACCAAAAATCAAATACCAAATATATTTAATAAAATGGAGCACGTTTATTATAACTGAAGATGAATCATACTTTTGTTATACTAGGCGCATTGACTGAATGACATCACAAGACCAAAATCCGATTTATAATTATAATCTGTAAATAGAAGGTAAAAACATGGAAAGGCATGCTTTTCTCAGTCCTGTTTTCAGACCCTATTTAGTTGAAACTTTTTTCATTTGTAGGAAATTTCTTATAGGAAATGTCTTCTCAATGTCCTCTGTACATAGCAAATATCAGCTTTTCTCATCCCAATCCAAATTTTGTTAATAATAGACGCCCTCTTGACGGTCAGTTTTGTGAAAAGAACGACGTCCATACGACGTCCTCTGCAGGCGTGGACAAAAAGCGTTTCGTTTGTTACGTATTTTGGACGTCCTCTAAACGTCCAACGTGGACGTCCTAAGGTCCTTAAAAGACGCCATTTGGACGTCATTTGGACGTCCTTGTGCCCATTGGGTCCTCATGCAATTCTTAAATTTTCCCCTTGAACGCCTTATTTGAGGAAAGATCTGGGGCTTGGGTGTACTTAGTACGCAACCTCCTGAAACAAAACGGTCTCAATTTTTGATTTTGTCAATAATTTCTTACGGTCATATATAAGATGAGCCTTAAGAGAATCCCAAGCTAATAAACTCATTCAAAATTAAAATTGTCCCAAATATTTTTACTCAAACGCTATGCCAATTGTTCGTTCATCCAACCATTTGCAAGTAATTAAAATTTTTATGTAAACAATAACATATCCTCGGGTGTGATTTTCACCCTGGCGAAACCGGACAAAAATCTGATATCGCAATGCAATAACTGCCCTGGAGCAATTCTCATTCCGTCCTGTCATGATGAAATACTTCAAATTTTTGAAATCTAGCCGAGTGTAGCGTAGTGGAAAAGCAACTTATATTTAGCTGTAGCATTTTTGTCGCCAATGTGAGTACTTTGAAAGTGGAAAAACAGCTCCTTCTTCGATTAGTACCTACAACACATTGAAAGATTTCAACTTGATATAAACTGTAATTTGCATCAATCCGCAAATTACATCGATCTGTCAGGATAAAGGTTTTGTCATCCCTAGGAGAAGACAGTACACATCCCAAGAAGGAAACTGTGACAGTTTACCCCTTATAATATTGGGTCATTTACACGAAGGTTTGACACGAATCTATATTTGTAAAATCATTTGGCAGAGGTGATCATTAAGAAGAATGAGGAAGTTATCTCTGTCAACAAAATCATCGATGTATGTTGATGAGTAACTGGTGCAGTTCTGCACTTACAGACGTTATTTAAAAGTGTTTAATAAAAAATGGTAGACACTTTTGCATAAGATCATTCTACATGCTCCCACATCCTTCAATGTAAGGTATTCTAAAACTCACACAAACATCTGTACACTTATTTGGTTATCATCGTCATTGGATTGTATTTGTAACTGTCTCTTTATAAAAACGTTCAAATATTCAAAAAAGAAACAGTAAACAAATGCAACAACGAAAAGAAAAAGCAGATCGCAGAACAGACGCATCATTTATACTGCATTTTAAAGAGGATTTCCACTAGATGATTTCACCTGCGAATTCTCAGAGTGCAGTTCAATTGTTTAAAAAAAACGCAATTCCCCAAGAATTCATCGGCGAATTTGTCCAGTGGAAATGCTCCTTTATACAACTGCCACCATGCATTACTATTCCAGGAAAGGTCGATATACTTACTGCCTATATACACAACACAATATATACCAAACAACCATTTGATATTTATGCCAGTACGTACGGGATTTGTTTTTGTTATTTTTAAACAGTAGGAGTGCAACCATTAAACAGGTTAAGTACCTCTTGTTCTCTTATTGTTAAAAGTATCTCAAACTCTTTCATTTAACTGGGACAGAAGCAAATGTAGTCTTTAGTGGTCACTTTGTAATAAAAGTTTTCTGTTCTGACCGACTCGTAGTTTGTGGGAATGAGATTAACCCTGGTACGTGAGACGTCAAATAAGTTCAGGACATCTTCAAACAAACACTTCCTATATTTTGTTAGCAGTGCTGAAAATATGTGTATACATACATGAGTTTCACCACAAACTTAAGTGATTCTACCTAAATATTTTCACTGCTCATGCGCGAACTTGGGTTCTATTATATGACCACTTGATAGCATCTGGAGTACTATATGCTGAAGAACTTTATGCGTTTCGTCTAGCCCTCTGCAAAAGAAAAGTTGCTGGAGATAATTTTAAGATTCAAGCAAATACTGTTGTTTGCGAATTCACTTTGAAACTAAAGACATTAGAGTGACACGTGGACGAATTATGAAGCTGTACCTTCAGAGAGAGAGATAAAGGTAATCAATCTACTTGACTTGACGTTAAACTATAACGTCTGTGTTTGCTCCAATATCGTGTATTAAAAGGGAATTCAGTAGTAGTTCCTTCGGTAGCCTTGATAAATATTAGTGCTAGTACATTCAACCTCATCTTCATGTTACAGAAAATAATATCGGGACAGGGGTACTGGTCGTTAAAAAGATAATAAATTTTTTCAAACTTATTATTCTGATTTTCTCTTCATGTACTTTTCATTTATAATTATAGTTATAAGTCTTGATTCAATTTTGCATCTTTCTCAAATAATAAACAAGAAGCCGCTTGGCTTGAAGAATTCAGGATATAACACAACGATGTATATCTAGTCTCAAAAATACAACATTGCCGGATTGCCAAATTATGTTCAAATCTAAAAAAATGACTGGCAAATTCAAACACAAGAACTTCTAATTGTGCATCGTACAAATTTTTATGAATATTATTATTGTTATTATTATCTCAACTAGCCGCCAAGGCGGCGTCGATCGCCGCCCATGTCCACCTGCTCTGTATCACTGTATCAATAAACGTCAAATTTCCTTATAAACGGCTCGTACAACTTGTGTTCAACCAGAAGCAGGTTCGAAGTCACAACCTCTGGTAAAACCAATCTTTTATCAGTGTAACAATACATTCAAAACGTAGAGAGGGAAAACTTCAACTTTTTATTAGCTTTTGTTTTAAAAAAGTTACGCGCTCTAACATGGGTGCTATCAAACAGGGGGAAAATGGTTTCTCTTCTTAAAAAGTTCACACGGAGGAGAGAACACGTGCTGAATGAATAAATAAAATAAAAAAACGTTCGATCAGAACGCTTAACAATTAAAAGAAGAAATTAATTTATTAAAAGAAAAGCAAAAAAAAAAAAAACAATTTGTTTTGATATGATACTCTGTTTTTACCTATCGGTTTTTAAACATTTTGATTGCTCAAAAAAAAAGTTCACCCGTCTTAGACAGTCAGGCAAGAGTTAGGCAAACCGAACATATGCTGCGACGTTCTGCCACTGCTGCTTTTTGTCCAAAATGTTTAATCAGTTAGTTTCTTTGTATTTAGTTGATGTACTGTTTTCAAAGCCAAGTCAACGTGGAATATAAAACTAACAATAATGATAAAAACAAAACGTTATTCCCATTAGTTCATCAGCCAAAAAAAGTCACGTTCGATTGGGTTGCAATGTATTTGCTTCGACGAACTCACGTCGCACACAAAAAAAGAAATAATTTCGCTAACAACTTAATCTACCATTTTGCGTGACTTACAAACAAACGAACAAACAAACAAACAGACGGAGAATCGGCTATTAATATATAGACTAGCCGCCAAGGCGGCGTCGCTCGCCGCCCATGTTCAGCATGCGTTGACTTCACGAAAAATAAAATTAAGGAATTGGCAACCGAAAGTGTTACCATGTTGTAGAGCTCGAAAAACTGATTAAAAAAATGTATGGGATCGTTCCGCTACGATCAACCGTTACAGAGATATCATTCTTCAAAGATTTTGATGACGTCACAGACCCCTCCCAAAAAAGTTAGACCCAAATTTTTTGTCACCCCATCGCCTGTATTGCGGACCCGAAAAAACGTCAGTTATCCTAGCGACAGATTCGAAATCAAATATCAAATATCAGTTTAAACAATGGTTCCAAAAAACCCCAAATTTCATGTGTTATTTATTTGCACTCAAAACGTAGAGAGAAAAAAACTTTTTATTAGCTTTTGTTTTAAAAACGTTACGCGCTCTAACATGGGTGCTATCAAACAGGGGGAAAATGGTTTCTCTTCTTAAAAAGTTCACACGGAGGAGAGAAAAAAGGCACGTGCTAAATGAATAAATAGAATAAAAAAACGTTCGATTTGAACGCTTAACAATTTAAAGAACAAACTAGCCGCCAAGGCGGCGTCGCTCGCCGCCCATGTCCACCTGCTCTGTATCACTGTATCAATAAACGTCAAATTTCCTTATAAACGGCTCGTACAACTTGTGTTCAACCAGAAGCAGATTCGAAGTCATAACCTCTGGTAAAACCAATCTTTTATCAGTTTAACAATACAATCAAAACGTGGAGAGAGAAAACTTCAACTTTTTATTAGCTTTTGTTTTAAAAAAGTTACGCCCTCTAACGTGGGTGCTATCAAACGTACAGGGGAAATGGTTTCTTATCTTAAAAAGATCACACGGGAGGAGAGAAAAAAAGGCACGTGCTAAATGAATTAAGTGAATAAAAAAAAACGTTCGATCTGAAGCACATAAAAAAAGAAATTAAATTATTAAAAGAAAAGCAAAAAAATATTTTGTTTCTCTTTTTTTACCTATCGGTTTTTAAACATTTTGATTGCTCAAAAAAACAGACAGTCAGTCCCAGACAGTCAGGCAAGGATACGTTAGGATACACTGGGAAACATGTTGCCACGTTCTGCCACTGCTGCTTTTTGTCCAAACTGTTTAATCAGTTAGTTTCTTTGTATTTAGTTGATGTATTGTTTTCAAAGCCAACGTAGTCAACGTAGTCCTTGGAATATAAAACTAACAATAATAATAAAAACAAAACGTTATTCCTATTAGTTCATCAGCCAAAAAAAGTCACGTTCGATTGGGGTTGCAATGTATTTGCTTCGAACTCACGTCGCACACAAAAAAAGAAATAATTTCGCTCACAACTCAATCTACCATTTTGCGTGACAGACAAACAAACAGACAAACAGAGAATCGGCTATTAATATATAGATTAAATTATTAAAAGAAAACCAAAAAAAAAAAAACATTTTCTTTTGATATGATACTCTTTTTTTACCTATCGGTTTTTAAACATTTTGATTGCTCAAAAAAAAAGTTCACCCGTCTCAGACAGTCAGGCAAGAGTTAGTGGCAAACCGAACATATGCTGCGACGTTCTGCCACTGCTGCTTTTTGTCCAAAATATTTAATCAGTTAGTGACTTTGTATTTAGTTGATGTACTGTTTTCAAAGCCAAGTCAATAATGTGGAATATAAAACTAACAATAATGATAAAAACAAAACGTTATTCCTATTAGTTCATCAGCCAAAAAAAGTCACGTTCGATTGGGGTTGCAATGTATTTGCTTCGAACTCACGTCGCACACAAAAAAAGAAATAATTTCGCTCACAACTAATCTACCATTTTGCGTGACTTACAAACAAACAAACAAACAAACAAACAAACAGACAGACAGACAGACAGAGAATCGGCTATTAATATATAGACTAGCCACCAAGGCGGCGTCGCTCACCGCCCATGTCTACCTGCTCTGTATCACTGTATCAATAAACGTCAAATTTCCTTATAAACGGCTCGTATAACTTGTGCTCAACCAGAAGCAGATTCGAAGTCACAACCTCTGGTAAAACCAATCTTTTATCAGTGTAACAATACACTCAAAACGTAGAGAGAGAAAACTTCAACTTTTTATTAACTTTTGTTTTAAAAAAAGTTACGCGCTCTAACATGGGTGCTATCAAACGTAAGGGGGAAATGGTTTCTCTTCTTAAAAAGTTCACACGGAGGAGAGAAAAAAGGCACGTGCTAAATGAATAAATAGAATAAAAAAACGTTCGATCAGAACGCTTAACAATTAAAAGAAGAAATTAATCAGTTAGTTTCTTTGTATTTAGTTGATGTACTGTTTTCGAAGCCAAGTCAACGTGGAATATAAAACTAACAATAATGATAAAAACAAAACGTTATTCCTATTAGTTCATCAGCCAAAAAAAGTCACGTTCGATTGGGGTTGCAATGTATTTGCTTCGAACTCACATCGCACACAAAAAAAGAAATAATTTCGCTCACAATTTAATCTACCATTTTGCGTGACTTACAAACAAACGAACAAACAAACAAACAAACAGACGGAGAATCGGCTATTAATATATAGATGTTTACAAACAGGTATTTACACTTCAGTATTTATAAAATATAAAACTGCTATCATTGTGTGACCTGTTATGAAAAGAGAAATATATGAAAAAAATAAATAAATAAATAAATAAATAAATAAACAAATGAAAAATTAAATAAATGGTTAAAAACTAAAAATATATACATATCTGATTTTTATTTATTACACAGTAAAAGGCATATTAAATTAGTTAAATGGATGTGAAATTAAAGTTCCTTAAATTTTGAAAAATTTTCTTCTTGCCCAATGTTCGATGGGAGATCATTATACAATTTTGCTCCCGAATATTCAAATGTTTGTTTACCTAGCTCGAGTCTTAGTTTAGGCAATTTCATTTGACAACCTTGGTTTCTTGTGCAAAGGTTGTGCTCATTCAACTCAAAATAGCTTTTTATCGGGCTACATACATTTTCATCAACACATTTCCGTACTGTAAGACATGCTTTGACATTTCTTTTATGATAAATCGGTGTTATCTTTTTATCGTTTTCTGAACCATAAATTATTTGCAAAGCACGCCTTTCACTGTCAATTGCCTTAGAGATTTTTTCAACACAGTGAGAAAGGGCTAATTCAGTCGAGTGTTTAGAACGAAACCCAAATTGAGAAGATTCAAAAAATTTAGTCAGGCGTTTATGCATAAGTTTTTGAAAGATTTTGTCGATGTTAGACAAAAGAGAAATAGGACCATAGTTTTCAACTTCAAGAGGAGAACCTTTGTTTTTAAAAACGGGGATGACGTTTGCTTCTTTAAGTCTAGAAGGAAAGACTCCAGTAGAGAAAGAAAGATGTATGATGTCAGAAAGGATATTCGAAAGACTATCTATCACAGGTGAAATCATAGGAGGAGGCAAACTATTAGGCCCAGATGCCTTGTGAGAATTAAGAGAACGAAGAATTTCAGAGATTTCGGCTGGACAAGTTGGAGAAGTGAAGAAAGATTTTGGGTTTCTGTTTTTAAGCCACTCAGAAAAATGATGCCTAGTGAAAGGAATTTTCGATCGAAATTTAGAAGCAACAGTAGAATAGAAGTCATTGAAAGCATTGGAAACAGTGGAAGGGTCAGAAGTAATGGAATTTTTTATCTTTAGAGAGATAATAGAGTCGGATTTGGAAGATTTAGAAGAAATTATTTCACGGACCCCCACCCATAGTTTACGAAGATTCCCAGAGTTGGCTTGGAAGAAGCGAGCATAGTGAAGTTTTTTACTAAGACGTAGAAGAGAAACAATGCAGTTTCGGTAGAAAGTGTACCTTGAGCGAAGAAAAGATTTGGTGTCGGAAGATGGAGTCAAAAGATATTCACGAAAAAGATTATCCCTAATCCTCATTGAAGAAAGAAGACCTCTGGTTATCCAAGGTTTTTGAAAGAGATTAGATTCATGGCGAGTGATTTTCACCAGAGGAACGTGTTCTTCAAATAACGATGTCGTGTGATCCAAAAAAGAGTTAAAAGAACTCAATACTCAATACTCAGTACTCAGTATTTCATTCCAATTCAGACGCTCAAATTGAATTTTGAATTGTTCACGATTGAACTTTGACCAGTCTCGACGGAATCCCAAAGGTTTCGATTTTAAAGTTTTGGGTTTGGCATCAAAGAAAAGAAATTGAGGCAGATGGTCAGAAATAGAAACAGTGAGATTACCAGACACGAGAGTAGAGTCAGTTGGAGGAATGAAGATGTTGTCAATGAGAGTGCTGGAGGTATCAGTAATTCTAGTTGGAAGTGTTATTGATGGTAGCATTTGATAGCCACTGAGAAGATCAAGAAAGTTAGCATGAAAGATTTCAGATTCAGAGGTCAGAAGATCGATATTGAAATCACCTAATAGGGTTAGTGTCTTGCTTTCCTTGTCTACAGATTTTAAAAGAGGAGAAAGAAAGTGGTTATTGAAAAGATCAACATCCATTTTTGGCTGTTTGTAGATACAGCCGCCAATAATATTCTTTCGGGTTTTAAAGATGATTTCAGCAAAAACAGATTCAAGATTACCATTATCGGAACAGACTAATTTAGAGAGATCCTTACGAGGATTAGATATGTAGATATGTATTTAGATATGTAGAGAGCAGTTCCACCTAATGAAGAGACAGCAGGAGTATGGAAAAACTTATAGCCTTCGATAGAGTTATTGAAAGAAGGAGTTTCAGTTAGAATTCTGGTCTCACTTATACCAATCATGTCAAAGTTATGGTTAAGACGTGAAAACAGAGAGGTAAGTTCACCAAAATGTAGTTCTAAAGAAGCAATGTTGAGATGAAATAAAGACAAAGATTCAGATTTAGCAGGGATGGAAACAAAATCTTCAGGGCTGTAATACTTACAATTGATTTTGGCAGTATTATCAACATAATCAATATAATCGTCATTGTCATTATTGTCAAAGTCAAAATTAGAAAATTTATCGGAAATAGAATTCAAATGATTAAAATATGATTTTAAATAACTCAAGTCGTTACCAGGCTTTTCATCAGAAATTTCACCAAAAGGTAAAGCTTCTTTATTACAGATCTTGCATAGCCAAGCGTCAGAAACAAACTTTGATGCCATACCATTACATCTAGCATGTGACCGTCTCCGACAAACTAAACATAAATGTGATTTGCTAGATTTAATAGATTTATCGCAAATAAAACAAACTTTGTTTTCTGTGGTCATTCGCTTAACAATGCGCTTAGAGCCAGAAATAATTTTCAGAAGACAATATTAAGCGTGAAAGCATAAAATATAAAATGTACAAACACAAGATCGCTCGATAAAATTTATTGTAAAGAATTCCATAATTCATCATCAGGGAAAAGGTCAATTAGATCATTGATATGCCTGATTTTAAGAGCATCATCGTTTTCGTCCAAAAGAACATTAATAGTTCCATTGTAACACCAAAATTTACTGATCAAGTTCTTTTGTTTGAGAGCTTTAGACTTTCCCCAGAGAAATTTGGAATAATTAGAGAGACTGTTGTTGATGTAAATCGTTTCCCAGAGACCTGCTTTTTCAACAACATCACGGTTTTTAAAGCGTTTGCTTGAACGTATAAGTGATTGTGATGTCTTTCTATTTACAAATCGAGCAATCACTTTTCTAGGGCCACGATGGTTTCTACCTTTTTTCAAGCGGTGAACGGCTTGAATGTCACTTGGTTTGATTTCAACTCCAATTGCTGATCCAATATTAATAACGGAATTCTGGACACTTGAGAATGTAAGAGCAACTTACGAAAAGCTTCGTGCAATGTATATATTTTAACAGAATAAATGTGTTTTTATGACAGAATATTTAGTGTGGCTTTTGTTTTATGATGGAATTCTGGAGGTCGGTGACTTCTTCAGGTATGCCTGATATGATATTGATACGTTGTTTCTGCGGGTGTACTGTTGAATGTCTATGACGTCTCGTTCGAGGGAGACGAATTCTTCACGAGTTACCATATCTGAGAGTTTCTGTTTAATTTCCTCAACATCACTTTTTAACGAATTTATAACTGCATCTTTCTCATCAAGATTTTTCTTCAAATTATCAATTTCATAACGCAATTCCCGATTTTGATTTTCAACACGAATAAATAAATCTTCTTTCACATGACCAATTTTTGCAAGAAGTTCAGATCGATATAACCTAATTTGTGTATACAACATTTCCATAGTGACAGTGTCTGGGAAATCATCAAACTCTTCGTCTTCTTTTAGAGGTGTTTTGGTGTTTTTTTGACTTCCTTTGCTGCTGGCTTTATCGCTTAATAAAGCTCGTTTGCACGTTAAGAGAAATACGTTCCTGGTGTTTCAAATCTTGCATGTTCTTAACTCAACCGTTCATTGTCGCGGTCGCATTTAAAATGTCAGTAGACTTTCTTGCTTTACACAATGCATTCCGAACGTGAGCTTCACGTGGTTTTTATTTTCAACTTACTATTAGCTTTTGTTTTACGCGCTCTAACATGGGTGCTGTCAGAAGTAGGTGAAAAAATGGTTTCTCTTCTTAAAAAGATCATACGGGAGGAGAAAAAAATGCACGTGCTAAATGAATGAAGTGAATAAAAAACGTTCGATCAGATTAAAATAGATTAAAAGAAATCGATTAAAAGAAATTAAGACAACTATTAAGACAAAAGCAACAAAAAAATATATATATATTTTGTTTCATGATTCTCTTTTTTTTTAGCTATCGGTTTTTAAATATTTTGATTGTTCGAAAAAGCGTTAGATACACTGGCAAACCGCACATGCTGCCACGTTCTGCCACTGCTGCTTTTTGTCCAAAATGTTTAATCAGTTAGTTTCTTAGTTGATGTATTGTTTTCAAAGCCAAGTCAACGTGGAATATAAAACTGACAATAATAATAAAACAAAACGTTATTCCCATTAGTTCATCAGCCAAAAAAAGTCACGTTCGATTGGGGTTGCAATGTATTTGCTTCAAACTCACGTCGCACACAAAAAAAGAAATAATTTCGCTTACAACTTAATCTACCATTTTGCGTGACTTACAAACAAACAGACAGACAGACAGACAGACAGACAGAGAATCGGCTATTAATATATAGACTAGCCGCCAAGGCGGCGTCGCTCGCCGCCCATGTCCACCTCCTCTGTATCACTGTATCAATAAACGTCAAATTTCCTATAAACGGCTCGTATAACTTGTGTTCAACCAGAAGCAGATTCGAAGTCACAACCTCTGGTAAAACCAATCTTTTATCAGTGTAACAATACACTCAAAACGTAGAGAGAGAAAACTTCAACTTCTTATTAGCTTTTGTTTTAAAGAAGTTATGCGCTCTAACATGGGTGCTATCAAACAGGGGGAAATGGTTTTTCTCTTCTTAAAAAGTTCACACGGAGGAGAGAAAAAAGGCACGTGCTAAATGAATAAATAGAATAAAAAAACGTTCGATCAGAACGCTTAACAATTACAAGAAGAAATTAATTTATTAAAAGAAAAGCAAAAAAAAAAAGCATTTTGTTTTGATATGATATTCTTTTTTTACCTTTCGGGTTTTAAACATTTTGATTGCTCAAAAAAAAAGTTCACCCGTCTCAGACAGTCAGGCAAGAGTTAGTGGCAAACCGAACATATGCTGCCACGTTCTGCCACTGCTGCTTTTTGTCCAAAATGTTTAATCAGTTAGTTTCTTTGTATTTAGTTGATGTACTGTTTTCAAAGCTAAGTCAACGTGGAATATAAAACTAACAATAATGATAAAAACAAAACGTTATTCCTATTAGTTCATCAGCCAAAAAATGTCACGTTCGATTAGGGTTGCAATGTATTTGCTTCGAACTCACGTCGCACACAAAAAAAGAAATAATTTCGCTCACAACTTAATCTACCATTTTGCGTGACAGACAAACAAACAAACAGACGGAGAATCGGCTATTAATATATAGACGAGATAAAGAATTGCCCCTTGTATCTGCGAAATTGAAATTACCAAAGAAGAAAAAATAGTAAGAGTAACGTCGTATTTGTGGACCAGGCTTCCGCTAGAAGAAAAAATGTTACAATGTTATTAAATACCTTATCGGGGAAAAACAGTTTTTGCCCTGTTTTCCCCTGTGGGAAAACAAACGACAAAAATCACTGCAACGAAGAGCAATTTAATTGAAAGTGTATGCGTATCTTTATAGAAAGGTACTCCTTCACGGTGATTTTTACCAAATCAGCCCGCCGGGAGATAACTCATAATAATGACAAAAAATTATGTTGCTAAGCCATCAAATCAAATACTTATAAGTATTTGATTACTTCACTAAGAGAAAATTGAGAGTTATATTACTGATAACTACAGACCTAAAATTCAAGCAAACATTACAGTAATAGGTTTCTAGTGCAAATGTGTGTTAAAAGAAATTTCGGGCTACTGGCATCGCTTTTTATATATACTACTCCAGTGATTCAGATTCTAAAGGGATTTTTGAGAGCCTTTTACCTCACTTTTTGTGCAAATTAAAGTTTAAGTCTAGTTTACCAAGACTATTTTGCATTACGAATTCTTTGAAAAGCTGCATCTGAACCTAAAAGTTCATGCACCAGGGGATCACTTTCTTCAGGTTTTCTCACATCGATTTCATCAGTGATTTCACCATTGTTATTTGATTCATCTCGACATCAGTTATTTGATCAACCATTTTACGAGCAATCGTAACACTCCGCTTGCTCTTCCATTCAGAGATTACTTCAATATCAATATGTGTTTTATCCCATTTTTATTCTCCGATAATTTTTAGCCAGACAGACAGATTATCGTGTTAATCACTGTTGTTCTCCTTTTTAAAAAACTTCGACACCAGTAGTACCTAAATGAGATGATACTGGAAATCATTCTATGCTCGCTAAATTCAATTCTAAATTTGGTGATTGCATAAGCTTTCTATTTTCTGCTTTTTCATTTCTACATCCTGTAGACTTGTTGTGCTAGGACTTTCAGAAGAATGAGATGTGAAAGTAGATTAGGTTGTACCAGGAACTGAAGGTATTTCAACAGCATTACCTTCTAATTTCCATAGGGGTTTCATCTAATGGACCTATTCTCCTTTTAATAAACTACGGAACAATCAACTAACACAAAAGATGTATTTCACGCTTCACATTCTAAGCATCTCTACAGCATGTACACATAAAGGGCGATTCAAAACGTTCAAGATGCTGTTTGGCTTGAAGTCTTCATGTTGTTTCACAGTGACATATATACTCTTGACAATAATGAAACATTCTCAAAATACAACATTGCAGAGAAGTTCATATTTGGTCAAACAAAACAACTGTCAAAATGTCAAACCCGAAGAAACCCGGGTATTTTTGTGACGTTTCTTCACCACTGGTACCCTAAATTTAAAACTATGCCTATCCCAACTGTTGGCTTTTTGACTGTTTTTAAACTGAGTTGAATTGTCAAAAAGTCAGTTGAATTGAAAATTTCCTCGATATATTTAGCTAGGGGTTGTTCAACAGTATTCTCAATTTCTTGCGGCTCCAAAGTAGATTCTTTAAAAATACAGTGACATCCGCTTATAATGTTAAAATTGAAATATACAAAATTATTTGTAGCATTTGAAACAGGAATTGTCGAATCTTTTTTGATATATAAAACAACAGAAACAAACTTTTGCAATTGCTGCAACATGAGATTTTGTGACTATGTTGTCAATGGATTTGTTTTAGGAAAGAACAGTACATTTAATTGAAAATAGAAAAATGTGGGCGATTACGGCAGCAAGTCAGTGCCCTTATTGCACGGTCTACCTTGCACTTGAATGATACTGAACAGAAATGTTCTTAACTAGAAGCCTCATGGGCTGCGCAATTTCATCAGCCTTAGGGGAAGTCGACCCAAAAGAATAAAAATTATATTATGTACATTAACAACGGAAGTTTTAGGCAGGGAAAATTTTCGGACAGAACTTTGACTTTTCAGAAAGTTTTCTGTCTGAAAATTTGGAATTTAAGTTCAATGCTGCGGCATATCTCAAATAAAGTTCATCTTAAATTGCTTTATTATTTTGTTTTCTCACCAACAATACAACGTGCGAATTATAATTAATGATGGCGGCCTGCTTAAAACGAAAAGAAAATGTTCTTTTTATGTTTTATGTGTACCAAATGAGGCTGAAGTCTGAAACTGTGTTATCAAAGCGAAGAACAAAATAATACGTCAGACTGAAAAAGCCTCAAAAAATAAGTACAGCCGGACTCAGGTAAGATTTTACTGGCTCTTATGAAAAAGGGTGTATGTAAAAACAAACTAAAGCACGTTTAAGTAATATTTTGCTGAGACTGATCCAAAGGAAACTCAAAAGTTATTTAAAAAACTTCTTTTTCAATCATTAGGTCATTAGCGCGCTTATTTTTCCATTCTAAGTAGCTCAACATTATTTCATGCCTTTTGATAAAAATAGGATCTGCCTAGGAATATTTGAAAGAGGAACTCTTTATTTTTGCTTATAGATCGAAAGTACAGTTTCTTAGGGAAGTAATAAGAAAATTTTTTGTGACTTGATTGAAGAATGTTACAGTTCCTCATAATAATTAATTTATAAAAGGCCGGAGAGTTTTGACAGTATTAAATTGTTCTCAAGTTGGGCGCAAAAGCGGATAAAATGGGCATTATAAAAGGTAATATTTCTGCGCTGAAGTCTTAGTCGAAATGAAACTGCAGCCGTAGTTACCAAGTTCCACGATCTGAAGTGTATTATTGAGGTTTATTACTTGCATAGAGTCTCTGTTGACATTTCGAATATTTGTATTTCAAAGAATCATACCTCATCAATTTCCATGTCAAATATAGCTTTTTTTGACATGTTGAAACACAATTAATTCATGGTTAAGCAAATTGCTACGTCGTTTTGATGTTTTCATATCAAGCATAAGATAAAGATCATTCGCCAATCTAATCCGACGTCGAAATAACGTCGATACAACATTGTTGTGCTAGTTTGATATAAGGTTCATCAAAACCCTTCACTAACAAATGTTTCTCAAATCTAAACTCTTTAATAATTCTTATTTCAGTTCATATCCTTATCATGCTGTGGTGTTTTACAGCAGCTGGTGCTCAACCGAAAGTGGCTGCAAGAAAACTATGTGACTATAAACACTTCGATAAACCTTATACAAAGTATGCTATACAGGCCATAAATGCGTATCGTGAGAATACCGGAAAGGAGAGTTACCAACAGTTTGGAATATGTCATGTAATCCCCTGGTCGTCTGGTCTTCGGCCATTATTATTGAAAAACTTTCCAACCCAATGGTCGACATACAATTCCAAAATTGGCAACTGGAAACAAAATATCAAACCATTTTTGGCATTTTTGCATAATATTGATAAAGACTCGTTATCATTCAGAGAAATTCATGGGAAGCAGCAATATGAGGTTAAGCTATTATCAGTACTTTAGCGAGTTTCTTAATACTGGTAGTTACTTTCCAGTGTGGCGTAAAATTTTGAAAATTTTCCATAATGTCATAGTTCCTTACTAACACTTTTTTTCTATTTGATGTGAAAAAATGTTTTGAGTTTCTTTAAATAATTTGTATAGTAGTATTTACGGTAGCAGCGAATGTGAATACCGTATTAAAACATCCTTACACTACTACTGCTACTACTACTAGTAAGCTTCCGGCCGAAATAGTGTATTTATTTAACGCTTTTCAGGATGCGAATTTCTGCAAGTGAAAGTAAATAAATTGTAACGAACGTACGTAGGCTAAACATTTTCGAAACCATCACAAAACATTTCTTTAGCAGTCTATAAACATTCTTATATTTTACTACTTACTCGGAAAAAAATAAAAAAGGATTTTAATTACTTCTCATTCCAAGGTACTTTGAAAATTAGTTACCTGTCTGATGCCCGTGCTTCGATGGTCACTCACAGTTAAAAAAAGCTTCAGTTGTAGTGGTTTTAACTTTTAACTCTAACTTTGAAGCGTCTAACAAACTGGAATACGAACTTTTTTCTTATTTTCTGTGTTCAGTCTGTTTGCAATATTTCGAATGGATGTTTCGTTTTTATTTATTTATACATTTTTTTGCGAAGAAGATATTAAAATCAATGTATAAACATTTTGGCCAGATGGAGTTTTTTATCTGCTTTATTTGTTATCGCGAATTAGTTTCATAATGTTGTTACCGTTTTGCACTATATGGCTCTTGTTTCATTTCAGTTAGCATGGAAACAGGAATTTTTTATCTTTGAAGTTAATATGTGGTCTAGACCTTGTAGGCCTTAATACAAAAATAACAAAGAATTGTAATTTTAGGCTTTATTAGCAGCTAATTTGGCAAATTTCAGATGGTGTACATCCGTTTTGGAAAAGATTCCGAATACCGCAAATACCAAATTTATAACTCATTTAGAAAATGAGTTAACTCATTGGTTTAAATTGCTGTGCCAATGCTTCTATAGTGCTACTGGAAATATACGTCCTGGATACGTTGATACCAATAAAGGATTGCCTGGAGATAGAATGGACCCACAAATTGAGTTATCAACTACTGGCAAGGTTACAGAAAATAAACTGACGCCGCAATCACGATTGGCTAAGGCTAATCTTGAGCATTTTCAGATATATTTGCATTATGGTACTTACGCTGAAGATAACGGCATTGTAACTTCAGATCAACCATTACGTGGCAAACTTAATAACTGAATTTAATTCCTACCAAGAGGATTTCTTCAAGGGTTTTCTGTGATAAACGGGCTTCTAATATCGTTAGGTGAGAATTATTTTGTTCTATCTCCATTTTTGGAAAATATGAGCCCCGATTGTTTTCCAGCTTTTCAGGTTTATTTTGTTCTTTCCTCGTGAGCTTTTGCCAAAAGAAAGCGCAAAATCTTCTTCGAACGGCAGTCTTATCTTGTTGGTTTCTTAAAGATTCAGTGAGGTTAAAACTTAATTTTCTCATTTTAAAAAAATTTGAGATAGAACAAAATAATTCTCACCTAACGATATGAGCTGCTTTTTTGTTTCATGATAGTTTTTAATTTTATGATCTTTGTTTATTATAATGTAAGTGGGTGGCTTTTATATTGTAACATTTAACGTCTATGAAAGTTCAAACCGTTTCAGTAATTTTTCTGATTACAAATGATCTCGTTGAACTTTATTTCCAATTAAATATATCAAAGCCGGGTCCGTGTAGATAAGTTTGCGAAATGTGAAACATAAACATGAATTCGGGAAAGGTTTGTCCAAAAATCATGAAGCCGAAAATACACAAGACAATTCGTTGCTTTAGATTCGTTGATGGTACTTTGCAAAAGCTTGAGAAACAATTCTGTCAAATACGTCACACAACTGTTTAAGCTGTTTTCCATTTCTTGGCAATAAAAGATAACCACAAACTGGATTCAAACGAGTTCTGATACAAACTACGTAACCATTTAAGACCTTGATAATTCTTTTTGAAATTATAAGAGAATCAAATCCATGCTTTTAATTTGTCTTGAATTTATTCTGATGGGCAATTCCACATTCAGGCTCAACTTCTCGTATCATCGTCACAACTAAATATGGACGTCTGGACGACTGGCCTAACTATCAATAATAATGCGGCCACGACAAAAGATGTCCAAAAAGATAAATCATGAGTAAGGATGATTTCAATTTCGTTAATACCATTAAACAAAATCTATGAAAACCTTTCAGCGAGAAATGGAATCACGTTTTGCATGTCTTCAACTGTCGTCCAAAAATTTATGTTCATAAGATATTCCATACTTAGTACTGTACTCCTTTGCATCTTCATTTGTTTAGCTAAACATTTTTTTTCTGTCCAAATAAGTTTCAGCTGCAATAAAATCAGGTATGTTTTTCTGACTTAAAGGCAGTAGCTACTTCTTCGAAAATCCGGTGTGTAAAATGAAGCGTTCACACAATCGATACTTCCGGATCGAAAATTTTTCCAAGTATTTGTTACTTAGTCTACAAAGTTCAACAATGCGGCTGCTGATCCAATATATCAGCCAAAATCCTATTTGTTTAGTTTTTTATTTTATTTATTTATTTGGTATTGTTTTACGTGGCTAGCCACACTCAGTTTGCTATTGCATCTGCTTTCCAGAAGGGGCCACGGCTTAGGTTGGAGGCTCAGAAGTATTTGACACTCTCATGAGTGACACAAACCCAATCAAGGATCTTTGCTCTTCTGAATGACCTCCTGCAACACCCGATTTATCATCTTCCCAATTTCCCTCACATGGCATGGGCCGACCCGGCGCTATGGTACATTCACTCGCGCATGGTGAATCGCTGCCAAGGGGAATTGAACCCCGATTTCTCGCATAAATTACGAGAGTGGTAACCACTATACTTCGGAAAGGCATTCTGGCATGTTCCACAATGCAGGAACATCTGTACAACAAACGTTCGAATACTTCATTACTTCCGTTGTTATTTTCTCGGCTTGACATAACCCTTTACCTCATCTACTTGCACTTTGCAACCAATTTGTTTTTGCGAACATGGCCAACTTTTCTTCTTACTCTGTAACGAGAATGAGCGAAATCTACCGCGTTTGTCATCGTCAAAGACCACAAGGAAGTCTTCTCTAACCAACCCAAATGTCGACTTATCAAGCAGCAAAACCCGAGCTCGAGAGAGTAAGCAAGTCAGCTATCGAAAATATCAATAAAGCTGTCAGAGAGTCAACACAAGTCAACCAATGGCACAATACCGGTGATGTCATTAATTGGTTCAAAAACATAGCAGATAAGCAGAATCACACCTTCATTCAGTTTGACATCGAGGAATTCTACCCCTCCATCTCCAAAAAATTGCTCAAAAAGTCACTAGGTCACGCTATGCAATACATCAGCATCTCAGAAAATGACAAAAGTCTCATAATGCATTCAAGAAAGTCTCTTTTGTTTGCACATAATCAACAGTGGGTAAAGAAGGAAGGGAACCCAAACTTCGACGTGACCATGGGAAGTTTTGACGGAGCGGAACTTTGTGAACTAGTCTTTTTATCCTGCAACAGCTAGGGATCAAGTACGGAACCAATTTTATTGGGCTTTACCTAGATGACGGTATATGTTGCTTCAAAATATCATCAGCGGACCACAATTTGAACGTATCAGAAAAAACTTCGTCAAACTCTTCAATGACGCTTTTTGCTTAAAAATAACAATTCAGACGAACCTAATAATTGTCGACTTTTTAGACGTACCCTGCAACTTGACAAACGGTACATACCAACCATATTCAAAACCCAATACACAACCAGTCTACATCAATGTACAATCAAATCATCCACCCAATATCATCAAAGGTATTCCCACCATGATATCTGAGAGGATCAGCAACATATCATCAGACAAACAAATTTTTGACCGAGCCGCCCCTTTTTATAATGATGCGTTACATGCCAGCGGATACAAAGAAAAGATAACTTTTGAGAAAAAGTCAACGAAAGCAAAAATATCAAGATCACGCAATGTTATTTGGTTTAATCCACTCTACAGTTTGAATGTTAAAACAAACGTGGCGAAACGATTCCTTAACATCGTGGACAAACATTTGCCGAAAAAAGTATAGACTGCACAAGATTTTCAACCAAAACAATTTGAAAGTCAGCTACAGTCGCCTACCGAACATCAACAGCATAATCTCGTCACATAGCAAAAAAAATCCTAGAAGAATCAACAATTTCAACACCAAAAATAGAACCATGTAACCGTAGGAATAAGAAATCTTGTCCCTTTGATGGAACATGCAGAGATAAACACGTAATCTACATGTGCAACGTCAAATCTTGTTAAAATGATCCGGGTACCAATTATATCGGGCTAACAGAGAACACATTTAAAAAAAGATGGTACCAGCACAAAAACATCTTCAAATATGAACATAACATAATTCTACCGAGCTTTCTAAACACGTACGGAGTCTCCAAAACAAGAACATCTCCCCGATCTTATCTTGGAAAGTAATAGACCACGCCCGACCTTACGGAAATGGCAATAAATCGTGCAACCTTTGTTTAACAGAGAAATTTCACATTATTGTGTTAAAACTGAATCTCTTGAACAAAAGATCCGAACTCGTTTCTACGTGTCAGCATGTCAACAAATATCTTAAAGAACTTTTTTTCAATCCCACCCGACCGTCCTTAAGTACCTTTACTTTGTAATTGCTTTTTAAAGATTTATCATTTTACGACCTTTTTTGTACGATGCGGTTTTTAAACAGCTTTTTATATATTTCCCTATAGGGCAAAATATATGTTAAAATCGGCAGTTTCCTTCTCCTTTTCCTCCGTTCACTTGTATAGCCGCAGTTCAGTATCGAACTCTCGCCTAGCCAAGGTAGATAAGAATAGAGGCTAGTCTTCATACGCCATTTTTTTCAGACAGTGCAGTTGGGCAGTGGAAGAATATTTGCTTTCTGCTAGCTTCTAATTTGATTCAGGAGATAAAACGTTACGTGATGGAAATAGATAGTTTTAGTTCAGTGTTGTCCTAACAGTTTTGTAAAGTAATTTGAGTGAACGCATGAAAAACAAACAAATTGTTTTTGTTGATAACAATAATGTTTTGATGAATGGAATGGTAATTAAATGCTTGGAACTGTAGAGCATTGAGCCTGTGATTTCAGTGCAGAGTGGAAAGTTCATAATTAAAAGCCAAGCTGAAGATTTATTTCTATTTTACATCCTGACACCTGGTATAATGTAGCCCTTCATTATAATGTACACCAGCCATATGAAGGAAACTCTTTCAACTGGAGAACAACCAGTTACGTTAATTCAAAGAGTACATAACAATAACTGTCAATTTTCCTTACAAGCAACGAAGGTAAATCACAACACATTCCAACATAAACATTCTGTAAATTAAATCAAGGCAGAACAGTGGATGTATATTTTCACTACCAAAATATGTTTGTTTGTTTTCATTTGGGATTTATGAAGGTCATTCTTATCACATACACTGACAATTTTACAAGAGTCAATATGAGAACTCTAAGGGAGTCATTTCAGAGTGTCTGCGCCGACTCCTTTTGCGAGTCGTTTTGACTCCCTTACAAGTATCCTTTTACTCCCTTTAGCTTCTCATTACCATGAATGACTCCCTTTCAGTTCTCAAAAATGGCGATATTTGTGACTCTCCAAAGGGAGTCATTTGAAAATGACTCTCTTACGATTCTCATTTCGTGACTCCCGTTTGAGTATCATTTTGAATTAATGCTCAAACATGAGTCATATTTTGATCACCTTAAGAGCTTCAATCTGCTATGAATCCCTTCAGAGCATCATTGCGTTGATATCAAATGACGCTCTTGTGGGCATAATGCGTTAATATCAAATGACTCCCATTCCAGTATAGTAATATTGAGGCACTTCTCAACGCTTGGTCATCTTGCTGATCTTGCCCCCGGATTTCATGGTGATTTCAAAATAATTAAGAAAACAATGCCATTTACTCGAAATCATGTATTGATCTTTTCATGTAAACGCTATGAATATATAAATACAAAAACATTTACGAAGATGCAAATAGCTTATATGCAAACTTGGAGATTTCTTAACAATAAATATATTTTGCGTGTTTTTTAATTTCTACGATATACAATATGTCTTTTTTATGTATTATAATTCGATTGTCTCCCCCACTTTTCAATAAAAGGTAGACCAAGAATGAAGAAAAACCACGAAGAAAGTTTCACGGCGCTAATTTTCGTTAATTAATATTTCACTCGTGCGAATACAAAGAAACACAAAGAAAAATTGAATTTTGGATTGCAGATTAAATAAGATAAAACTTTTCAAAAATTACGTCACATACAGCGGAATAATGACGTTTACATATGAAATATGTAAGATCATAAATATTATGACTTTCTCTTCAATTTAAAACTCTGCTACACCGTTATCAACATTCATGGAACAGTGCTGCTCAAGCAACTGATCATCAACATCTTCATCATCACTGCTACCAGCAAAATTATTGTCACTTCCATTGATATCTAAAAGTCACTTCGAGTATATTATTCTCCAAACTAAGTCTTCATGTTTAACTTTGATGTTTTTGCACAGCTCTTTTGATTTTCAAATTTTAATACACATCCAGAAATATTGCATTGAATAGCGAAGTTGTCCTGCATTGCATGAAAGTTCCAAAAATGTTGCACGAGCCATTTGTAATTTATAAGAGCAATGAAACTGACGGAAAATTTCATAATAAGAATCTAAAGAAAAAGTAATACGCTGTAACAATTAAAGCTGCCACAAGTAACCAGAATATAATAGCTAATCATTCAAAATCATTTGACTTTCCCCCAAATACTTGAAGGTTATGGCTCATGAAGGAAAAACAGCGTACTTATAACATATTTAGTTACTGTCTGCATAGCCGACTGTGTTTTGTGGGCCATAATCAGTGTTGTTTTGTTGTTGTTTAAAAGAAATTTAAGGAGCAAGCAAGCTAACTTATCTTATCTTATTATACTAATTCGCATTTGTGCATACCACTTTTATTTTAGAGAGTGTTGTGTTTTTGTTTTTTTCACGGTCAAAACCTTCTTATTTTTTCCCTTTTCGTCGTAAAACCACGCCAAAGCGAGAGTGATTTTTTTGATTTTTCGCGATTAGTATATGCTCCTCCGTTTTGTTATTTTTGGCTTGCGCAGTGGAAATCAGCCGAAAAGCGTCTTTGGAGGAGTGCGAGCAATGCAATGTTAATCGTTCGAAATTTGTCAACGATCATTTCGTGAGCAAGAAACTTCGCGAAGAAGACGTGTTTCTTTTTGTATACGAATATTTTGATTTAAATTTGATTGTTTTAGGCAGCAAATCGACGAAAGAACTGATGAAGAAACAAATTAGCTGCAGAAAGATCGAACGAACAAAAGGTATTATTATAAAACTTTTATACAGAAGAAGTGCAGTGAAGTTTTTAAAAATTGGCTGTGCAGAACGATAAGACTTTTATTGTTTAATAATTTAGATTAATAAAAGAACAGGTTTTTAAATGTTTGTTTACGTTTTAGTTATCAAATATCGCTATACAGAAGAAAGTGCAGTGGAGAAATGCAGTTTCATGTTTATTTACACAGTAAGGAATGGTTTTAATTTAGTTTTGAAAGATTAATTGATTTAGCTTTGAGTGGATGTCTCAGTTATTCTGTCGTTTAGAATGTGTATATGCTGCTGGATGAAAAGGAAGCCGAGAGAAATTTGTTTTGGTAACGCGCGCTATTATTACATTAAAAATGGTCCTACAGCTATGAATGTTTTTATTTCTCATGACGCTGTGGAAGTGGGGAATGTGTTATGCTGTCTGATTGTATCTATTGTATCTAATTTATATCGATGCTTGATGCTTTTGTCTGCCTGCCAAAAAGTACAAAATCTACTGAAAAATACAGAAAGTTTAGCAGTTTTTCCAAACGAAGAGAGCAGTTTTATGTATTCACTTAAAAAAAAATGGTAGCGAAAGTGTTTTATAAATACCTATGTATGTTTGTGCTGGAAAGTAAATAAAGTATTAGTAATTTGTTTATAGGTATGAATATAGAAGTAAAGAGTTTAGAAGTGTTTGAAAATGTCTACAGAAGATGATCAATGCTGTTTAGTTTACTAACATGTGAATTGGCAGTGAAAGGTATCCCATTTTGTTTAAAGTTCAGCTAAAGTTAAAATAGTATAAATCTATTTAGTTATAACACAGTTGGTATGCTGGATAAATAAGAATAAAGGGTTGTTTAACTGTTGTGAATTAGCCAGAGGAGATTTTAACTCAGATTAAAAATGTGGTTGTTTTCAATTTTTTATAAACTCTTTAGATATATAAATTCTGTCATCACGTTTGTGTTTTTGATTATTATTCATAAGGTAGATGTGAATGGATTATGTATTTAAGAAGTTCATTAGTTATTACTGTGCAATGAAATGTTTATGCATTATTTTGTGTTATGGTAATCGTTTACGTACCTGGGTATATTATAAGTTTGGCATTATGATTTTATTTGTGACTTTTTATCTTCTGGGTAAATTTTTGTTTTAAGGATAAATGCGTAGTTGAATTTCACTTTTTGTTGTTGTTGTTTATTTCAATATTCTTATAGCATGATAAGGTTTTCGGTATTACAATTCAAGTATTAATTTTTTAGGTAATAATAAAAAAAAGCATAAAGAAATGAAACTCATGGTTTTAATCATGACGTTGATGGTTTTGGGAAGAACAGACTATATATCGTTTCAAAAATTCATTAATGGTTGCTGTATAATGTAACTTCCGCACGAAAGAAACACAGTTGGAAGGTATCAATTTGTTTTCAATTCACATTTTGTAATGTTATTCAATGTTTGGTTTCGTATGTCTGGGTAAACAGTTCTGTGTTATATATTGCCATTTTTTTTACATTAAAGTTACTTCTCTTCTGCGTATAAATATATTATTCTGAGCCATGTTGCTATTTGTTTCTGTTTTTAATCTTCTGAATGTAATAACAAATGGTAACTGTGATTAATGGTTGCAGTCCAGTAGTAACTTTTGAACAAAAGAAAAAGTTGGAAGGTATCATTTTTGTAATATTATTCGATGTTTGGTTTTGTATGTCTGGGTAAACGGTTCTGTGTTATATATTGCGTTTTTTTACATTAAAGTTACTTCTCTTCTGCGTAATGAATATATATTCTGAGCCATGTTGCTATTTGTTTCTGTTATAAATTTTCTGAATGTAGGAAATGAATTAAAAAATTAATGCCTGAAAAGAAACTTTTGCAAAAGTTAAATTCTGCGACACAACGCATACTGAACATGGGTGGCGAGCGACGCCGCCTGGGATGTTTTTGAGTTGCGATTCTATGATTTATTTTTTCGTCATGGGGTACGTACACTGGTATGGTGGATTTGACCTAATGTTTTCGAAGTTAAGTTGCTATTTGTTTCTGTTTTTAATCTTCTGAATCCACTTCTGAATGTAATAACAAATTAATGCCTGAAAAGAAACTTTTATATACACGAGTTAAATTCTGTGACACAACGCATACTGAACATGGGTGGCGAGTGACGCGTACGTACCACAGGAATGGCAGATTTGACCTCATGTTTTCAAAGTTAAGTTCGGTAAAAAGTTTTTACTCGGGATACTAGTCTTATTATACTAATTCGCATTTGTGAGTCACACTTTTATTTTAGAGAGTGATATATTTGGGTTTTTTTCACGGTCAAATCCTTCTTATTTTTTCCCTTTTCGTCGTAAAGCCACGCAGATGTGAGAGCGTTTTTTTTGATTTTCCGCGATTAGTATATGCTCCTCCGTTTTGTTATTTTTGGTTTGCGCAGTGGAAATCAGCCGAAAAACGTCTTTGGAGGAGTGCGAGCAATGCAATCTTCTTCGTTCGAAATTTGTCAACGATCATTTCGTGAGCAAGAAACTTCGCGAAGAAGACGTGTTTCTTTTTGTATACGAATATTTTAATTTAAATTTGATTGTTTTAGGCAGCAAATCAACGAAAGAACTGACGAAGAAACACAGGTTTGTATGCACGAAGGTATTGTTATTATCATAAAACTTTTTATTATCGGGTAGCACGTGTAAGTGAGTTAGTTGTTTGTTTACAATGAATAATCATATTTAGATATACGGAAGAAGTGCAGTGAAGTTTTTAAAAGATAAGCTGCAGAAAGATCGAACGAACAAAAGGTATTATTATAAAACTTTTATTTTTGATTAATAAAAGAACAAGTTAGGTACATGTATTTGTATTTAAATGTATTTAAATGTTTGTTTACGTTTTAGTTATCAAATATCGCTATACAGAAGAAAGTGTGTAGTGAAGAAATGCAGAACAAAATGATGTTTATTTACACAGTAAGGAATGGTTTTAATTTAGTTTTGAAAGATTAAATACTATAGCTTTGAATAATTATCTTATTATATGAGTTCTTTTGTTTAGTTTATATGCTACTGGATGAAAAACGAAGACGAGAGTAATTTGTTTTGGTAACGCGCGCTATTATTATTTTTATAGTTAGCAAAGAAGATTTGATTTGATTTATTTATTTACAGATCAATTAAAAATGGTCCCACAGCTATGACTGTTTTCCTTTCTCATGGCTGTGGAAGTAGGGAACGTGTTATGCTGTCAAATTGTATCTATTGACGATGTTTGATGCTTTGTCTGCATGCCTTTCTGCCAGCCATTTATGCCTTTTGTTTTGGTTTGCTTAAATATGGTTGCAGTAGTAGTAAGTATTGTAGCTGTTCTTTACTGAAATCTTTTTCTTTTAGGTCAGAAAAGAAAAAGTGTAGCTATTTATAAACGAAATTTATAAATGTATAAATGAAACACATGGTATGTTGAGAAGGTTATTTAAGAGAAGAATGGATTATGTATTTCATTGCGATTGTACTACAAAAAAGAAGCATTGCTGGGGTATATTTTTCTTCAGTTTATATTTGTTTACGGCATTCATTATTTTGTGTTATGTTAATTGCTACATACATACTTGCTAGGTATATAAGTTTAGCATTATGTTTTTATTTGTTGCTTTTAATATCTTCTGGGTATTCAATTATGGTTTTGGTCAAAGTAGGGCATTTTGTTGTTTCAATTATTTTTATTAATTTGATGTTTGGTTGTGTATGCCAGGTAAAAGTCTTTATTCTGTTCAGCTCCAGTGTTGAGTGAACCCGTATTGACTCACAGTATCGGTTGATTTTATAGACCAAATTTTGTTTTTAATTGTTATCTTTAGGATAAATGCGTACTTGATTTTTCTTTTTGTTTTTTCTTTCTTTTTGTTTTATTTTTTATTTCAATATTGTTATAGCATGATTAGGTTTTCGGTATTACAATTCAAGTATTAATTTTTTAGGTAATAATAAAAAAAGCATAAAGAAATGAAACTCATGGTTTTAATCATGACATTGATGGTTTTGGGAAGAACAGACTACATTTCATTTTAAAAATTCATTAGTGGTTGCAGTCGAGTAGTAACTTTGGAACAAAAGAAAAAGTTGGAAGGTATCAATTTGTTTTGAATTAACATTTTGTAATGTTTGGTTTCGTATGTCTGGGTAAATTGGGTATACTGCCATTTTTTTTACATTAAAGTTACTTCTCTTCTGTGTATAAATATATTATTCTGAGCCATGTTGCTATTTGTTTCAGTTTTTAATCTTCTGAATGTAAGAAATGAATTAAAAAATTAATGCCTGTAGAAACTTTTACACAAGTTAAATTTCGCAACACAACGCATACTGAACATGGGTGGCGAGCGACGCCGCCTGGGATGTTTTTGAGTTGCGATTCTATGATTTATTTTTTCGTCACGGGGTATGTACACGGGAATGGTGGATTTGACCTAATGTTTTCGAAGTTAAGTTCGGTAAAAAGGTTTTTACCCGGGATACTATCGCGCTATACTAATCCGCGTGCGTGTGCAACACATTTAACTTAGTGAGTGTTGTGTTTTTTTAAAATTTACGGTCAAAATCTTCTTAATCGTGGTCATATAGCGGTAGTTAGTCCATTCGCCAATGGGCTTATATGCCCAAATAAAATGGCCGAAATGAAACCGCTTCCTACTGCATCAAAATGAGGGAACGGTGGCTTTGAACAAGGATCTTATATATGGGGAAGCCCCGGGCGCTGATCGTTTTTATTGGCTAATAAAGGAAAACTCTTGAAATGCGCTAATTTGATTGGCTTAAAAATTCATAGCAACGGAATTCGTTGATAAGGTTCTTCATTTCTGCTGCTCTTTTGAAGAAGAAACGAGAAAGTTCTAAACTTTTATTGTTATACTTTTACTGTTATTGTATTGCTATTGTATTGTATTGTAGAACATGCTTAAGTGAGTTATCAAGTATTATATACAGACGTGCAGTACAAAGTGCAGTGAAAGTTGTTTAAAAATGGCTGCATAAAAGATGATGGAATCAAAATGATGTTTATTTTGTTACTTGCCATTTTTATTCACGACAAACTTTTGATGGGAATTTTGGTGGGTTTATACGTATTTTAGGTATATAAAAGGCTTATTATTAACGGAAGATTTACATCACACATTCAACATAAAAACAGTGTTTTTGTTCTTAAGTGTATAAACGAATATTAAAGAGAGTAGGAGAAAGGATATTTTAGTGTGTGTTTGCAGTAGAAAATCTTCTGGAAAATAGAGAAAGTTTTGCCAAACAAAGAAAGAAGTTCTATGTCTTTTAGTGTATAAAAATGGTACCAGAATTTTAGAAAAAAATGTTTTAAGTATATGCTTTTATACAGCAGTAAAGTGTGCTGGAAAGTGAACCAAAGTTTAGTCTATTTAGTTAGAAGAAAATCAGTATGCTGGATAAATAAAGTATAAAATCGATGTTTATTGCTGTGTTTCGAGTTAGGAGGAGATTTGAGCTGAAATTGAAAATGGTTCTACAGATGTGAATGTTTCCATTTATTTGTTAAAAATTTTCTGTCATATTACATTTGTGTTTTTAATTATTAAATATTTTTTAGATTAATGTGTTCTCAAAGTTTCTTTCAGTTTGTTTTGTTTTTCTTTTGATATCGTCATAGTATGATTAAGTTTTTTGTATGTTTTTTGAATATTTCCATTTGTTAAAAAAGAAATGAAATTATGATGTTGAGAGGGTTAGAGAAGAATAAATCACGTATTTAAGAAGTTCATTAGTTATTACTGTACAATGAAACTGTGCTACAAAAAAGAAACATTATTGGATGTATTTTTCTTAAGTTTATTTTATCATATTATGCATTATTTTGTGTTATGATAATCGTTTACATACTATGCCTGGGTATATAAGTTTGGCATTATGTTTTTATTTGTTACTTTTTATCTTCTGGGTAAGTTTTTGTTTTTTGTTATTGATTTTAGGATAAATGCGTACTTGAATTTCATTTTTTTTCTTTCTTTTTTTTGTTGTTGTTTATTTCATTATTCTTATATAGCATGATTAGGTTTTCGGTATTACAATTCAAGTATTAATTTTTTAGGTAATAATAAAAAAAGCATAAAGAAATGAAACTCATGGTTTTAATCATGACGTTGATGGTTTTGGGAAGAACAGCCTAATATCATTTCAAAAATTCATTAATGATTGCAGTCCAGTAGTAACTTTGGAACAAAAGAAAAAGTTGGAAGGTATCAATTTGTTTTGAATTAACATTTTGTAATGTTTGGTTTTGTATGTCTGGGTAAACAGTGCTGTGTTATATATTGTCATTTTTTTTTACATTAAAGTTACTTCTCTTCTGCGTATAAATATATATTTTGAGCCATGTTGCTATTTGTTTCTGTTTTAAATCTTCTGAATGTAAGAAGTGAATTAATGCCTGAAAAGAAAGACACAACGCATACTGAACATGGGTGGCGAGCGACGCCGCCTGGGCGGCTAGTCTACTTATACTAATTCGCAATGTGTGTAACACATTTAACTTAGAGAGTGTTTTGTTTTTGTTTTTTTTAATGGTCAAAATCTTCTTAATCGTGGTCATATAGCGGCAGTTCGACCACGCAAGACACATTCACGATTAGTATAATAGCACGTGGCATCATTTGACGTCAGTTTTTTTATGATCACGGGGAATCATTGCATTGCATCCCCGATCGAACGCGACGTTTTGGGGAAATATCTCGAGAACCAATAGGGATAACTGACGTTTTTCAGGGTCTGCAATACGGGTGAGGGGGTGACGCAAAATTTGGGCCTAAATTTTATTTGGTACTGCGGATATGACGTCATCAAAATCTTTGATTGATGATATCTCTGCAACGGTTGGTCGTAGCCAAACGATCCCATACATTTTTTTGATCAGTTTTTCAAGCTCTACAGCATGGATACACTTTCCATTTCCAATTCCGTAATTAAAATTTTCGTTACGGGGTACACACACGGGAACGCGTCGTATTTCTGCATACAGATTCTTTTCGAAATTCAAGTCGTAAAAAACTTTTACGCGAGATACTAGTCTTATTATACTAATCCGCGTAGTGTGTAACACATTTAACTTAGAGAGTGTTGTGTTTTTGTTTTTTTGATGGTCAAAACCTTCTTAATCGTGGTCATATAGCGGCAGTTCGCCCACGCAAGACACATTCACGATTAGTATAATAGCACGTGGCATCATTTGACGTCAGTTTTTTTTATGATCACGGGGAATCATTGCATTGCATCCCCAATCGAACGCGACGTTTTTGGGGAAATATCTCGAGAACCAATAGGGCTAACTGACGTTTTTTGGGGTCGGCGATACGGATGAAGGGGTGACGCAACATGTGGGCTTAAATTCTATTTGGTACTGCGGCTATGACGTCATCAAAATCTTTGAACGACGATATCTCTGCAACGGTTGGTCGTAGCGAAACGATCCCATACATTTTATTGATCAGTTTTTCGAGCTCTACAACATGGGTAAACTTTCTATATACGATTCCATGGTTTTATTTTTCGTCACCTCATTTCGTCACGGGACTTACGCAAAACGTTTTCGAAATTAAAGCCGTAAAAAACTTTTACGCGAGATACTAGTCTTATTATACTAATCCGCGTAGTGTGTAACACATTTAACTTAGAGAGTGTTTTGTTTTTGTTCTTTTAATGGTCAAAATCTTCTTAATCGTGGTCATATAGCGGCGGTTCGACCACGCAAGACACATTCACGATTAGTATAATAGCACGTGGCATCATTTGACGTCAGATGTTTTATGATCACGGGGAACCATTGCATTGCATCCCCAATCGAACGCGACGTTTTTGGGGAAATATCTCGAGAACCAATAGGGATAACTGACGTTTTCTAGGGTCAGCGATACGGGTGATGGGGTGACGCAACATTTGGGTCAAAATTTTATTTGGTACTGCGGATATGACGTCATCAAAATCTTTGACCGACGATATCTCTGAACGGTTGGTCGTAGCGAAACGATCCCATACATTTTATTAATCAGTTTTTCGAGCTCTACAACATGGGCACACTTTCCATTTCCAATTCCGTTATTAAAATTTTCGTCACGGGGTACACACACGGGAACGCGTCGTATTTCTGCAGATTCTTTTCGAAATTAAAGTCGTAAAAAACTTTTACGCGAGATACTAGTCTATATATACTAATCCGCGTTGTGCATACCACTTTTATTTTAGAGAGTGTTTTGTTTTTTCTAAATTTACGGTCAAAATTTTCTTAATCGTGGTCATTTTTTCGTTAGACCATTGACAATTGACGATTAGTATATTAGCACGCGGCGTGACGTCAGTTATTTTTGTCGTATCACGGGGGAGCTATTGCATTGCATCCCCAATCGAACGCGACGTTTTTGGGGAAATATCTCGAGAACCAATAGCGATAACTGACGTTTTTTAGGGTCGGCAACACGGGTGACGGGGTGACGCAACATTTGGACCTAAATTTTATTTGGTACTGCGGATATGACGTCATTAAAATCTTTGATCGACGATATCTCTGCAACAGTTGATCGTAGCGAAACGATCCCATACACTTTTTTGATCAGCTTTTCGAGCTCTACGACATGGGAACACTTTCCAGTCACGATTTTGTGACTTAATTTTTGGTCGCCTATTTTCGACACATCCTTTTCGAAATTATAGCCGTAAAAAACTTTTACGCGAGATACTAGTCTACTTATACTAATTCGCAATCGTGCATACCACTTTTATTTTAGAGAGTGTTTTGTTTTTGTTTTTTTAATGGTCAAAATCTTCTTAATCGTGGTCATATAGCGGCAGTCCAGCCAGTGAAGAAACTCTTCCACTGCAATCCAACGATCATTTGTTTTGACACGTGATCGTCTTTTCGCCGTTTTCATTGGTTGCCGAAATCGTACAAACTATAGCGACAATGTTCGTTGATAAGAAATCCATTTTCATTAATCGTTTGACGAAGGAACAGGTCTGTACGAAGGTATTATTATAAAACGTTTATTGTTTAACTTTTTGCTTTTCTTTTGTTGTTTTTCTATTTTAGATTAATAAAAGAACGTAAGTAAATGTATTAATATTGTATATATGTATATATGTATTAATATGTATTGGGTGTATAAATTTGGCATTATGTTTTTATTTGTTACTTTTTATCTTCTGGGTAAATTTGTGTTTTTAGTTAGT
This sequence comes from Turritopsis dohrnii, assembly GCA_027922465.2. NCBI lineage: Eukaryota > Metazoa > Cnidaria > Hydrozoa > Anthoathecata > Oceaniidae > Turritopsis > Turritopsis dohrnii. The sequence continues at coordinate 1,319,216 of BQMF02000014.1, forward strand.
GTTTTTAGGATATGCGTACTTGAATTTCCTTTTTGTTTTTTGTTTCTTTTTGTTTTGTTTTTTATTTTCGGTATTACAATTGAAATATTATTCTTTTAGGCAATAATAAAAAAGCATAAAGAAATGAAACTCATGGTTTTAATCATGATGTTGATGGTTTTGGGAAGAACAGACTATATATACATAATTTCAAAATCCATTAATGATTACAGTCCAGAAGTAACTTTGGAACAAAAGAAAAAGTTGGAAGGTATCAATTTGTTTTGAATTAACATTTTGTAATGTTTGGTTTTGCATGTCTGGGTAAACAGTTCTGTGTTATATATTGACATTTTTTTTACATTAAAGTTAATTCTCTTCTGCGTATAAATATATATTCTGATGTTTCGTCAGGGGGATCGTTCACGGTAAAGGCGATTTTGACCCATTTTTTTCGAAGTTAAGTTGGGTAAAAAGTTTTTACCCGGGATACTAGTCTTATTATAATAATCCGCGATTGTGCATCCCACTTTTATTTTAGAGAGTGATATATTTAGTTTAAATTTACGGTCATCGTCCTCTTATGAGCGCGTAAAACCACGCAGAGGCGAGAGACACTTTTTTCACGACCATTCCAAAAGCACGTGGCATCATTTGACGTCAGTTTTTTTATGATCACGGGGAATCATTGCATTGCATCCCCAATCGAACGCGACGTTTTTGGGGAAATATCTCGAGAACCAATAGGGATAACTGACGTTTTTTGGGGTCAGCGAAACGGGTGATGGGGTGACGCATCATTTTGGCCTAAATTTTATTTGGTACTGCACAGATATGACGTCATTAAAATCTTTGATCAGCGATATCTCTCTAACGGTTGGTCGTAGCGAAACGATCCCATACATTTTTTTCAGCAGTTTTTCAAGCTCTACAACATGGTTACATTTTCGGTTTCCAATTCCTAAATTGAAATTTTCATTACGGGGATTGTTCATGAGAAAGGCGATTTTGACCCATCCTTTTCGAAGATGTCAGATGTTTTATGATCACGGGGAATCATTGCATTGCATCCCCAATCGAGCGCGACGTTTTTGGGGAAATATCTCGAGAACCAATAGGGATAACTGACGTTTTTTGGGGTCAGCGATACGGGTGATGGGGTGACGCATCATTTGGGCCTAAGTTTTATTTGGTACTGCGGATATGACGTCATCGAAATCTTTGATCAGCGATATCTCCGCAACGGTTGGTCGTAGCGAAACGATCACATACACTTTTTTGATCAGCTTTTCGAGCTCTACAACATGGGTACACTTTTGAGTTACGATTCTATGATTTATTTTTTCGTCACGGGGTACGTACACGGGAATGGTGGATTTGACCTAATGTTTTCGAAGTTAAGTTCGGTAAAAAGTTTTTACCCGGGATACTAGTAGAATAATAATAGCTGATTATTTAAGAACAAGAAAACAAACGAAAGAAATTGTCAGTCACATGGACACATTCAATTTCGTCAAGAAAGGAATCCAAGATTAGTACAACTACGTACCTCCTAATATGAAATAATGTATATGTTACCAATGAAGCCAGTAAACCGGTGAAGTTGATAAGTTATAGATGTTTTTTTCATTCAATGCAATCGTACGGTCTTATTAAATAAGTTTAAAATTTTTGTGGTTATATAGGCAAATATCTATACAAAAGAAAAATTATTTAGTAAAAAGCAAAGAAAGTATCCAAAGAGTTAATAACCGTATCTGTATTGTTTAAAGCTGTAAAATCTTTTATGTTGTTATGTGACATCTGAGGCTCTGGTAATTGCTTACGTAAAATTTTTAATTGTGCAAAAAAAGGGGCTTTGTTTTTCGATTTGACTCTCTGACGAGCATCAAAATGACTCCATTAAAGAGTCATTTAACTTGCATCACTTATGATCACTTAAAGGGGTCAAATTGATTCCTTTCAAGGTGGTCATTTTAAGGAAATTAAAATTGACACTGCTTAAAAGCAAAATGAATCCCTTAAGATGCTCTCTGTATCATCTGATTTACTACGTTAGGTTATCATTGTTCAATGACTCCCTTTTAGGAGTTGCAATGACTCTGCTAAAACTGTCAGTGTATAATGTTAATGAACGTATTTTTTTAATCAGAGATGTTTATTCTGAATACTTGAATTTGGTTTATAAATTGTCATTCTAATTCCTTCTCTTTTTTGAAAATGTAACTCTTTTCTTTCTTATTTGAAAGTCTACACATAGTCTACTCCAAAGTATTTTTAATACTATATAAACTGTATATAGTATTAGAATTAAGTTTGAAAATTTTGTTTTTCTTTTGCAAACCTGATTGTATAATGTTGCAAGATTGTTTTATCCGAGTTACAAAAAAGCAAGTGTTCTGTTTAATTACATTTTCCCGTGATTTTATAAAGGATTAGGAAACTTGTAAGGTTTCTGCAAGAATAAAAATCATATGTTTATTATGAAGAAATTGCCTTACACATTGATATGGTTATTGATGTGTTCTGCAAAGAAAGTATTCAGTTGCTTAAGGGGAACAATTGGTCACATTTAGGTCTTATAATTTTTAGTTATGTCCATAGTAACTTCTCAGTCACTTTTAAATTCCTCTGCAAAAAAAATCAAGAAACCTGATCATTTGACCATGAACCTTCATTTTCCAGCCTGATTTATGGACAGCATTTTTATATCAGTAGTTATACCATTGTAATTATTTGTATATTTTAATGGTACATTTTTGTTACAGTTATCAATGTACACACAATTAATTGATAAAATTCTGCAACTTTGGGGAAATATATAGTCGCATTTTTGCGAATCTTGTTATTCTTTTATGTACATCTGATGAATGCAGTTAGCATGAAACTTTAAGTTATGTACTAATATTGATGTTAAAAATATATCCTTTCATGAATGTACAATTCCGGTTACCGCACATATCAAATCTGAAAAGTATTTAGAAGACACCTTATCTGATTTGTTTAAATTGTTGTACCAATGCTTCTATAGTGCTCCTGAAAAATTAGGAACATGTATATCTCTGGAGGTCATTGAGTCGTTGCCTAAAGTTAGTGGTTAGTTGTAATGAAAAAGCTCGTTAATATATTACAAAATCAAAGAGAACTTATGAAATAATGACAAAAGGGTTTAAGATTATATCATAGAAAAATGTAATGCCATCATAAAAATATCTATCTTTCATAATTATTCAGTCGAAACATATTTTAAGTGAAGCATCAGTACTTTTTTTTACCCATCCGGTAGTAATTTTTTCTTCCTCAGCAAATTTTTTTCACAGGAACGATTTCTTCATGATCGAAAAATCTTGCGGTCCTTGTTATACAGGATGTCTCAAAATGATTGGAACCAGAGAAAGTATCTTATTTTTTGGAAAAGGTATTTTTCAAAATATTATAGATCTTATATTAGGAGAAGGCTCCGAAAAAATTTTTCTAATGCTGTATTTTTCGCACATGGATGGGAAAATGATAATGAAATATGGAAGAAAGAAAAATGAAACCAATCGTTAAATTTTTTAAAAGCCAATTAATCAAGTTAACAATACAGTGTGTTTCAAAATTTTGGCATCAAAAATATTCATCAAAAATTGTTACATAACTGTTTTTGTATTCGGAAATTGATGTTATTGTTAAACATCTTAATTGATCGTTAAGAAATCAATTTATTTTTCGATTTTCCCTTCTTCTACTTTTCTATTTCCTACAAATATAACATCACAAGAAAGACCAAAAAATAAAAATTCATCGGTATAAAATTTATAAAAATTAATTGGATATTATCTTCAAAAATGCAATGAAAATGTTTGATACCAAAATTTTGAAACACTGTACAACGCACTAAATAACACAATAAAATCAATTTGTAAAAATGTCAAGTATCAAACTACGTGACAAAAAAAGACTTTACGTTTACATAAATTTTACAACCATCGGGGATAGAATTCTCACAGCAGGGATTAAGTATTTTATTTCAATGAATTCAACACCTTGAAACAAAGAGTCATAAGTCATTAAAATCTTGTGATAACTGACTTTTAAAAATTTAACGATCGGTTTCGGATTTTTTTTTTTCAATTATTCTTTATCTTCTTCCATTTCATGAAGGAAAAATACGGCGTTAGAAAGATTCTTTAAGGTCTTTTCTTAAGATTTGTTATGTTTTGAAAGTTTATACTGCCACAAAATAGGATATCTTCTCTCGTTTCAATCATTTTGAGACACCCTGTATTTTCAACTAATAATATTTATTATTTTAGCAGAGGTCGTCAGGGTTTTTTTCTTTTCAATCCGTATAGTGCAAAGGTAATAAAACCTCGAAATATGTTTGGGAGGCTTCAGTAAAACACTATTCTTTATACAGGTTCTGTCATAATTTAAAACCTTTTATCTGTACGGTGGCTCATATGTGCCATGGTAATTTTAAAATTAAGTTAGAACTCCAGGTTAGAATAGAACTTCTAAGTCGAGGTCAGAAATTCTAAGTGGAGGTTAGAACTTCTAACTCCAGGTTGAAAATCGATCATATTATTCATATTATTCTTCACGTTGGAACGAACGATCTGTCTAGTGACCGTGATGCGGCACTTATTGCTAAATCTATAGCTGATCTTGCAAGCTCCTCAAAAAGTGACACAACTGACGTTTCAATATCAAACATCATTTACAGAAACGACAATTATCGATCGAAAGCCGTATAAGTGAACAAAAACTTGAAGAATTTATGTGTTGAACGAAATATGAGACTAATGGATCACTCGAAAAGAATCAAAAGTACTCATCTGCATCAAAGTAAGTTACATTTAAACAGAAAAAGTGCTCACGTACTTGAAAGTTCATTACGTGATTTTATTGAAGAAAATTTTAATTCTAATTGAAATAATAAAAATAGTTTTTGCACGGATCTGGACGAATGTAGGTCTCAGCCTCTGGATATTTCATCAGCACAAGACAACACTATTGATTGGCAAATTTGAAAAAAATTATTATAGCTCATATTAATATTAATTCTGTACGAAATAAGTTTGAGTCTTTACGGAAAAAGCCACGAAAAACCAAGTTAGATCAATCTTTTCCTAATGCTCAGTTTTTAATCGAAGGCTATAACCAAGCTGTGAGGCTTGACAGGGACTGTAAAGGCGGTGGTTTATTGCTGTTTGTTCGCGAAGATATCCCTACGAAACTCTTGTCAGTAGAGAAAGCCCCAATAGAAGGGTTTTTTGTGGAAATTTATCTTAGAAAAAGGAAACGGCTCCTCTGTTGCTCATATAATCCGCATATGTCAAATATAGACAGTCATCTTGAAATTTTATCTAGAGGCTTCGACTTACATTCCACTAAATACAATAATATTATTTTATTAGGTGATTTTAATAAAGTAGTGAAGTCAACTTCACTAAAAAACTTTTGTGACAACTATGGCCTGGCAAGTTTAGTGAAAACTCTTTCATGTTTTAAAAATCCAGCTAACCCAAGATGCATTGACTTAATTGTGACTAATGCATCACGGAGTTTCCAAAATTCTTGCACAGTAGAGACAGGACTGTCTGATTTCCATTTAATGACTGTCACAGTCATGAAGGCAACGTTTGAAAAGCTGCAACCAAAAGTAATGACATATCGGGACAATAAAGGTTACTCAAACGAAAACTGTATATATGAAGTCCATGAGGAGATTTCAAAAAACAACTCCTCCGTACGATGAAATTGGACTTAAGGATTTTCTTGAACAGTGCAGAGTTACGTTGGACAAACATGCTTCAAAAAAACAGAAACGTGTAAGAGGCAATCAATCGCCTTTCATGAATAAGGAAATCAGTAAAGCCATAATGAAAATATCGCGTCTGAAAAATAAATTTCTAAATTAAAACACAAAGGAAAATAAAGAAAATTACAAAAGACAAAGGAACTATTGTGTTTTGTTAGTAAGAAAAACAAAGAAAAACTACTACGGTAAATCATGGAGGTATAAAACAGAAGGAGAACGAACTCTTATTTTTCTATTATTCAGATAATGACTATTCTATTCATTGCGGTATCACTTTGATGTCATCCGTGATGCGCTTTCGGCTGGTTGTCGGTGAAACGAATACTTTTTCAAAAATTAACGACAATTTAAAAACCAAATATCATCCATTATAACAACGGATCAACTTGCTGCATAGTGACAAGCAGATTACTAAACCTAAAGCTTCCTTGAGAAACAAATGAAAATCTATGTTTTTATACAGAGTTGAAGATATCGCGTAATTCATGTATAAGTTCCAATCTACATATCTTCTGACTTAAATGCGCCTCGATAGTGCCGCGGTACGTGCAAAAACTTAGAATTATTCTCTCTTCAAATACTGAAGCTCGGCGAAACTGCTTGAGGGGATCACGAGATATATAGACCTGAAGTTGCAATGTTTTCGTTGCATATTTGTGACGTTTTTGCATAATTCTCCCAATTCCTACAGATTATGCATGTTAAGAACTTTACCCTAACGATCTTTAATCACATTGGAGAATTGATATGAACGAAATTTTCACGCAAGAACGCCAAAATTATAAAAATTATGGAAGATGATAGCAATTATATGTTATTACACACTGAGGACTTAAACAATGCAGCGCATCACGGATAGTACAATAGCAGATTTTGAGTTCGTTCTCCTTCTGTTTTATACCTCCATGGGTAAATTGAATATTAATGAGTTGACAGATTATAAAAAATACCTTTCTGATAAAAACGTTCAGTCAGGAAAAATTACTTTAGTAGAAAATGATGAAATTGTTGAATCTGATGAAAAAGCTTTGGAGATAATAAACAAATACTTCACTAACGCTGTTTCAAACCTTAATATTCCTCGGTATAAAAATTGTGATCCCGATGCTGAGAAAATCAATGATAAAACAACTAGGGCAATTTTTAATACAGAAATCACCCTAGCATCATTACGATTCAAAACAAAATAAAAAACTGACTACTTTTTCATTTAGTCATATAATTAAGGAAGAAATGGTAAAAGAAACAATGAGCTTAGATCCTTCCAAAGCTTCACAGGAAAGTGACCTTCCCACAAAAATTTTAAAGGAAAACTCTGAATTTTTCTCAGACTTTTTCTAGTAAAATGTGTTAATGAATCGATTGATAAATCCATATTCCCATCTGACTTAAAAAATTCAGATCTCACTCCAGCTCATAAAAAAGGATCCAAATTGAAAAGGAAAATTATTGACCATTAAGCATTCTACCAAATATAACAAAGTTGGTTGAAAAATGTCTCTTCCGATAAAGTACCAGCTTTTTTGGAGATAAATTTTTGAACTTCCAATCTGGCTTAAGAAAGGGATATAGTTCTCAGCATTGCCTTCTGCTCATGCTTGAAAATTGGAAGCAAGCCGTTGATAAAGAAAAAAAATCGGCACGTTCCTTACTGATTTATCGAAAGCGTTTGATTGTCTCTCACACGAGCTCTTAATTGCGAAACTTAACGCATATGGATTTAGTCTACCAGCAATTTGTCTGATTCACGACTATTTGTCAAACAGAAAACAACGTACTAGAGTTAACCAACCAACCTTTCAGCTCATGGATGGAAATTATGTTTGGGGTTCTGCAAGGATCTATCCTAAGACTGTTGTTATTTAATATTTTTATTTGTGATATGTTTATGGTGATTACTGGCGTTGATTTTGCAAGTTATGCAGATGACTCAACGCCATTCGTGGTTGAGAAAAACAATGTTGAGGTAATATCTTCGTTGGAAAAATCAGTGAAAGAACTCTTCCAATGGTTTACTGACAATGAAATGAAAGCTAATCCCAGTAAATGTCATTTATTATTGAGTAACAAGGGAACATCTACTATTAGGATAAGTGACGTGAATGTTGAAAACAGTCAGACTGAAAAGATACTTGGAATTACATTCGATTCTAACCTGAGATTCAACGCTCACCATGAGATCATGTGCAATCGCGCTTCACAAAAATTGAACGCAATAGCAAGACTAATACCTGAAATGAGTGTTGATAAAAGGAAAACACTCGTAAATGCTTTCTTCAGGTCCTTGTTTAATTACTGTCTTTTAGTATGGATGTGTCATAACAGAAGTTTTAATAACTTAATTAATCGTCTGCAAGAACGTTGCCCGAATGATATATAATGATAAACATTCATCCCTCGAAGAATTGCGAGAAAAAGACGGCTCTGTCATCGTGCATGTTAAGAACCTGCGGTTTCTCATGACAGAATTTTATAAACTCAAAAATAACTTATCACCAGCACTTTTAAACGAAATCTTTGTAAGAAAACTTGAGTGTACTTACAGCCTTAGAACAAACGATGATTTTTTGACCCCTAAAGTAAGGACCACAAATTTCGGAGCAGAGAGTTTGAGACATATTGGCGCAAAACTATGGAACACTTTGCCGTCTGAAATAAAAGAAGTCGAAACTCTTTCGTCTTTTAAAATCAGTATCAAAAAGTGGAAACCTAATAACTGTCCTTGCCAAAATGTACAAAATTTTGGTTACATTTGAACTGCACCCCTTTCCCCCTTTGAAATTGAACTACACATAACTGTAACTGACCGTTCATTTGCTTCTGAACTGTCCAGCAAGTTACATGACGTGAAAAATGCACAAAAACGAATGAACGGTCAGGTACACTTTTTTATACATTTCGTTTATTTTTTACTTTGATTATTTTTTTATTTTAACCCCCAGTTGACTTGAATTAGTATGTTTCTCTTAGCATAGCTATACCATTCTTTATATGGATATTTGTATATACTAGCCGCCAAGGCGGCGTCGCTCGCCGCCCATGTCCACCTGCTCTGTATCACTGTATCAAATTTCCTTATAAACGGCTCGTATAACTTGTGTTCAACCAGAAGCAGATTCGAAGTCACAACCTCTGGTAAAACCAATCTTTTATCAGTGTAACAATACACTCAAAACGTAAAGAGAGAAAACTTCAACTTTTTATTAGCTTTTGTTTTAAAAAAGTTACGCGCTCTAACATGGGTGCTATCAAACAGGGGGAAAAATGGTTTCTCTTCTTAAAAAGTTCACACGGAGGAGAAAAAAAAGGCACGTGCTAAATGAATAAATAGAATAAAAAAACGTTCGATCAGAACGCTTAACAATTAAAAGAAGAAATTAATTTATTAAAAGAAAAACAAAAAAACATAAACATTTTGTTTTGATATGATACTTTTTTTTTTTACCTATCGGTTTTTAAACATTTTGATTGCTTAAAAAAAAGTTCACCCGTCTCAGACAGTCAGGCAAGAGTTAGGCAAACCGAACATATGCTGCGACGTTCTGCCACTGCTGCTTTTTGTCCAAAATGTTTAATCTGTTAGTTTCTTTGTATTTAGTTGATGTACTGTTTTCGAAGCCAAGTCAACGTGGAATATAAAACTAACAATAATGATAAAAACAAAACGTTATTCCTATTAGTTCATCAGCCAAAAAAAGTCACGTTCGATTAGGGTTGCAATGTATTTGCTTCGAACTCACGTCGCACACAAAAAAAGAAATAATTTCGCTCACAACTTAATCTACCATTTTGCGTGACAGACAAACAAACGAACAAACAAACAGACGGAGAATCGGCTATTAATATATAGACTAGCCGCCAAGGCGGCGTCGCTCGCCGCCCATGTTCAGTATGCGTTTGTCACCTCCCAATGAGTTCACGAAAAATAAAATTTAGGAATCGACAATAGAAAGTGCTACCATCTTGTAGAGCTCGAAATTCTGAGTAAGAAAATGTATAGGATCATATGTCTATGATGCATTGTTTCGGAGATATCGTCGATCAAAAGTTTTGACGACGTCATAGAACCCCGTCCCCAAAAATTTTGCCCAAACTTTTTCGTCACCCCATGGCCAATATCGTGAAACCCAAAAAACGTCAGTTATCCCAATTGGTTACGGAGATAATTTTCCCTAAACGTCGCGTTCGATTAGGGTCTCAATATAATGGTTTCACACTCTGACGTCGCACAAAATAAAATAAAATAATTACTCTCACAACTCGATCTACCATTTTGCGTGACTTACAAACAAACAAACAAACAAACAAACAGACAGACAGACAGAGAATCGGCTATTAATATATATATTGGATTATGTCAACTGAAAATAAAGAATTAATAATAATAATAATAACGAAATTGATGGACTCCTTTTGTACACATTTCAGACTCCATTTTGACACTAACGGACTCCATTGTTACATTCGGACTCCTTTTTAACAATATGTTCGGACTCCTTTTGTACTCTAGGACTCCTTTCGTACACGATCGGACTCCATTCGTACACGATCGGACTCCTTTCCACACGTTATCGGTAGCCGGCAATATCGCGTACGCTTCCATAATGGAGGTCCTTCAAGCGGCAGAGAGGCGAACAGACGTTTTTGGTTGAGAAGTTTAGCTAGTGTTGTTTATCTGATTTAGATTATTTTTCAAAAATGGAAAAAAAAGTTCAGCAGACTGTTGTGAGTTGTCAAGCATATAACTCTTTTTGATAAACACTTGCTAGCTATGTTTATTATATAATTTCTTTTTTTGTTTTTTTATTTAACTCGCATCATCTTTTAGAATCAAGAAGATACAGTTATTAAATCGTTGATCAACAGTGACCCATCATTTTTGATAAAAAAATATATTGATAGTCATATAGGTATGTATATATATGTTTGATCAGCCAGTCAAATTTATGTGGTAGTAGTGTAGTAGTAATAGTAGTTTATTTTCACCAACAAAGATAAACAGTTCCAAGTCTTGCAGGGGAAGTGTGTTCACCGTAGATTCAAAACAAACAAAATTCCTTTAATTACGGGATGTATCCCGTAATTACGGGATCCCTCTATTTACGGTTGTCCCTACTGATAAATTTACAAGAAAAAGAAGCTTTGGATATTAATTACTACAAAATTTATAATTTACAATCATATTTATAAAATAACATAGTATTGTTATTTTAAAGTAAGGAAGTTGTAAACTTGTCTATGTTAGTAGGGGAACGAACACCTACGAGGACTAGTTGAGAGAGGAGGAGGCCACCCTTAAATATTAGGACTTATAAGCTACTTGTATGTATAAAGTTACATTGATGTTCAAACACAGCCAGAAATCTTTTTGATGCGATCAAGTGAGAGTATAGTGCTGTTTTTTCACTCAGCTCAGATGTTTGGATGTGACAAGCCAGTAAATGTCTAGCTAATTAAAATAGACAGCAATGAACCATTTCCCCACTATGAACTTTTTAAGAAATTTAGTTATTTAGTTAGAAAACTACACTTTGAATGTCAAGCTTTCGAGATTATTCACTTCTATTCTTTTATATTTTCTATAACTACACCTGATGCTGATGCTGTTTCTGATAAAATATATTACATATAATGAACAATTAAAAACACATCTCTTCACAAATTTTCGATATCTTACATAATCTTTATCAAGTTAAAAATGATACAAATGTTGAACGTTTATTTAGAGAAAAAAATTAAAAATTAAAATTAACAAGAGGTTAGGTTTGAATAAAGATCGTGATCAATTAAGTTAAGAATGTGCGTGCAGTTAAAATGATATAAATATATAATATAATAGATGAGTTCTGATGTTACCAGTGAAAGCTCTGTTTAAAATCTAAACAAACTTCACAAAAATGGATTATGAGTGCTAATGAGTATTAGTTTTTATTATTTTATTTGTCTTAAAAATGCCTCCTGATAACCATTTTAACCGACAAAATCTTGAAGTGTATAGGGAGCATCTAATTGCCAGTGAAGATGCATGTCTATACAGCATTATGTTGAAACTCATAGCTAAAAACACCGATGCTTATAAACATTATATCACTTAGAAAATCATCAATATAACCATTAGTAGATTTGTGATAGCTACCAAAACTCTTTTGTCCACAGCAAGTTAGCCTTAGAAGAGATATATATGTTACTTGATTTTCAAACTGAAAACTAATTTGCTTTACCTTGAGGAGCACTACTCGTGATTATTTGATTTAATTATAAAGCATGTTAATCTTAGTCAATAAGAAAACAGGGTCATAAGCAAACTGTTATCAGAGTTTTCAGAGCTATGAAATCAGTTAGTGTGATATGGGATAGTACGATGATGAAGAAGTGAGGTACTTTCCTCAAGTAGCCAAGAAAAAGATAGATATATCTCAAGGGGAATACAAAGTTGAATAACAACATTGACAAGATAATTTTTTTTTTTTTTTTTTTTTTTACAATGTGTACAGTATATTTAACCTAAAATGAAAATTTTTCCAAGAAAAAGATAATATTGAATATTCATTGGTTAGTTCAAGTTATGTGCCATTTCGGCGAAGTCTATATCGGAGAGTTCAATGGGGTTTATATTCGTTCTTGTTCCCCTTATGCATAACAAACATGAGCGTAGTAGTGAAAAGTTCAATTTTGCGTGAAGAGAGTTGACCACGATGGATTTTGCAACGTTTCGTTTTTCGGCAATTCGGGTTGCTGCGTGAGAGAAGAAACGATCGCACTCACGACTCATTCCTCCGAAGCACGTAAAGACGAGGGGTGTAAAGGAACCAGCCTCAATTGTTTGGATTCGTTCGTTGTAGGCTCTCTTCTTCTCGTTTTCATTTTTCTTGTGTGCAGCTTGAAGACTCTGGTTCAGGTAACTTTTAGCTAATGGGTTAAAAACCCTTATGTCGACGTATGCTAATTGTCCTATGACCCAAAAGTCTCTTACTGCCACATCGGTTCTGGATCCTTCGCTTTTGATGGCTGACTTGTGCACCAATTGTTCACCCGTTAGTGGAGTGAGCGTTGGTTCGACGATAACGTGGTTGCTGACTTCTCTTGCGATTTCGGCCGTCAGGTCTCGTAGTTCATTATGTCTTGAGATGATGAAGCCACCACGGGGGCAGTTCATCGCGTGTTGGATATCGAATGGTGCACCACAAACACAAGTTGTCGGTAAACGCTTTAACGGGATGCTGTACCGGATGAAAATTGCATCCCAGAATGCTTGTTTCTCGAGATGGAAATTGTTTGATTTGATTGGTATTGCTGTCAACCATAGTGATGCGCCATTTTCGGTGGATGCCTCAATTGACTTCTTCTTCAATGGACATTGCACTTCATTTTTGATCTCCTCGAGCCGCTTTTGATTTTCTTTACGCTTGGCTGCTCGGATTTTCAGTTTGATTTTGATCTGATCTTGGGGGATCTCTTCGTAGATTGTCTGGTGGCTCTTCAGTTTCCCTTTGATCGATTGGGTGATGTTGATGGAGTTCTCATACTCAGATAAATGGATTTGGCTGAGACTGTTCAATGTAATAAGAAAAATATAAAGGTGAGCCTTAAAAGTTATCACTATGTATTGATTACAGATAATCTCATTCTACTGCAAACTGCAGCAAGGATGATGAGCGTTAACAACTTCTGGTTAATCAAAAAGAGGACTAACTTTGCCAAAATTATATACCTGTAAAATAAATAATGTTTATTCAATTGTTGTATTTAATTGTTGCTTAAATGACGGTTATATGATGAACATGAAAAAATTAATCTGAATACTGCCTGAAGGATAGTATTTTTCTTCTCTTATTTTTATAGATTGGTTCATCGCCAACCTATAAACAAGTGCGATGTAGCTCAGCTTTCTCAATAAGACAAAATATTCAGAAAATTCCTTTGACACTGAAAAGTTACTATTTGATTTAAAAATGATATAAAAACCCTTTCATAGGCTATGGTGTTTTTACTGCCACATCCATCAAGAAAGGACAGCCATTGTTGGAGATGAGGGGAACATTACTAAAAAACAAGCAAGCGCAGCAGCAGGCTTTAAAGTATCGAAAAAGAAAAATTAACTGCTCTATGTTTGATGTGATATTTAAAGAAGAAAAGTTAAGGTAGGATATTGTAATTACAGAATATAAGACTTGCTATTGTGCACAAAGGTAATAATAAACCTTTTTACTCTTACTACTCTCTATTTTAAATTCAAGTAACAGAGAAGTTATAATAAACCCATCTAATAAATTTGTATTATGAAATGTGATGTATTATGCATATTTTTCTGTAAGAAAGAATGTTAACCAATGGAACTGATCTGATTTACCTTTTATATGGGGAGTTGTGTTCTAATAGTTTTTCATTATACTTCATAAATATGTACACCCCAGTATATCTTATTTTTAGTATAGATACAACTTTGTCAACAAGTCTTGGAAGATTTGTCAATGACTCTCCACCAAAATTGGCCAACTGTCTTTTGAAGAAATTTGTGGTGGGAAACATTCCCCATTTATTTTTGGTGGCCATTGTGGATATACTTCCTGGCTGTGAATTGCGATACAGCTATATATCCAATGATTTATGGTGGCGGTCAGATGTATGTAATACCATTTTTATATATATAATGTTATAATATCAGATCGATATTATCGTGATATGTTTTATTGTAATTTTAGGTTAGGTATTGTGCTCCATGTTTCAAACCAGTGGTATGCAATCCAATCTTTTATTTTTTATCCTAATTTGACAAAAAAAATCAGATAGATTTGTTTGATTAGTTTTATGTTTCTTTGAAGATCTTTTGTTAGCATACTTTTTCATTTAGGAAGTGGAGATAGAGTTTGTTTCTGAGAGTGATGTACAGGTAAGAACTTTCTTGTTGTTTTATATTAATGGTTAATGGTCAAGTTCTTATGTTTACCTTATCATTTGGACTTTATGGGGTCTATTTTGTTTTATTTTTTCTTAGCAAATATGTAGGAATTCTTTTTCTTGCCCATCTTCATTAATTTTATTTTCATGTTAGGTTATTGCGATTGAGAAAACAAACTCGGAACCTAATTGTAGAGTATGTATATACTTATGTACAGATTGTGTTTGTTTAGTAGGGATTCTTCTCTGCAGGCATATATCCAACAATGAACATTGCATGTTTATGGAAATAGTCAATGGTTATGAAAGTGAAATACATGTCAAAATTATCCTTGTAGGTTGCTCTAAAAAGATTAATGCCCAATTCTGGTAAGCACAAACTGATAAAAAGAAGTTTTCTATTCCAACAACAATTCATGGTGATATGTTTAAGGGTGTTGTTTCATTCCTTTGCAGCTAAAGTTACAGCACTGAAAGAGCCATTCTTCAAAATTGAAGACAAAGAATGGTTAGCTGTTTATTTTATATTTAAATTATGATGTATTTCAGATAAACATTTAAATTTATTCATTCAGTTTAAGTTGTCCACTTTTCTATGAGGGAAAATTTCCTTCAATTTCAACCAGTTCTGGGGAGTCTCAGTATCCCGAAAGAATAATTCGAAATGACAATGACTATGGCTACTGTGAATGCTGTGACACAAAGTTTGAAGACTTAAATGAGGTATTTGTTATGAAAGACTTACCCATTACAGTTTTGAACATGACCGCAGATGTACTAAATTATATTCTACCAAAAATTACTCATTTCAGTTCCCCTTCTTCGAAAACTACTTATCGAAAAATTTCCCAAAAGTTCTTACCACAGTCTCTTGCCTTAAATTAGTTTTTTTGTTTTAGCATTTGACTGGAACTGAGCATAGAAATTATGCAACCAACCCACTGAATTATCAAGTCATCGATGACCTCAGGTCAAAAACTAATGCAAACTCTTCAATGTAGGTAGTTGGTTCTCTTTCTTATGAATCTTTAGTTTACTTTAGACTTTGAAATATGGAATTATCTGGAGTATTAAACATTTTCTTTCATGTCGAAATCTATAGTCACTAAAGCTACTATTACCATGTCCTTTCCCTTTTAGTTTTGCGATGCTATATGCTACCATGGTGAGATTAATGTTATTTTAGTCCTAATTTAGTCTTAAGTCTTCTTAAATGTCTTCCTTTTTGCCTGCCCTGCATATCTTTTACATTAAAAAGGTTATCTTACAGGGTGAAGATAATGTTGCTTGCCCTAGCTGGAAAAAATACAAGTAAATATTGGATGTATTCTCAGGCTTGTTTATTAACTATATCTTCTGAAACCCCAATAAAATAAAAACTTTATGCATTTTCAGAAATGTGCAAGATGTTCCCATTGAGACCATCAAAGAAATGATGGATAATCTAAACAGTCAAATTTTATGTATATTTACTGGGAAGGTATAGTCCAGCATTGAGTAACTTCAATTCCAGATTGTTAACCTTAGTTCCTAAAAACTATTTATATTATTTTCTTTATTAGACGTATTGTGAACGACATCAGCAATACAAGGCAGGTGGTAAACAGAAAGGTAACTCACTTAAATCTTCACTATATAGTAAAAAAGTGTTTCGTCTAAATTGCAGCTTAATTCGGCATAGGGAGGTTAAGAGTTGTTGACGTATGCTCCCCTTATACAGAAGAACAGGAAAGTACAATCATGGATAAAATCCTGCAAACTTTTGGTCCCGCTGAACGGAGGAAGGTAGAATAGTTTATTTTTACTTACTGAAATTTCAATAATTTGCTTCGTGCTTTACGATCGAAACAGCTCTTATAGTATCAGACTTCTTTTTCTCGTTTGGTGGGTCGGACTCTTTTTTTACATTCAGAAGATAAGGTATTCCTCGGAAGCAAATTGATGTTTTGTCTACGTTGAACTGTTTCTTTTTAGTATTTTGACTACGTTTTCAAAGTATTATTTCCGGAAAGTATGGTGTTATTGTATTGCTTATATGCCAATGTTAGCCATTCCGAGGTACCATTTGGTTTATTTGCAATTCTTTTGAAACCCATTATTATTAAAAATTATTAATACTTTTTGTTACTTTTTGTTACAGGCCAGCAGATACTTACAGCAGATATGGCAAAGACCTGAGAGTGAAGACGAAGAAGGTAAAGCTTTCACTTTCAGTATTCCCGATTGGTAGATTGCCCAGCGAATTTCAGTCTTATATTATTTATAGTTGCATCTGAAGAAGCATTGGAAGCGGAACTAAAGGAAATATTAAATATTAAAGACGTTGAATGGAAAGATGGAGAGAAAGAACAATTTATGGCAGATAACGAGGAACGGAACGTTGAGGTTGCTATAGTAGATGACGTGGAACGGAACAATGAGGTTGCTATGGTATTTGGTGTGGAACAGAACGATGAACTTCCTATAGTAGATTACGCGGTACGGAACGTTGAGGTTGCTATAGTAGATGACGTGGAGCGGAACAATGAGGTTGCTATGGTAGTTGGTGTGGAACAGAACGATGAACTTCCTATAGTAGATTACGCGGTACGGAACGTTGAGGTTGCTATAGTAGATGACGTGGAACGGAACAATGAGGTTGCAATGGTAGTTGGTGTGGAACAGAACAATGAACTTCCTATAGTAGATTACGCGGTACGGAACGTTGAGGTTGCTATAGTAGATGACGTGGAACGGAACAATGAGGTTGCTATGGTAAGTGGTGTGGAACAGAACGATGAACTTCCTGTAGTAGATTACGCGGTACGGAACGTTGAGGTTGCTATAGTAGATGACGTGGAACGGAACAATGAGGTTGCTATGGTAATTGGTGTGGAACAGAACAATGAACTTCCTGTAGTAGATTACGCGGTACGGAACGTTGAGGTTGCTATAGTAGATGACGTGGAACGGAACAATGAGGTTGCTATGGTAAGTGGTGTGGAACAGAACGATGAACTTCCTGTAGTAGATTACGCGGTACGGAACGTTGAGGTTGCTATAGTAGATGACGTGGAACGGAACAATGAGGTTGCTATGGTAATTGGTGTGGAACAGAACAATGAACTTCCTGTAGTAGATTACGCGGTACGGAACGTTGAGGTTGCTATAGTAGATGACGTGGAACGGAACAATGAGGTTGCTATGGTAAGTGGTGTGGAACAGAACGATGAACTTCCTGTAGTAGATTACGCGGTACGGAACGTTGAGGTTGCTATAGTAGATGACGTGGAACGGAACAATGAGGTTGTTAAGGCAGTTGGCGTGGAGCAGAATGATGAACTGGCAGGTAGCGTGGAACGGAACGTTGAGGTTGGTATGGTAGTTAATAAGGATCGGAATGATAAGCTTGCTTTGATAGATAACGCGGAATGGAATGCTGACGTTGCTATGGTATATGACACAGAAAGGAACGCCCATGTGGAGTTCAATTCAAATGTGAGTGTCACTATTATTGTATAGAACTTTCCGTGAAGGTAACGGATCTAGTGGGGATTGAACCCACGACCTCTCGTTTGCGGGGCGATTGCTCTACCGACTGCGCTATCGATCCGATGACATTACATTACATCTTTATTATTATATTTGCAATTCCGTATAACAAAGGGATACATTAGCTAGTTGTTATTTTTTTCTCGTTAATTTCATTCCAGACCTTTCCAGATAAGAACCTGACCATTCATAAAGAGCAATACGTTAAGCGAAAACCGTAAGTTTTCAATGTGGAGATTACTTATCTGTGTAAACCTTTTTTGTGTATTTTCATTTGTTTATCCAACATTTTAGCCCTTCCCGTCACAGCAGACAGTGTCCTGTGTCTGTCTGTAAGCAGATTGTCCAAAATTTGCCAAGGCATTTGATGCTAAAACATAAATGGACGAAGGCAAGCTGTGGTGCTGTTATGGGACAGTTCTCCTTAAGAAAACAATCGCAACCAAAGGTTAAAACGCCAAAAAAGGGAAATCAAAAGGACTATCACTTTGCACGGATTTGCCCTGTCAAAGGCTGTTACAAGGTATTGAAAAGATTGCCAAAGCATCTTCTTGTACATCATAAGCTACCTCGGAATGCGGACTATTACAAACTACTAAAAGAAGCACAAATGTTTAATACCAGCATTCTTCCAGAGACAATTACAAAATCTCCTCGATCGTTATTCTCGAATGCCAAAAAACATTCTTCAACTACAGTAAAGATACCCACTACACCTAATTCATCAGAGCCAGTTACGAATTCTCCGCGATTGTTATTCTCAGAGGCCAATAAAGATTCTTCAACTACAAGAAACATACCCACTACACCTAATTCATCAGAGCCAGTTACGAATTCTCTGCGATTGTTGTTCTCGAAAGCCAATAAAGATTCATCAACTACAAGAAAGATACCCACTACACCTACTTCATCACTCAACAAATATTATGAAAGTGACGATGAGGATCTGTTTTCGGAAGATGAGGATTCAAAAGACGCAGAATTGCCACGGGATGTGAAAGTTGTTTTGAATGGCTTCGTAAGATACCTACAAAGCCCAGATGGTGGCAACAGAGTATCTTGCGTTCAACTCAGTGATGATGTAAAACGCATATATTTGGTTTTATGCAAAAACCAACCTTTTTCAATGTTTTTCGATATCAAGCATTTCCGTGATAATTATTTAATGGAATATTGCAAATTTCGCAATAGTTTACCGGGAACCATAAAAAAGTACCTGTTATCTGTTGATATCTTCTGCGAATATCTCATTACCGAAAAAGTTGGGATCAGGGATGTGTCTTCTGCCCAAATACTAGATTTGAAGTTAAAACTTAACGGGTGGAAGAAAAGCTATCAAAAAATGGATCGGAAACGGAAATGGGAGAGAGATATTGACGATTTTTCCATGTTGGTCACCCCGGAACAAGTCCAAGCATATGAAAAAAGTGATCATGCTGTTAAAGCGAAAGATTTATTTGCGATACTTAAAAGGAGTAATGTCAATGTTACGCAAACACAGTATTGTCAGATGAGAGACCATTTGTTTTCGGCGATCCATTTTGCTAATGGTCATCGATCAGGAGTATCGGCAAACGTTTTGGTTTCGGAGTTTCATGCCGCAAGAAAAGTAGATGGTGTTTATGAAATTTTCGTTAAAAACCATAAGACCTCACACGCATATGGTCCTGCCGCGATAACTTTAAATGAGGAGGAATATGGCTGGCTCAACATATTTGTCACGAAAGTTCGACCTCAGATAAACTCGAACAGTCCAAACGTGTTCTTGTCTTGGACTGGATCTTCTATGGATCCGGGTCAAATCAGTCTAAGAATTCACCAACTTTGGGTCAAGGGTGGAATATTTGAGAAGACGCCTGTGAAGAACTTGACCTGCAATATTATAAGAAAATCAACAAGCACAGGCATACGAGATAAAGGTCTAGGCTTTAATCAGGAAGTTGCAGACTTAATGGGACACAGTTTGGAGACAGCAGAGTCGCATTATTTCATTAGAAGAAAGCAACAAACAGCAGCTAAAGGTGCCGAAATCGTTCGGAAATACTTTCGGACTGTTCCCGAACCTCCAACTGATTTTGTAGTCACCAAAGACTTGACTACCTCATCCCCAAAGCATTTGTGGACCATTAGTGACATCACTCAACTGAAGGGAATATTTTCCGAAGAAATAGAAAGGAATCATGTGTCTATGGCAGATGTTAGAGAGAAATTTAATGAATGCTCAAAGTTTTTCGGAACTAGTGAGAAACAGATATATGATAAAGTTAGAAGTTTGATGCGTTACTCTCCTAAGTGCAAAGTAAGTCTTATCCTAGAATAGAGGTTTATAAGTCCCAGTTTATTTACCTGCTTAAGAGTATTGGTATCCCCAAATTCTTCAAATGATCTTTTTCTCAATTTCGTTCGTTCAAATGGTTTTCAATGGTCTCACCTTTTTTGTAAATGTTAATTTTTAGAGACAATTACCAACATCACCAAGACCAGTGTCTAGCTGCACAGCTACTTTAGTAAGTATGATGAATTCTTTCCCTGATATTGTGATCCACTTACTTGTTTTGACAATTCCATATTTTCAGTAATGCAGTGCATTGTTCTGTGCCATGAACAACATTCTGACTAATGATTCTTTCGTATTACTTTTCGTATTTGACCTTTTAGCAGAATTTTTGCCCTTCACCGGAAACAAGAAGAAGGCTTTTTTCCCGTAATGAGATAGAGATATTGAAGAAAAAGTGCAAGGCAATTATTGATGGTGGTCCGTTGAACGAACAAAGGATTCGCACTGCATTAGATGGAGACTTGTCCCAGTATAGCTTTTCGCAGTTAAGGACGAGATTAGATTATGAACGAAAATTGAAAAGGAAATAGTAGAAAGCAGGAGAGTAGAACAAGTCAATAAAGTTTGGATTATGTTGTTAGACTTTGTTAGTTGGTTTTTTCTTGTTTTTCTTTCGAAGTTGTAAATAGTGATTATAGGTTGACCTTAGATAGTTTCGATTCGTCTACATTTGAGTTGAACTGTGATTCATTAAACAACAAGAGTTTATTCAGTCAAGTCTGAGTATCAGTAAATGAACTTCTGTTCCATTAAATTTCCTGGATAGATATTCTAACAAAAGCACGTTCTTTAGGAAAGAAACTCCCAACACGACACTCAACCACGTTTTGAAATACTATGAGAAGATTTTTATATTAGGTTGTATACAATAGGACCTATTGCTTGCTCTTCCAACAAGGTAGAAGTGTATGATTGTATTTTGTTTCAATACCCGGCCATTTACTTTGCTTTTACTACCTAAATTGTTCGCAAACTTAGATAAACATGGTTACAACCTCTGGTTGAGCAAAAAGACGGTAGTTGAACTTTCATTATGCTGACATGGAATTCTCTGAGTCCCCTTTTATTCGAGCAAATAATTTCGGCTTATTGTGTGTCAATACATTAATACCCAATTCTGTCTGTTAGTCGCACGAAATGGTAACTCTTAGTTGGGAAGTGCCTTTACGCATTAAGCTTGAAAAACAGTAAACTATTGGGAAAAAGACACTATACCCAGATATCATTACTCTAAGATCTAAGGATGGTCATTGCAAATGACTAATTTAAGGGCCCAAATCTCGTAATCTAAAAGGAATTACTGACGTCTCTTGGAGTCAACGGGTAAGACCACGTACTGGACTAAATTGTTGGTGTTAGACTAATTTCATGGAACTGATTGAATGCCCAAAATGCCTTTGATCCACTTTAATTTTTGACAAAAACCTCCTTACAACTTCACATTTCTCAAAACATATATGACTTTCAAATTCATTTGAAATGACAATTTCATCTTAACAACTCTTTTTACAGAAACTTTTGAGAAAGTATACACAGTTAGCATGAAATGAATATAGAATACTAAATGACTTATTTTGTAAATTCGAGGGGCATCTCACAAAGGAATACAAATAACCAGCTAAATTGGTTAAATCAACGTTCGAAAACAGTGGTTCGTCAACAACGGGTGGGGGTTGTGCTTTGTCTCAATATATTTAATGTTTCCCGGGGGGATTAAATCAGAAGTTTCACAAAAGTTGAATAACGAAAATCTATAGATTATTCCAGAAATTTTTGAACTGACCTCGTACTAAGTAATCAGCTGTTGTTTTAATACATTAGAGCCAACTAAAAGTGAATTGAAAAGGTAAACTATGGGCTATTAAGGAATTTGCAATACGTCATCGAAATGGATCAGAAAGTTAAAGCATTGGTTATCCCTTTACGAGGATTATGTTTATAAAATGTTTGGTGCCTCGGATAAACTGCATTTACAACTTATACGGACTCCTTTGTAACGTGTAACGTACAGCCAAACCAGCTTTATCCATAGACGAAATATTCAGCGTGAAACAGATATAGACCTTTCCCGAATTTCTGTTGAAACACCGTGTTAATGCCTTGTTATGAAGATTTGCCTCTTCATTATGTTTTTTATTGTTTTACTAATTACATCTATTGCTTAGTAATCTTCACTTATTATTTCTATTCCGCAGTGGGATAATTAAAGGCAATTAAAATCTTTAAAACGAGGTCATACTTTAGGCCATCTTTAATGTTTATTCTCTCCACTTTATCAATATTTGAACCATTTGATTAGGTTTCGGAAAATTTCGTGTCGGAAAAAATTTACCAACGGACTCCTTAATAAAAGCTACGCGAAAAGATGGTGTAAAATGTATCCTTCAACCATTCGGCCAAATATTTCAGACATCGGGGAGTTTGAGATGTCCCGCGGGAGTTTTGAGACTAGTTTTGAAATATCCTGCTGGACATTTTCACTCAAAATGTCCAGGCGGGAGTTTGAAAAGTCCCGGCAAAGTGAGTCAAAAAATACAATACAATACAAACCAGCGGCCGGGAACAGGAACAAAAATGTTACTCTCTCATGACTTAATTTTTACAGACCATTTAGAATTTTTGAAGAATCAACAAACCTCTTAGTCGTAAAATTCCTGCAGCAGGTCTTGATGTCATCTGGCCGGGTGTTTCAAAGATCTTGCAGGACAAAGGAGGCTGGAATTTTACATACGCCCAGTCGGACATTTTGAGGGAAAACGTTCGGAGCCGGGTGGTTCAAGACCAGTTTCAAAACTTTCATCGAACGGCAATCCTCAAGCACACATAATTGCTTTATGAATTATCTCAACTTCGTTCCCAGGTCTTCTTCGAAAGGAAAGAAAGCCCTGGCAAAGGCAGATAAAAAATCACCCAAAATATGGGTGATTTTCTCACTCAGCGGTCTTTTTAGGGCCTCCGTGCTTCAAAAACAAATGGCGAGTTATAATGGGGGGGGGGGGGGGGTTATGCCAAAGTTGACGCTAGTTGACAGGGGGGGGGGGGGGGAGGTGATACTACTGTTGACGTCAACCTTCACAGTTTTCAGAACCTTGATTTTTCAAATTAAGTAAAAGTTTTTTATGAAAATGTGAATGAATGTTTACTTTGATGTGGTCCGTCGTGGCGTGGGAACGTCCTTCCATATTGCTTTTGTTGGCTTCGTTCCGTTCCACCGTTCAGAGAATTACACGAAGATCATTGCAAATAGTTTTACGTCTAATTAAAAATGCGTAAGAAACTAAGATACCACCAGTGGGATGAAGGCTGTTTTGTTGGGGTTTTTTTGTAGGGGGGGGTGGGGGGGGGGGGGGGGGGGGGGGGGGTGGGGGGTCTCTTCTCAAACGATGACGTCAACTGAGGGGGAGGGGGCAACGCAAAGTTGACGCAGGTTGACCGAGGGGGGAGGGGGGGGGGGGGGGTCAAAAAGTTTGAAAAATTGGTTGACGTCATTTGTGAACAATCCCTAATTGGAATCAAAACACCAATCAAAGAAAGCGTTTAACAACCTCGAACTCAAAATCTTTTCCCTTTTCGATATACGGATCTGCATATTGGAAAGGCAAGAGGACCCTGGGTTGCAGTTTGTTCCAGATCTAGGTCATGTCAATAAACATTTGAAATTCCCTTAAGTTAAATACTAAGACTTAACAGTGGTTTTCAGAACATTCGGAAAACAATATCGATCTTAGGAGTAGATACCATCATATTTCAATCACAACCCTGACTAAATTTTCCTAGGCTTTATAAGTAAGATTATTGCAGTTTGTTGTTTTACAGTTTGGTTAAAGAATGCATGCTATGTCTTAACAAGGCTATTAATAAAACATTGACGCAATCAATGTAATCGTACATATTTGGATGATAGCATAATAGCTATCAAGCGCATATCGTTTTATCCACTCTCGATTATGTTGGTTCAATTTGGAACTTACACTAGATTTTCAGGATAATGTACGAGACCATTTATATGGATTTCAGGCTCGGATCCAACACTAGCGCAGTTGTTGAGCCGTGACATGGCAAAGCAAGCTTGCCATGGTATATGGGATATGTATAAATATAAAACACTTTTCCAAGCCGGTTGATCGTTCACCCGTTAGATCGTTTTCTACGGGCAGTTTTCTATTTCACGTTGATTTAGGTTTCATCATATATATAACACGCAGTGTGCATAACACTTTTATCTTAAAGAGTGATATATATATATTTTTTTTTTCGGTCATTTTTTATACATTTGACGTAAAGCCAAGTAGAGGCGACGTTAGTTTTTTCCGGGAAACCCTTGTATTAACAAGAAAATACTACGGAAAAAATGCTCTAGATCCAGTCTCCCAGGTAAAAATTATTTACAAAACGGTTTCTCTTCCACTATTTGTTTTTGTTTTTGTCATGAACGCAGCGATTTGTTGTTTTACGAAATTCAACCTTAAAAGGTTTTTATGCGGGATTAGTATCCTTGATAATTTACAAAACACATATATTTCATTAAATTTAAAAGCCAGTAAGGTGAAGACCAGTGAAAAAACATCGTGGTTAAACTCCCATGATAATAATCTCCACTAGTAAAATTATCCAAACTTATTTCTTCGGCGTCTTATAATCTGATCGGAAATCTAGTTAGCGCATTGATGCAGAAAAACGGTCGGTAATCGGTGAAAACCGACGTTAAAATGAAACAACCAATGGGAGGACGTCAAGATACCAACAGGAAGTATTTGTATGCTGCAGTCAGTAGAAGGACTTATCTCGGTTCAACTATTTTTAGTGTTCTAATCTGATACGAATCGTTTGATAGCTACGAATTTCTTAAAATAATTCAATTTTTTAGTCTTTATCGTCGATGACATGAAGTATAATTTCATTCAAAATAAAAGGTCAAATGCCCCCAAAAGGCTTTAATTAACCCGAAGATCTAAAATTCCCCCAAACCCCCTAGCTAAATGGTACGTCTTCCCCCAATCTCCGTTCGTATCGCTAGCATTAAACATTACTTTCCAGATTTTCACCGATCAAATTATTTTCCCTTATTTCCATCATTAAATTCATCACAGAACAGAACATTCATGACTTTCTGACATTGCATGTGCAAGACAGACTAAACATTTACGGCACTCTTCCCCACTCCTCCATTTGTTCCGAGCACAAGGTGATTGAATGATCCACGTTCTACTTGCAGTATTTTGTTGTAGATATTCACGTTTCTTAGCATCTTCGTGTGTTGATGCTTCGAGGGTTTTTAGAGGACTCGGAGTTAACATACGTGACTTTAATATCAAAAAATGCAGTTTCTCTTTTCCTCCAAAAACCTCTTGCTTTCAGACGTGCTTCATTACCAGACTTTAAAGATTTCAGATCGCAAGTGTTTTTGTTAATAGGAATTAAGTGTTTTTTCTTTTTTTTTCGACGCCATTACAAGTTTTGTTCAAGAACACTGTTAAGAAATCACGAAAAGTATCATGTATTTTTTACTACAAAGCCACCTTTACAAATCATTGCATGACACACAGTAAATTCTCTGAATTCTTCTTTATTAAGATCTAGGTGTTGCTCTTGGAGTTAGTCGTGCACTTTCACCTTTGTCACAGGTTTGTTGAATAATAGGCTTTAATTCTTCGAGTAAGTTGTTATAAATCATATCAAGTTCTTGTTTCTTTTTTTGTAACTATACTGATTTTGCATCACTTTTCAAATTTGCTAATTTGGTCTTTTCAAATTTTCAAATTTGGTCAGTTTTTGCATTTTTGTTTTCCTAATGTATATACCTATCTTTTGTAAACATTTTCCTATTTTAGGCAGTATCTATATAGGGGTCAGATCGGCCAAGGAGCCCGAATGTTTAGTCAGATTTTGCGTCTTCCTGTTCTTGATATTTATACCTAACTTTCAAAAAAATTTCAAGCCTGAGACTCGTGACATGAAAAAGAGTCTTTTTTCCTGTTCCGTTTTTGGTCTGTGGAAGCTGTAGGAACCCTGACCCCTTACAGACTGGCTGATCATTAATACTTACCATCAAACAAAGACACCTAAACTAGTTAAAATTCTGAGGAAAGTGACATGGAAAAATGTGACGAGAGCTCTTACACTAAAATGGAGATGTAGATACCGTAGATTAATACGTCACACAATTGTTGTTTTTTTCCGGATTTTTAAAGCATTCAATTCATCTTATTAAAAAAGGAAAATAACTTTTCCACAAGTATCGTCACTTTTGAAAGCGTCGTTGTAAATTCGTTATAATGAAGATGAAGACTGCGAAGCTGAATAAATTACATGTAACCTTTTACGTTTTTTGAATTTATGGATAATATTTTTTTATTCACCGCACACGATTGATGTATGGTTTTTTTGACAATTGTCGTCAGCATGCGGTAAACGAATGTGGAGAAGGATGCACTGAGAAATGTACCTGAGTCATTTTGACTAAGCTCAGGTAGTGAATTGTCATTGACTACCCACGTTGTCAGAAAGTAGTTATTTTGACTATTTCAACAAGCAGACGTGGCATAACGGTAGCTTGTTCGGCTGGCATACCAGAGGTTCCGAGTTCGCCTCTGGTCGAACGCTACAAGCCGCCAAAAGGGAAAATTGACGATTATAGGGGTCTACGATACAGGTGATGAGACGACATAAAATTCTAAACTGCATACCGTCGTGATACGAAAACAAATGAAATTGACTCATCTTAGGTGGTGCATATGACTCAAGAAAGGTCGTCATTCGACTATTTATGGTCGTCAAATTTACAGGGTTTTAAAAGTCATTTCAACTCGCGAAAGGTGGTCAAAAAGACTTGCTAAGGTCGTAACTATGACTCAGGAAAGGATGTCGTGAGAGGCACTGTAAATTACTACCTTTATATCGTCAAATTTGACTCAGTTACATTCCTCAGTGTAACAATGGCGTCAACATGAATTTTGGTTACATTCATGGAATCATTATATTGTTGAATAGAACTGTTAGGACATTCACTGCCACACCTCCTTCGGATGGATTTAATGAAAGGAGATCACGGAGATTCCGAATTATTTCACAATCATCTCCGGTGGGGAAAAACTTGTCGTTTAGTAAAGTATCGAAGGAATTTGAAAACGATTGAAAATCTTCAATCATTCTGAGGAAATATGAAAACTTTGATTTAAATCCTTAAGTATATGCAATGAATGCTGCTTGAGGTTGAGTATCACTGATCTGGCATAAATTATTAAGCTGTTTAACCCAATCGTCAAAAATGTTAATACAGTACTCACACTGAAAATCTTCAGAACCTAACTGAAAGGCAGAAAACTACGCGGGTATTTAATTTCGCGATTTTTAAGTTTTCACATTTTATCTGAGTATTCAATTTCCCTAAATGGGAAGTAAAACGA
Source organism: Turritopsis dohrnii (assembly GCA_027922465.2). NCBI lineage: Eukaryota > Metazoa > Cnidaria > Hydrozoa > Anthoathecata > Oceaniidae > Turritopsis > Turritopsis dohrnii. Next base: position 1,347,174 of record BQMF02000014.1, read on the forward strand.
GAAATAAGCAAAATATTAGAGCTTTTACCCTCGGAAAAAATTGCGAGTGTAAAATTTCGCGGTTAAAGATTTTGTTGGTATTTAATTTTTCGATTTTAAGGCATACAACCACCATGATGTCCTTTTCCTCTCGCTGTGATTTTAACTGATTTGCCAAATATTTTACTGGTTTCTTTTACTGATTATTCTGACTCTAAGCCAACACTTGGATCATATCACATAATAAGCGTAACTTCCCCTAAACTTTCAAGTTTTTGATACCAATTGAAGGATGGACGTAGCTTTCTAGCAGCACTAACATTGTTGGCTTACCACACTTGTTTAACAGTGAGCTAGAGTTCTTTAAATTGATCAATAATCGTTATTTCGCCCAAAGAGTACCATGGCAAGGCAAAAGGGTTGCTGGTTTCTGATAAGTATTGATTGATTGCTGATATGGAACTCATGATTTCATTATTGTATATTCCTAACCCTGTTCAAGCAGTTGAATACCTTAATAGCGTCAATAAGTAACACGGTATCGATTTCATTATGCTGGAAAATCGCTTTAAGCGAGCGGATGTCTTATCCCAATTGCGTGAAAAGATTTTGATGAAAAAAATATACGCTGGACGGTAGGAATTTTTTTCAAGGACTCGCTAATGAGTTTTTGTCGTACGAGCATGAACTGATGAAAACACTCGTTGGAGAATTGCAAATTCCTGAATTGATGGACTCCCTTTTCACAAATTTCAGACTCCTTTTTGACACTAACGGACTCCATTGTAACAGTCGGGCTCCTTTTTTACTCAATTGGCTACATTTATTGTTGTAACGTGAGACAAAATTTTCTAAATTCTTTACAGTAGAGCCTCCATATCGGAATCTAGCCTAAGTTTGATTTACTTCGTCATGGCTCTCATAGCAGCCGGTTGACCTAATCATTACAAGCAACTGATTTGCTAAACACAATAAATAAATGCAAACAAGTCTGGCACATATGGGTTCGTTGAATGGATCTTCCAATATGAAGAAATGGAACATTACCCCGCTGACTCTTTTTTATGTGCATATATCTCAATGACTTGGTGTGAGAAAAGAACTCTTCCACTGCGGTCTATTCCGCCTATTCCGTCCAACTAACCGATTATTAAACTGACTTTCAAAGGCGTGAAGTGGCTGGCTGAAAGAAGAAGGTTTTTCTAAGGAATTCATGCAAAATTTCGTATGTTACACAAATCTACGTTTGCAAGAACATACTTAACACGGCAGCTGGGCCTAGGAAATTTTGTTACGAGAATAATCATAAGGATTTCAAGCTGCCATTCTATCCATTATGACTGATGATGGACTCTTTCTTACAAAACAAATTGCAGACTTAAACCATCACACTTAACTAGTCACCCACGTAAAAACATTTTGCGATTGAATTTGCTTGGGAAAAGACTTTTTTTATTGAGACGCGTTGATCAGATGATGAAGATCACGCTCGTTATTAACTTAGTAATGAACTTGTTTCTTACTCGTGTAATTTTGAAATATTTTCGATATTAGTGAATAGCAAAAGTATCATCTTGATTGCACCTAGGGCAGATCGGAGCAGACGTACCTAGAAAAAACTTAGTAGCTGACCACTTCTCTAGACACTTAACGGACACTGATCCCAGGTATCTTTGTCCTGATCTCCAGAAATTTTGATGAGCAATCTGTTTCCAATCAACTTTCTATTCTCCTTGGATGATTCGCGACTGTCTTTTTGCTATATGTCAGCTATGTGCGTAATTAGTATTTAGACTCAGATCATCCACTTGTCAAAACGTTCTTCAAAGGCTTATACATTTACACGCCAAAGTAAACCTAAATTGTTCACAGTTTGAGATGTGAAAGTGAAGAACGATATATCTATCACAAGCAAGTCACACATTCAATCATTGATAATTCTGCTCTGCGTGTTCAGGTTGGCAAGAATACCAGAAGCATAGGAATCAAGTGACGTTCTTGAGCGTAACTCCCCTTATCACGCATGGCAAACCTTATAAACCACGCGCTGATTGAAACAATAAGCAGCTGGATTAACGAAATCCTTCTTGATGCTGCGATTGAGGTGGTAAGGGATTGCCTCATCTGAACTAATTCACCCACCCGTTTTAGCTATTTTAGACTTTTCTACTTAGCCAATTGCCTCTGATAAACCCTTGCATAAGGAATCGTTATTTAGGTTTTGCGCATGAGTGAGCAGTTCATCCAGGCTTCTCAACGCCTCAGTAGTTGTCATTTGGAAACTCCTGTAACAGAGAACGTTACGAATAACTTATTACATAGTAACAATTTATTACAGTTTTTTTCACTGTCCACTATATAGAAGTTTTCCAAAGGGCAAACCTTCCATTCGGGAGACACAAACAGGGTCCACTGTAAGGAGGTGTCCGCTATTAAGAGACATAAGAGTTTGACTGCAATTCAGAGTCCATTTATAAGAAAAATGCCCGCTAAATAGGAACTCCGGTTTGACTGTATTGCATGAGCTACAAAATGTTCAAAATGATTGAAACCTCGGTAGTTAATTTAAAATCTGATAATCTGATAGCATAGCTAACGGTATTGAATGGATACAAGTTATAAGATTAACGTGGTGGAGTTGTCATATTACTGTGGTAGCTGATCATATTACCGTGGTAGCTGATAATATTACCGTGGTAACAATAAGAATAACGTGGTGATCCAGGAACTACAAAAATCTTGAGTGGTATTCAAAAAAGTCTTCATAGTATGAAAGGGTATGAAAAAATAGCCAGAAAAAAAAAAAACTCTACCTATTTCCGCTTGCCGCGCTTTAAAAAATTGCCTAAAACCGTTACGGCAGTTTATAAGGGTGGCAGCCGAAAGAATGTAGAAAAGAAGTCCGATCGTCAACTTCTTAATAAAAATAATAATCTAAGTGGAGGGTAGAACGGTTATCTTTAATCACCGTGTATTCAATTTGTCGCAAACTGATTACCTGTTAAAACATTAAGGACAGCAGTTACCATGTTACATATGAGTCACTGCAGCTATATCTGCCAGTATCACGTGTAAAATGTTTTTATGGGTATCAGTTTCGTAAAAGACATATAAAAAGATGTGATGCAAATGTCTTCCCACATGCAAAATGGACTTCGGATGTTAATTTCTACTACTAAGAATGAGAAAGCGCAGTTGTGTAGCTAAACGCAGAAAAAAAATCCATTCTCAAATAAAATGGTATTGGTGCCCAATTTACAGGAGGGATTAACAGATTGTCGAGAAATTTAGATTCCTCAACGAAAAGTTTAATACAAAAGGAATTTCTGCTATCATCCTAATGATTTGTAGATACAGTCACAAGAATATTCATCTTATCTTTAAATGAACTATAGAAGAATTAATATTGTGGTTACTTTCTGCGGTGGCATTATATGTTCAACAGTCATGTTCAACATTTCATTTAGATGTTAAAGATTAACTTTTTGACTTTGAAAGACGGAAAACTGAATCGGTACGTAAATAAGTGCATATGTTTCAGATTTAGGGCTATGTATAGTTATACCGTATTTTCAGTGAGATCACACATAGATTTTTTCTATATACCTACATAAAACCAGGTAAACAGACATTTTAATGCTAAACACTGTTTTATTTCATTAAGTATGGCCGGTTTCTTATTGTTCTTTTGTAACCTGTATACAAATTTGATTGTATAATGTCAATTTTATTCGAGTTACAAAAAACAACTATTCTGTTAACTTACATTCTTTCTTGTGATTTAATGGTATACGGGGTTGGAAACTTGTTAAGCACGCAAGAATAAAGATCATATGTTCAATTCCGTCCTGATTAGTAAGGACAACATTTTTATATGCTGAGTATCAGGTTGACTTCTCTGTACGATTCATTTTGCTGGCAATTATACCATTAGCTATTGTAATTATTTAGCAAAATGATACATTTTTCTTATGGTTGTCAATGTACAAACAATAATTCATGATATGGCAACTTTGAGGAGGTATATAGTCGCATTTTTGTGAATATCGTTTACATTTTACAATACCCAACCTCAATTTTATGATGAAAAGTATTGAACACATAAGTTTCTAGATAAGTGTATTGGTAGGTAGTGACTAAATATGGGGAAGGTCTTCAATCTTTATGAAAAGTGAAAACTTGTTTTAATTATTTAACTTAATTTTTTTGAGAATGTTTCATTATGATTATGTAATTGTGAGTGCTCATGGCATTTGGCCTCTCATGGACTATGCAAGCATTGGTGACCCTCATCTACTTGGTTTTGTTTCAAAATGCAGCGTTTATCAAAGCCGTATCGTTATAAAACGTGTTAAAACAGGCAAATAAACTTTTAAAATCATGTTGACATGTTTTGTCACACAAGTGATAAACCAATAGAATATTTGTTAATTATAGCTGTATAGCTCCAAATAAGGTGTTTAAACAGTAACTCGGAAAATTTGTATTATTATTTATTGGCTTTCCTGTATTTTTGTTGAATACAAAACTTTGAAATTTCAAGCCATCAAGGAGTCTGTTACACGATTAGCTGTAACTAGCTACTCATGACACTTAAGCCTGGTTTTCACTGATCGTCTTAACGCTTAAAACGCAGCGATCGTAATCCCTTAAGGCCTAAAATTTATTTTAAGCCTGATTATTTTATGTTCTCATACGAGCAAAAAATATCTTAAAACAGTAAAATTTTTTATATTTGTCGTAAGTCTTAAAACTGTGTTAAGGCTTAAGATCGCTGCGTTTAAGCGTTAAGACGATCAGTGAAAGCCAGGCTTTCAAATAAAATATCAAAATTGTTTGATATTTTTGTCTTAACGCTTAAAATATTCAATTGTTTGAATGAGTTACGTCAATTCCCAGGAGACAAAAACGTTCAAATAATGAAAAAAATGGTGATATTGGTACGCGGAGATGAGTCTTCTGACGCTATAATTTAGGACCGACAATGGATAATGGAAATGATGTATTTTGATATCTGTATTAAAACAGTTTAGATCAATAATTCTTGATATCTTTTATTGGTTAAATCACTGTTTTAAGCCCTAAGATCAATGAAGGTTGTTTTCACTACAAAATAGAAAAATGGTTTTTAAGGCTTAAGATCGTTAAGACGATCAGTGAAAATCAGGCTTTAGTGGTTATGCCGATATAACGTAAACATAAAATTATTCATCATCATTGACTTGTTTCTTGATGTGTCAGCTTAAATATCTTCTTGAATTGTTTTTAACTGAAGTTAAGTGTTTTATAATTAGATAGCATTACAAAAATTTTAGACAATGTATGTTATATTGTCATTTCAGTTTGGCTTTTTTTTAGCTTTATTTAATATTTATTCGTTTGATGAAAAGTTGATGTCTTATTTGAACTTTATTGCAGCTACCGACTAGTAAGTTTCAACATTTTCTCTTTTTATTCTCTATTTAAACTAATTTAAGTTAATTCTGAGACGAGAAGTAAGATCGCAGATCACCATATGCACATATATCAGGTATGGTAGTATTCATAGTTGTTCAAAGTATTGTTAGTGAGAAGCTTTTGGCTAGTATTTAATTCTGGAAAGACTACATTAGCTGTATTTCTTCATTAATATAATCCCACATTGCGTGTTTCCCAGCTGGAACAAAATACACTGCGAGGGAGTGCATGTACACAAACGTTCAGTTCAATGAAAATGCTTTGGTATGTTTTCTTTTCCTTGAACTCGTTTCAACTTTTTCTGAACGCTCCGAAAGAACCAATCAATCTCTTTCTCTGGCTTTTGTGTGTTCCGTTTCTATCCGAAATGATGTTTCAAAAGTGGAAATTCATCTTTATAAATTTCAAAAGTTACTCCGAAGAAAATATTTATATATTTATATATATTTGTTTTTTTATCTATTTATTGATTGATAAATGACAATTAAACAGATCTTCTTGAAAAGCTGATTTTTTCGTTTCGTTTCTTGCAATGAGAACGCCTCAAAACATTTGCTTCTCACTCCACTGCTTTTCTTAAATCAATTCAAATATTCACAAAAGTAATTAAATCGTTTTCTGAATAGAATATTATTGAACTCTGTAATGACTGATAATTAAGCCCGCTTTCCACTTGGCAAATCTTTTCGTGCTACTCAAAATGGTCATTTTGTTTAAAGGCTGAAATACGTTATACGTTTAAATGATCAGTTTAAATCATTTTAAATTGTTCTTTTTACGACGGTTTTGCCCACGGGGACTTTATTCTATTTAATTCGCTATATGTATCACGTTTTCTTTTAAATTTTAAATTGACCCATTAAAATGTAAAGTGTATTTCAGCCTTCATGGTTTGTTTCAAGTTATGTGCAGGGGGATTTCTAAGCCCTCCATCAGGTGATTTTCCCGTATCGAAAAAAGCTAGGATTGTTTTCAATACGTTCGCTGGTATTCGAATTGTAACACAAGGCAATCAAACGACTTAAAGTTTCATGAAGGATTTTAGACGAATAAGTTTAAATCGATTTGTTTTGTATGTTGTGAGTTGAAAGACTGCTGCTATTTTGTACCATACGGTTCTTGTTGCACTTGAAAAAAATTGCCCAATATTCAACCGACAGAAGCATTTTCAGAAGCATTATGATTAGCATTTCACAGCAGTGCTAGCTTATGATTCATATAGATTTAGACACAACACAACTTCACTCATGTAATCTACAAATCACACCGGTTAGCGGGACATTGCTAAAAATATTTCATGATTTATTTATTTCAAATGTTTATTCAGGATAAAACATGTAAATATAATGTACCATTATTTATATATACACATATTGTTTTTAAGATGTGTCCTGTGCCTTAGGGTAACTTTATAAAATAGACAAACGGTTATTTATATCAATTTAACAGCGTTTAAATGTGCTGAAAAAACACAGTGGAGGAGTATATTTTTATAGAAGCATACGCACCATTTCAATAAAAATGCTTTTTGACGCACTGACTTTTTAACTACTTTACCCACTAATTAACTAATTTGAACTTAAAAGAACTTAGTTAAGTGTATCGTTATATGGTGATGTGGCAATGCAGGGTAAAAACGTGTAAGAAGGAAAGGTAAGAGTGCTGTATAATTTGTTGATTGAACCTCAACTAACTATAAAAATATATCTAAAACTTATATATATACTTTTGTTGGTTGTTTTAGCTTTATAAAAAAATCTTTAGCATTCATATCCTCATACTTTTTCTAGTAGTGATAATGGTAAATCGTTGAAAATCTTTGCTTCAATGTTTTTTTATGGTTTCTCGGATGTTTCTTTAACCTCCAACCTCATCTTTAGCATAAAGTACCATCCCTTAATTCGGACACTAAGTCGGACTTTTGTTTATGTCGGACTAACACCTTGGCCCCCGACCAAATCCGACTTAACGGGTTCGTACTGTATAGGCGATGCCGTTTCTGGGTCTTACGTTTGCTTTAGAATTTGCAACAGTGAAATAATCGCTAAAAGATTCACCACATTCACCAGCAGAATAACTTTAACAAATTCTCTACCTCTTCCTCAACCAGTATGACCACATTACACTTTTGTAGTTTACTACAGATGTAATTATCTCCTGTGTACGACATTCGAATGATTTGATTCTTTTAGTTTGCCTTTGATTAAAAACTGTCACCAACTATCAAGTTGGCGGCAGTGAGAGCTGCATTTGTGGTTGGGTAGTTCTCGTTCCTCCCAGTAAACACAAGACCTCTCAAACGGGAACAGACGTGTGTGGGACAACTGAAGACCTAATCGGTAGGTCTTTCAAAAAGCGTCTTTTTTGAGGGGTTTTCCATAAAACGTCTTTCAGTAAACGGCGTTTTTGACATGTCATTCATAAAACGTCTTTCATGAGACGTCTCAAAAACGTCTTTGAGAGTTCTTCCATAAGACTTCTTTCAGACGTCTTTTTAGCGCGTCTTCCACGAGACGTTTAAAAATCATCTCAAACACGTCTTCATTGAGACGTCTCTACTACATCCCAATAACATCGCAACGACGTCTTAGAAATCTGACTCTTTGGTCATTGTAACGACGTGTTAAAGACGATCTTTTAAGTATTTAAAGGATGGTCTACTTTTTTGTGAAATCATCGCAAAAACAAAGCAAGTATTAAGGGAAGAAATTTTCGCGAGAAAAAATTTTCCCGTAATTCAATTTCGTGGTTGAGAAAGTAAAAATGGCTGAATTTCGCGGAATTTAGTTTCGCGATGGACCAATTTTAACGTGTTTCGCGGAATTAAATTTCGCAATTTTCGATAAATATAAAAATACCTCTATTTTTGCGCTGTGAATCGTTTATTATTTTTTTTTTGTTGTTGTTTAACATGTAAAACTAAAATGGAATTTTCGCAGAATTTAATTTCTTCCGCGAAAATTTTTTCCCGAGAAAACTTCTTCCTTTAAGGGGCGTTGTCTTGGTTGTCTCCTTTTTCATTCTTATCAAAGATGCACAAGGCAAAAATTTGAAAGTTAACGTTATTAGAATTTAAACCATATATATTTCCATACTTAGAACTCCCATCGTCTAGCCTTCTGCAAATTTCCTTCCTTATTTCCTTCCTTATTGATCAGGGACATCTTTGAGCACGCACTGAAATTTGTTTTATATCATCTTCAATGTTTTTGTGATACTGAAACTAAATACAACAATCATGTCTAAATATTCTGAATATTCTAAATAAAAGAAACTGAAAAAAGAAACCTTGCATCTTTACAAGGTGTTTTTCCATTTCTATCCTGCCTGTTTGACCCCTGGCAAAACACGATTGTTAGTGATTTTAAACCAGAAAAAGTTTAATTATAAAAATGAAAATTATTATTGTTAGATTTGAAGTCATTGGATGAAAGTTATTATAGTAAGTAAATAAACGTAAATCTCACTTTCACAATACCAATTTGATGATGTTTCTAACATTACTTCCGCGAATTGTTTTACTTGTGAGGGATAATGGACGAGTTAAACACGGCTTTATAAAAAAGACTCCTTCATTAGATTTCAGCGTCGTTCTATCTGTTCTAAGTGTCTATCTGTGTTTGGCAAAGGTTTTTGATGGTCGCACTTACTAAGTTTAAGTTCCCTTATTTCTATTTCTTTTTTCTTGCTGTCATGACATGTTTTCGTATATTTCGTGAGCTATTATGAAGTGGCTTTTTATCTTTTACCACAGTATCACTGTGGAATTGAGTTACACTTTTGATGTTGATATGCTTTAAAGATCAACTGCAGTGAAGAAGCGGGTTTGGTAGAAGCATTTTTAACTTTTAACTCAACTTCAAATCGTCTAACAAACTATTTGTTTGTTATTTGATTTGTTTATTTTGAAGATGTTGTTTTCTTTTCTTTTGACTCACAATTTACGTAAAACATCAATGTCCTTACAGGCATAAGGATTTCTGCAACATCCACCTGCTTATCAGTTACACGCTTTTTTTAATAAAAACCAGTAAAATCTGACCTGAGGCTGACTGTTCTTATTTTTTTAGCCCTTTTCAGCCTGAATTGTTCTTACTGTGTTTTTAGCTTTAAGAACACAGCTTCAGATTTCAACCTCATTTTGTTCTTATTTATGGAACTTTCAGTAAATTTAAAATAAATCTTTTTAAAAGCAACTGTTTAAAAGCATGGTTGCTGTTCGGTGAAAAAAAAACAACTTCTAAACCATTTGCCAGTGAGTGAATTCACATCATGAATCGTTCTTATCATGAATTGTTCTGATTTTCCAAGAAAATTCAGGCTTAGGCTGTACTTAATTTTTGAAACATTAATTTGAGCCTCAGGTTGTTCTTATTTTGTTGTTATTTTTTGGCCAAATCTGAGGCTCGTGTTCTTATAAAATTGTTCTTATAAAAAAAAGCGCGTATCGTTTAGGAAAAGAAAAAACAAAGAAAGGGAAAGAAAAAAAGACCTGAAAGAAAGGCTTAAAGATAACTCTATACAAAGGATTATGATTGATAAATAATTATTTTATTATATTTCAAATAATTATTTTAGTATAAGGTAATCAGGTTAGTTCGCTTGGATTTATGTCTGGATAACTTTCCTGCAATAATTATTTGTGATTTATAAACAGCTAACAACTATATGAGGAATATCGCTGAGGTAAGATTTGGACTTCGTGGTACGTCCGGACATCTTCACTCAAAAAGAAAATTGCTTAGAAGCTTATCTTTGAAGAAATTCTCAGTCGATTTAATATATCCAGCCGGATATTCATGATTAGAAATAAACACAAAGCATCATTATCATGCCTTAAACTTTACAGACCTTAAAGGAATAGCTAGCTGGTTTTATAGGATCGGATTTTTACAAACGGCCGACCGGACGTTTTAAGTCAAGTTGTCTGGCCGGGTGTTTCAGGACTAGTTTCAAAACTCCCGATCGGACATCTCAAATCCCGGCCGGACTTTGTGTTTCTAAACTCACAGCAGGATGTCCAAATCTCTGTCACGGTAGTACGATAATAAATTCACGCGATATTTATGTGGCAACAATTTGACATTTAGCAACAACACTTTTATAAAGTAACTGTCTCATTTTTGTCAAATTTTACCTGCAAAAAAAGTATTGCCCTCTGCTCCGCAGTCCTTGTATGGTGTTTTTTGGCAAAAAATTCTGTCAAACGTTTTGTAAGCCATTGATACTTTCAATACTTTTAATACTTTGCCATTCTCTTCTATTCTTTAGCTGCATATCGATCCCTAGGGCTTGCTAAGTTAGAGTCCGTTAATAGAAAGTATGCATTTTCTAATCAGTAATTTATTTTACCCTTTTAAATATAGTGCGTTCACTCTAACCTGGATAATGTCCTTTTGCACGATCTGGTGGAAATTGAGCGTCAATTCCCACAACACTTAAAAGTCATTGATCGTCTTTTGTCTTGATAAGGGTAGAAAAAGAATTTTTAAACTTTTAATAAGCGTTCTGTTTCATTACTTTAACGTGTCTGATAAAAATCATTAACGATTATCCAAGTCAGAGTGAACGCACTATACTTTCTATAACTTGTGAATTTTATAAGCCGTCTATCACTTTTAATTGTTTTACGGTCATTAGCCTGTCAATGAGTAGTATAAAACTATGCAATTATTACAAAAATATTCTTCAATGTTATCTAATCACGTTATTGCGAAGCAGATGCTGTATCGTGAATGATATTTTTCAAACTTGCGCGTAACTTGTTTGAAAATGTATCATTGAAAAACAACGTCTTTGAGTCAGTATTGTTCAGTGTCTGTGTTTTCTATTGATATTTAAAGTCAAGGATATGTTGAAGCGTAGCTGGATGTAAAGCGGTAGATTTTGCAATGTCCTATGTGTGTTGTCGGGAATTTCAAGAATGTACGCGATTGTTGTTTTTTTTTTTCGCCAATGAAATTGCTTGTTGAAAGCGACTTTTTCAACCATTGAAAAGACGTGAAATAAATTACGCAAACTTTTGTTTGACTTGTATTTTATCCTAGCTTTACGCGGAACAGTGTTCAAGCCGACAAGATAGGGATTTCCAAGGTATGATCAAGAGGAAAAACAGTGTAAAAGCAAGCTGGGTAATATGCTCAGCATCTTAAAAAATACCCAAAAATGAGCTTGAATTTGTTTTTAGAACGCCTGCTTTGAAAAAAAAACAAAACAAAACATGTTTTATTTTGAGCGAAATGGCTTTGTTGTAGCAATTTCTTAAGCCATAAGTATATATACCATAAATATACTAAATTGATTTCTGCAGATATATACAAGTAATGTGATCTTCAAATAAAGATGAATTAATTTTGGGAACGCAATTCAAAAAAGTTTTAAAAATCAAAATAGCTGACATTGAATATTGTATTTATATTGACTTAAACGTAATTATATATAATAAATAAATCTTAAAATAGATTAGATAACTATACTAAATATAATAAACAATATATAAAATACAATGAAATAATACAAAACAATACAATTTGTAAAAAAATATACTACATTTCAGAGAAAAATACCACATCTTTTTAGGCCTTTGTGTTTATTTGTTCGTTAAAGGAAGTGACGATTTATTTTTGTTACTTTTTACATAAAAATATTCTCTGTACTGTGCAAGCAATTTGTATCAACACAAAAGTATATATTCACTCATAACTGGAAAGAATGAAACATCTAAAGTAAGCATTTCTGTCTCTTTGATAACACTTTTTCAGCAATGATATCGATGTTCATTCACTCTCAAATGTCATCTAGTATTTTCACGCATTGCCAGTATCATATCTGACTTGATAACAATTAAGTTTCTTCCATTGAGCATATCGTTCTATGCTGAAATTATCAATACTGCATTATTTGCTTACAAAAGTGTTCCTCATTTTGATCTTGATTCAGTTTATTGGACAAACAGTATTCATATCCATCCAAATAAAGTAACAACGGCGTAAGCTTTGATGAATGAAGGAATGCATTGAAATGCAGAAACATAAATCTCAATAAAAGGGTAGCTACATATCTATCCTATAATTGTCTCACTCATTGAAATCTTTTAGAATGATATTACTAATGTTTTTCAAATATTTCATGTGCAATCTACAAACAAACACATAATTGCATATTACTCATAGGAAAAAACTTACCACTGCATGTCCTACATACATTCTAACACATTTACATCTGAAAATGCAAAATCATATGAAAATAGACAAACATTAGCACAAACACTTAGCCATAACCACAGTTTTCGTTTGTTTTGAACTAGAAAATTAAAAATCTAAAAGTTTGTAAGACAAAAGTCTAACTGAATTGGGATTGTACAAAAAACGTATAGATGAAGTGATCGCTATATGCTGCTTGGCCGCAATTTTTGACAACACACATAAGTCTGTCTTTTGAATGAATTGAATGAACATTTTCGCTTGTCGGATCTCGCCCTGCATCCTGCTATGTTTTAACATATCCCTGAGAAGTACATCACCACCATCAATTTTGAATAAATGTACAAATATCCAACCTTCAAGTCAAATGAACACTGGTGGTGAATGATTATGGGAAATTGTGGCAGCGAAATTAGTCCAGTTTTTAGAAGTTTGAAGATTATACCTAATACCTAATACCTAATTGTATTATTTTCAATGTCAACTTTTTAACTTCCCTTCCAAGGGAATTGTTGTTGTTGCTGTTTTTACACAGGTTCGTGTTTCAATCTTTATACAAGTATAATTTATACAGTTCATTTTAAAGCTTTTTGTATTGCTTTCCATAATGAAAGTAAAATACTAGTTTGCTAAAAACTTTTAAATAAGATTTTTGGGTGAGTGTAACATGATAATCTCAGTGATGTGTCATTAGCGAAATATTAAATTTTAGAATGTTGCCCAAGTTTTTTTGTGGAACAATTTATATCAAGCCAGCCACCAAGGCGGCGTCGCTCGCTGCTTATGTTCAGCCTGCGTTTTGACACCCAAAGAGTTCACAAAAAATAAAATTAAGGAATTGGCAACGAAAAGTGTACCCATGTTGCAAAGCTCGAAAAACTGACCAAAAAAAATGAATGGGACCTTTTTGCTACGCCTAACCGTTACAGAGATATCGTCGATCAAAGATTTTGATGACGTCACAGACCCGCCCTCAAAATGATTATGCCCAAATTTATCGTCGCCCCATCGCCTGTATAATGAACCTCAAAAAAAACTTCAGTTATCGCTATTGATTACCGAGATATTTTCCTCAAAAACGTCGTGTTCGATTGGGCATGCATTGAAATGTTTTCGCATTGGCGTCGCGCACAGGAAGAATAATGATTTAAGTGAAGATCACACATTGCTGACTTTCCGATATCTCTCACAGCTAGCATTTACCATTTTGCGTGACAGACAGAAAAACATACAAACAGTCAGAGAATCGACTATTAATGTATCGAAGATGAATACAGTTATTATACTAAAGTCTACGTCAACCGATTAAATAATCTAACCCCCGGTTTATGGCAAAATATCAGATATTGTTAGGGCTCTACCGGGTCCCATATTTGGACTAAGAACTTCCGATGGAATAAAGCTTTTGTTATAAAATTTTGTACACTTCTTTGTGAAAGGTTGATCTCGCTCCTGTGTAAGTTTCAACGCTTTTAGTGTACTAGAAAAAAGTTCCTTTTTTCTAACGCAAATTTTAACGCTTAAATTTTTGCCCCCGCATCGAGCGTAAGCGAGCGAGGAGGCATAGTAGTTTCACGAGATAGGCGAATGTCAGTTCCGATTTTGTTCTTCATCATCATCATCATCATCATCATCATCATCATCATCATCATCATCATCATCATCATCATCATCATCATCATCATCATCATCATCATCATCATCTTCCAACTTTCGTGTTGACGTTACACGGTGGAATACAATTAATTAGCTGACTTTGCTTTTTTCCCGTTTCAAAGCATGGTACTGTAAGTGGAATGTTTTTTCGTATCTCTTTCCTAATTTATTATTATATTATACTATGTTATTTAGGAAGTTCGTATGCTAAAATTGCTTAGACATTTTTTGAAGCACAGCTTGAAATCTGAAATTTTGCCAACAACATTTTATTTTTGTATATATGTTTTAGCTCTAAATCTTTCATTCGATGAATTTTATTTAATGCACTGATTTTTGGCAGATCTTGCCTTAAAAAGATTTTAATTGGATTTCTGTGTATGCAAGAAAGCCTACAAATCGTCGTTCTTCGTGTTTTCCTTCTTTTTTCTGTCCCCCAAACCTGGTGTGTGATCATGATCAATAAAACCTTCTTATATTTTTTTCTTGTTTTTTATGTAAACTTTGGCTATATTTCTTGTTTCGAATCAAAGTTTGAAACGCAGATTTCTAATGGATTTTTCGCTTTAATTTTTTTTTGCAAAAAATTTTTTTTCTTTCTTTTGGCTCTTACAGAATTTCTTTAACAAATGTTTATCTTATTTTGATTATAAAATATGTAACCATGGTTTCAGTTCACACATTTCTTTTGTTTGTAGCCAATACTTTCTGATATTACTTGTTAAGCCTTAATTACACTTTTTGAAAGGCATAAATTAGCATCAGTGTGACATAGGATCAAGAGATAACAAAAAGTAACAAAGTCTTCTTTGTTTTTGTTTCCGTTGTATAGCTTGCAATGTATAGGTTGCTGTGTGTACAAATTGGAATGCTTAAGGGCGGGGGCATTTTTAGCTAAAGCTACATGCTAGTAATATTTTTTCCCAAAAAGTCGTTTATAATGTTGTACTTTTTGTGCTCTTGACGATGCAAAAAAATTGTTTTAAAATCATTTATTTTGACTTTAGTAATCATAAAAAATGTTCGAAATGCCAAATCGGTTGACATTAATAAAGTGATAATATAAATTTTGCGACTATTTTCCTTTCTTTTAGATCTACTAGGGAAGTTTAGATGCTGACCAAATTATAAGATTTGAAATGGATGAAAATGTTACTGCAAATAAACTGAAAGTGTGGAAAAGGAAGCGAAGAATCACTTATGTAGTATTTCTCATAATGAATTTTGTTATTGGGTTGGAACTAAGTTGTATTGTGTCAACATTGTGGATTTACGTTTCGACCGTATTGAAACCAAAAGACGAATATCTCTTCTATGGAATCATCAACGCATCCGTGTTTTTACCAATTTTGCTTTTTCTCCCGTTCGTGGCAAGATGGATGGATAAATCAAGACGTATGAAACTAACCCTACTGACAACGAATGGTTTGTCATTGTTAGGAAGCATTTTATACACTATACCATTTTCACCGTATCTCACGATCGCAGGTCGATTTTTAACCGGTTTCAATACATTTAATAAGCCTCTGATTATTGCTGAGGTGGCTAGATGTTACAACGTTGCAGACTGTATCCGAATGATACCGATGCTGAGTGGATTTCTAGTTTTGGGATTTGTTACTGGACCACTAATTTCTATGTTCTTTGTGAAAGCTAACTTTTGGATAGGAAGAATTCACATCACCTATGGAAACATCGTCGGTGTGGAGTTGCTACTAACTTTTGCTTTGATGGAAGTGTTAGTATTCAGTTGTGTCTTTGATTTGTCAAAAGATCTTGACATGAAGAAGCTTATTCGAACAAGATCCAGTTTAAAATCTTCTTCGGAAAATGAGGAACGAATACCTTGGAGTGAGGTTTTAAGGAAAGTAATAAGAAGTTTCGACGCCATTACGACGTTGATTATGTCGTTTTGTGTCGGAATGATGGAATTATCAATTAGCCGTTCAATACCACTGCTTATTGTTCACTATTTGCATCTTTCTTATGGAAAGCTTAACATATTCCTGATTCTCAATAACGTTACAGCTTTTCTTCTTCTTGTTTGCTTATTCAAAGTGAAGCTTGGTCCACGAATAATCTATTATTGTGGAGTGATGAGTATGGTTTCGATGTTTCTTTTGCTGTTTTGTTTTGCCATGGTACTTTCAATTCAACAAATCCAAGGCGCAGTTCTATATTTCATGTTGACATTAATGATGGTATTCTTTTCATTGTTTTTATTGGCGGAAAAAGTATATACACAGATCACGTGTGCAAATTTAGCCCAATCGTGTAACCAATCGTATTTGGAAGGCCTACGAACGTTTACTATGCAAGTAGGTGCGGTTGTGGGATCAATGACGGCCGCCTTTCTAATTAAAATGTTTTACATGTATACTTTACCAGTGTATGCGTCAATGACAATCATATTTTTGGTACTTTTGATGGTGAGAAGGGAGACACTTAAAAATCCAAAACCTGTGATTTAGAATATATTTGAATTTGACATTGCATATGGACCTTCTTTGATGCCATTCACAAAATTCTGCTTGAACTCTGTGGTATAACCAAGTAAACAACGATGACCTCGTTTCCAAGATCGTAATTGCTTTGATTTCTTCTACCTCGGAATGAAAATAAAGTAGAATTTCTTTAGGTCATTCCTAAAATGAGTCGGCTGTATTTAGTAGTGTTTATATTATAGAGCTGATTTATTAATTCTTTATTTCAGTTCTGTTTATATAAACATCCGATTATATCGAAATGAGGCAAAAATGAATTGACAGATCGGGCAATTTCGAGAAGGTTTTCAAAGATAACATTTTGTAGCACTAGTCGTTTTTTCTTACAGTTGTACATTAAGGTGATATATATATACAGAGGCGTAGTTAGGGTCAGTCAAAAAAAGTGGAGGAGTCCAACATTATGATATTTCTTTTCAGTCTTAAGTAGCGATTAGGTTACTTGCACGCTTTCCTTTTCTACCCTAAATGACTTAGCTCTCCTCCATAAATTTTGACTGACCTCTGGCTACACCTCTGATATATAAATCAATGTCCCAAGATCTTCAATGTTGTCGACATGAACATTGAACCCTTGGTCCCTTGTACTTTCGATAATACATACGTCAGAAAACTTTGACATGAGTTAGTCACATGATATGAAAATTACACAAAATCTGTGTAATGTTCTTAAAATGTGATCTGATGAATTTTGTCTCTCAGACTCAGTTTGTAAATGTCATCATTATACTCAATCTAGAGATCTACCATTTTTTGAGTGGTCACACACCAATTTTGCAGATCCGCCATTATGATTTACCAACTTGATCCCTCATTCGGATATTGTCTTCATACGGACGTGATGTGATCTTCATACTTATCTCTGGGGATCTATAATTGAAAGTGCAGGCATTACTTGAAATCTTAGAATAGACATTTCCCGAGTTTATTTTTTATCAAGCTCCGCCTCGTTTTCGCAATGGTTAGTATGGTAACGAAATGTCACGGGACTCATTTCAGTAATGTGCAATAAGTGTAATAATTGTGATAGTGTTAATGATTGAGCACAAGAGATTCGGTTGTCATAGTAACGCAATTGAAAACGAGGCGGAGTGTGATAAAAAATAAACTCGGGAAAGGTTTATTACTTAAGCGTTGATGAAAATCTCCATTATTTGTAATTGTAATTTTCTACAAAGGAGTAATAATGCAGGGAATTAAAAGCGTATGAAAATCAATGAAAATATTAAATATTGCTATTCCAAATGGTCCGGGTGTGTAACTTAAAAAGTTACCATTTGTGGGAAAAAAATATAAGAAACCTAATACTTTCCTAAATGTTCCCGCATGATGTCTAGAACACGTGGAAAATATTCCCCATGTTGGAATGTTGCATGGGAAAACCTCGTTTCCAAGCTCAGATTCAATAACAGAGTATATAGCCAAGTGACTAGTGTGTATTTTACCGACCGGTTTGTATTTTACTGTAATAAGTCATAACTGGCAAACCATGAAGTTTAATAACTTGAAAGTTGGTATGAGGTAGATATATTTAAAAGCTACCATGTTGAGTATTAACCACATGATTATCGTGTATTACGTAGACCAGATTAACAAAACTTTGTTTGAAGACAATCGGTCAGTAAAATGTCACCTAATTAATTTCCAATCGCTGAAATCAATTTATTGGATTTCCAGATCAAGAGTTATTGATGGTCTTAACAAACTACAGGTCGGTCTGTAAGATGCAAGCAAATATTACTGCAACGGGTTAGATGGAATGAAAGTCACTGAAGTTGCTGAAGCTGCGATACATTAAAAAGAACTATGGCTCAGAAAATGTGACAGTTGCTTTTGATGGGTATGAGAATGAAAGCACAACGACGAAGAGTAACGAGCATGTTCGGAAACAGTCTGTTTTCCCCCTGTAAGCACCCGAGGTTTAAATGACGATCAGGATTTGGTCACATTAACATCGCGACCAAAACTGACCAAAGCTGACGTTTATTCGATGTCGTGTTAAGCACTGGTCAAACGAACGCAACATTTCATGCAATATTCGAAGCAACACTGTTGCGTCAATCTTAGCATTCGTTTGACACGAATGTTGTGTGATGTTGCAAGGCCATGCAACAGTGTTGTATGACTACGTGTTGTATGAAACGTGTTGTAATAATGTTGCAACCTTTTTTGTGATGTGTTGCATTCATTTGACATATCAAAGCAACATTTCTTAAAACATTTTAAATTTCGAACGTTAAATCGAACGTCAATCGAATGGTTTGAATGAGATAAAACTTTGCTTTGGCACAATTGTCATTTTTGATTTGAGCATCAAAATGGCTGTAACAAGAAAAGAAAAACGTAAATGTGGCGAAATTGATCTTCTTACAGATTTGTACGAAGGAAATTCATGCTTTTGGGATATATTTTCAAAGGATTACAGCAAAAGGGATGTCAAAGAAAAGGCTTTAAATGAAATTAGTGAAAAGTTGGAGATACCAGTTGGCGAAGTGAAATCCAAATGGATATCGCTACGAGCAAAGTTCGGCAGAGAAATTCGGACCGTTAACAAAACAAGAAGAGGTCAATCCACCGATGAATTGTACGTAAGTCAATGAGTCTTTTTAGTCAAGGAGCTCTCAACATGTCTATCTACCTCATTTTCCTCAGAATTTTAACCCATCTAGCGGCAATAGGTATTTATTGAATAGCGTAAAGCGTTCGGTCAGACAGGATATGAGTGGTTCCTTCAGGTTCCAGGACCAAAACAAGTTAGGTAAAAAGGGACGTTTATCTACCTCATAAGCCTCAGACTTGAAACTTGGGATATATATTACTAAAAGTAAAAAATACATAAAAATAATAAACTTGACCAAAATTTCTGGTTCTGGGACCAAACTGACCTAAATTTATAGATGCGAAAAAAGGACTTTATCTACCTCGTAAGCCTCAGATTTGAAATTTTGCCCCAAGTCTTAACAATGTATCAGGGATACCTAAAATCATAAATCTGACCAAAATTTCCGGTTCCTTTCAAGAATCTGACTCCAAAAATGTTCATTAATAATTAAAAAGGGACTCCGTCTACCTTACAAGCCTTTTTGACCGAGTATTGAATAAACGTTTTCATAAACTTTTATAAAATGCACCCTTTAAAATAACAGAATTCTAAATATCGTCGAAATTTTGCGTGATATTGTGCCATTAGTTTCTAGAAAAGAATAATAATGTGACTTAGAAGGTTTCATTGGAGTTTTAAATGAGAATTTCAAAGCTGCTTGACTTTGACGTTGTTCAGCTATTCTCCATCAGAAATTCCTTCTTCGTCTTCTGTAAAATGAAAACATTTAATCTGTTTAATATCTCACAATGACAAGGGACAAGAAATGGTATTGAAAAAGTAGAAATGTTTTTGGTGTGACTTAATACTTATTCATAAAAGAACTTTTCATGCCACTTTCTTCTGCAGAATTGGTTTGAACAACATCAATGATTGAAGGTGCTGCATCTCCATTGAACCATTCGATTTTGTATTGTCCCTCATCTAGAATCCAGCCATAGTTTGTTGGTGAATCCGTGGATGTTGTTTTGTAAACAGCGTTCTGCCACACTCGTATCACGTATACCGATCGTTTTATTTTCTCCAACATAACTTTCCGGCATGGTGACATTGAACTGGAATCCATCCCTTTTACATTGTTCAACAATTTATCCGTTTGCTTTCTGGGTTTGTATTTCTTCAGAAACATATTGACTCGGCATTCATTGACAGATGGTATTCTCTTCTCGCCATACATCTGACATACAAATTTTCGATCACATCTACACATCCCCTTCTCGTACTATTTTAATTTTTATGATGACGTTAGGAGTTGTTTCAAGTAACATGTGCTTATAGACATTACAAACAAACTCACTAAGCTTTCTCAAAAAGTTTCCTATTCATATTCTGACTGTGTTTCATGGATAACAGATTCTTGGGAATCGTAAAATTATGCATTTTATCAAGCAATAAAATGAACAACCATAAAAGATAAAATGATAAAATACCTATGCAAATTGAGAAATAAAGGTTTTTAATTACATTGTGCATTTGAATATATTAAGGACGTAGAAATGAAAAATACACTGAAGTGCACAGTCCAAAACAAAGTACTGGCAATAGAAAATGGCTCCAATTTTTTCAATCCAGCTGTCTAAATTGTATTTGGGAAAATTTGACCCTAGCCAGGATATCTGTTTGAAAAACTATATATTCCTTGAAATTCAAATTGATCGCAATTGAAATGCAGGTCTCAAAATATCAGAGAAACCAGTAGCTTCATACACCACGAGAAAAATTACTTCATCTTAACAAAGACATAATCAAATAACGGATTCGCGCCTTCAGGGATTGCAATGGTACCAGAAAGTTAAGCCTTATCTACGCTTTTAGCAACGCCGATAAATAGATGCACATCACATTCAGGCGGCGCAAAGTCTTGTAGTTAAGAGTGGAACAACAAAAGAAGCTTTATTTATTAGCATCAATTGTTTTCAAGAAAATGCAAATGCCGTATTTCCTCTAATAATCGCCGCCCTCTATTAAATGGCGCACTTATAACCAAACATTTGTAACAAATGTTGTCATCTAATAAACGCCGCATCTTGAAAAGTGGCGTTTATTAGAAAATAGGTCAAATAGGATGTAGTTTTAAAAGTTTAATAGCTTTATTTGCCTTCTATCAACAAATTCTTCCACATTTGCATGAGTTTTAATTGATTTGAAATTTATTGTGCAGGAACATTCAAACCAAAATCTCGTATTTTTAAAAAATGATACGAGTTTAGACACTTCTATTAGTTATTGTCTCACTAAAGTTTCCCTAAGGAGAACGGCGACAGTGATATTGATATTCCTTGAAATTTTTGTGTAATGTGAATGCATCTTTTGTGTAAAACATTTTCCCACAATCTTTCGTAAAGTTTTTAAAGAAAGAAGAACATTGATGTTTAAAGTTTGCTTTTATCTCATTTTTCATTTTGTAATGAACGCCACCCTCTATTAAACACCGCATCTAAAAGTTGGAATTTTTAATTAACTCCGCGGGCGTTTATTAGAGGAAACACGGTGAGTACCTAACTAAAACTATGTTATCTATGATGAAGTTCGTAAAGCCATTAACACTCTTCGTTCAGACTGTTTCATTGGATACAGAAACATATCAGTAAAACAAACAAAGGTGGTTGCAGATTATGTATTATCTGCAAACAAATGCGCTGATGAATGTTATTCCTAGTTAAACACATGGATAGATAAAATTTGATTGACGTTTCCTGGAAATTCTGAAATAACCTGAAATTTCCAGCCGATTTGAAATTTCCCGCCAAGTGAAAACGAACTTCAACCAATCATGTGATAATTGTGAAATTTGGTAAACGTTGCCAATTTGGGTCAATGTTTACGTGCTTACTCGCTCGTATCAACACTGTAAAGAAAAGGAAATTAACGAGTGCATAAAAGAACTGCAAACCAATGTATTTGCAATGAACGAGTGAAACATTCCAATTTCCTGATGAACATCAATAAAAGCAAACCAGTCGCTCTGAGAAGTAAAGTTATGAAATCAAAACACCACCTCGCACGCTTCTAATATATCGCGCGTATGAGCATTATGGCCTCAAGCATTTGCCAATACGAAATTGATTACATATATACATATCATGCTGAACAAAATATCAATATTACCCTTGTTATCTACTTCTTTTCTTAAAGATAATGAAATGCTGTAAAGGTCATGAGAAAACTGAGTTAGTAGCTTTCTGAAAGGGAATCTCCACAAATGATATCTGATCATTCGTTGACCCTGTTTTTTCACCTTTTCGATATTAACCAACAGCTGCAGAACCATTTTTTACTGTTCTAATGAGGACTTTTCAACTGATGATAGCATGCTGGACATTGCAACCTTCAGTTCTATATCTATAATTCCTTAAGCTCAGTAGAAGAGTGGTAGTGGAAGGTACATTGACATAAAAAGGCTGTTTATTTGACGATGGTAGCGGCAGGGCTTTTGTTTGATCAAAACAATGCAGTAATGACAAATAAACGACTTTCATTACAAGTATTCTGTTTTGTCAAAAATTGTTACTGATGACATTACAAAGTGGCACATGACTAATCACTGCCCAGTAAAAGTTAATATTAGGAAACACCACGTCATTATGAATAAACTCATCCATTTGGTGTTTTCTACTTATCTCTTGATGCACTCGTCTCTGACGCGTTTTCACGAAGATATGCCATAGAATAAACAGCTGAATACGAATACAATGTCAATGGTGGCAATTGTCCAGAAAGCCATTTTATATGTTGTTTCGTCGCAATATTTATCATAATCTGGTGAAAAATTTGGCTGAAAATTTCTGAAAACCCAGATGTTTCCAATAATGTACCACACAAATGCAAATAGTGTTAGTAATGCTGAAAGGATTTCAAACATCGAAGACAGCAAGGTGCCATGATCAAGAAAGCACCTTTTGCAAGCTTCACACGAAGGTGGTAGAGAGAATAGGAGAAGCGTCATAAATCCAGTAGCTATCAAATAAACAGGAATACTTTCTTCAACAGGACATTCATCAATATTTTTCTGTCCTATAAGAAAATCAAATTTCAATTTGAAACAAAGTCTGTACATTTTAAAAATTGGATTTATGGTTAAGATAGAATTTTGTCTACCTACCGATAATAATCATCGCTAATGAAACCCCAATTGCACACACAATTGTAAGCATACCCGAAATAAATGCACCAGTGTTGCCTAATAGACTTGCAACACCATGGAAGATTCTTGATCTGTTGTTCAATTGTCCTACAAATATAAAAATAAAATTTACAAAAAAGTACATATGCTTCTATTATTACCAATAAGTAATATCCCTGTCATAAACAGAAAACTCCTGTTAACATACTCGTTTCTTGACAAAACTCAGTAAAATATTTTGAAAAATGAATTTTTGGTGCACCCAGTCAACCTTTATTCTTCAGTTACATCGAAATCTAACAGCTATAACTGCTCTGTAGGAAGCCTTTATTTTTTATCGTTGCCACTTTGAATACAAAGCACCAGTAGAAGTAAAACGTTCACTCTCAAAGCATGAAATTAAGACATGAAATTTAATACAAATAGGTCATGTAATAAAAAAGTCATGATGATAAAGTCTTACTTTGGTTATTTGATGCATCTTCAGCCTACAAATAATTGTAAAAAATAAAAACTTGATTGGAGTAGCATCGTTTCTTGAAAATATTATCAAACTTGTTTTTGAGTACTGTATCACTTATGTACTATCAGTATGAAGGCGTAAAAGACTTCTACTCTTACAAGTATTCACTTTTAAAAAGTCCTGATTGACAAAAACGTTTTGAGAACACACCATCCAATATCTACATCATCAAAGTTTCTATATGCAATTTTGCACATGGTGAACGATAAAGGCAAACGTTTGATACTATTAGGTGACTTTGATATTAATCTCCTAAATTGGAATTCAAATTGGAAAATGGAATCAAACATGATAATAATGAAATATTACATAGAGAGCTGAGGGTTGCATTATGCTGATATCAACAGAAATAGAACAATTGCGTAATGGCCTAGGAACTAGCGGATGTTTATTATTAAAAAAACGCTCAAACAAAGTAAACAGAGATTATCTTTCATGAAAACTACTGACACACGTTTATCTATCTTTGATAGATGATAGTTCATTGTCTTTAATAATTTGAAAATTTGGTTACACTAAGCGACTTAAAAGCTGAAGTTGTATTGTTTCGTACTTCTTGAGAAACAGCCAGTTCCCTAGGCCTACTGTTAGCAGCCTTGTTTTGAAATTCAAAAACATTTAATACAATTTGTTATATACTCAGTTTTTAGATCTAAAAGTGTCACCTATTAGAAAACTGGAATGATATTTCGGTAGGAGATGTATTTCATGATCCTTAAAAATATGCCATGCTTTGGAGGAGCCATTTACGATAACATATTCCATGAAATTGACTTTTCTTAATCATTGATTTATAATAAGTCAGAATTTGGAAATATGTTAAAAAGCCATACAAAATGCTTTTAGATGTCTGAATTTTCTAAAACCACTTCGAAGAGCACTTTTGGATTAATTATTCCAAAAGAATTTGCGATCAAGTCTATAATTCGATTTTTATCAAGCAATATGTAAATTTCTTGCAATGTGTTTGTAAAATATGTTGTTTTATGTACCTGGAATAAATAATTAACTTCACAAATCAGTTCGATATAAAATAGCATCAGAAACGGATGTAAAATTCCATGTAATGAAAGAGGGATACGTTTTTTTTTATTCTTCTGAAGATATAAGGAACATGATGTTATGTCTAATTGAGAAATGAGCATTGTTTTTTTATAAATACAAACATCTTGTAAAGCATGAACTAGTAAAAAGAGCTCTCCTGGAACGATTTATTCCATACAAAGAATTGCAATACCTTCAAACACAGCTTTTGAGAAATCGTTATCATCTGGAAAATAGTAAAAATTTGATGGAATATTTCTTCAATTAATGCTCCTCCTGTCTCATTAAGATTTACCTCTATAGTGAAGGATACCCTTTTGGTATCATGTAGCATGATTAGAATTACAAAAATTGGAGCATTAAAAGATCCACAATTCCTGGTTCAAAACCTCAATGTTTCTGTTTTCTCGAAATATCTCATGCCCTGAGGCTCCAAAAAGGGAGATAACAATTCTCCAATGTAATTGTAACTTGTAATATTTTTTCAATACTTGAGAAGCAATTAAATTTTATACTGTTCACTGCTTGTGGAATAATGTGATCCTAGGATGCTTCACTTGGTATAAAAAATTTTCATGGGCTTCATTCAGGCCTATTTTATATGTTTTCTCTCAATTTGGTTTTCAGATTGCTTTCACAGACGTGGAAGGATATTGACAACTAAGACAACTATTTCTTGTATTTTTTGGAATACTTGATCCAAATGATCTCTTTAATAATTTTTAACCATCTTAATAGTTACATAAAAAACTTAGCCATCCCTGTGTTAAATTTGGCTTGGAGAGCATTTCAGCATCAAAAGTTATGAGCATTGGAAATTTCCATCAATTTGCATTATTTGTTTTTTTTATCCTTATGTGCTCCTGAGTTTGCAGGCAAATAACTTGCCACCAGTTAATGCGTAGAATGCCAGAAAAAAGAAAATGGAATTTTTAATCCTATCTTAACATGAAGTTTGTACTTTTGATATGGTTTTGTTATTGGATATTTGAAATAATCTGACTGAAAAAAAAAGTTCAGAAATTCACAATTTCGCCAACATAAAAAAACACTGACTTATACAGCGATTCATTAAGTATTTTTCACTGCGTAAAATTACATGTTTTCCGGAAATCTGTTAGCAGAGAATGTGAGGAATATCTTAGTTCAGAAAACATGAAACTTGAGGTTTTCATGTTTTCTGGAAATCAACATGAGGTATGGGAGTTTTCTGTTACAAATATCACATTTTCTCCCCAGAAAACTTCATACCTCTAATTTTCAAATTATCTGAACAGAAAACTTCTTGCTCGTTTCAAAGATGTTGGAGGTTTTATGTGGCTTAGTCTGATATTGGGAAATAATAAATTTTTTGGAAACGACGCAAAGACTATTTAAGGCGGGGTGTACGTGAGACCATATCGTATGAATCTCACTACACGTTGTTCAGCTTTACACCTCAAGCCATTTGCACGATGTACCCTGTAGTCACCTCTAGTAACTTTGGCTTACTTAAGTTCTTCCAAATACTCTGGTTCTAATTTAAATGCAAATGGAATCTGGTTTTTAAATACACGCTTATGCATCCTTATCATGCATTTAAATATTTCAGGATTTCACTTTGTTCACCAAATACTCTGGTTCTCATTTAAATGTCTGGTGGACTTGGAAACTTTGAATAATCGCTTATGCATCTTCGCCATGCATTGAAATATTACAAATGTTTCACTTAGTTCACCCAAACAATCTGGTTCCAATTTAATTGCAGAAAGAATCTGGTGGACTTGGAAACTTTGAATACTCGCTTATGCATCTTCCTCATGCATTGAAATATTACAAATGTTTCACTTAGTTCACCCAAACAATCTGGTTCCAATTTAATTGAAAAAAGAATCTGGTGGACTTGGAAACTTTGAATACTCGCTTATGCATCTTCCTCATGCATTGAAATATTACAAATGTTTCACTTAGTTCACTCAAACAATCTGGTTCCAATTTAATTGCAAAAAGAATCTGGTGGACTTTGAAACTTCGAATACTCGCTTATGCATCTTCCTCATGCATTGGAATATTACAAAGTTTCACTTAATTCAACAAAAGTTGGTGAATTTGACAACTAAGGACTAAAATTTATGTTATTTTCAACAACACCACTGATGTATTGTCACTCAAACAGAAAAAACAACAACAACAGTAAAAAATCATGAGATGAACATGCCAAATACTATTGAAAAAAATATTATACAAATTACTCACTCTTCAGGGAGTCTAAAAATGGATATTTTTTTAAAAAAATATTGTCTTTTCTTTCTAAAATTTCTAATGAAATGTCTCCATCAGCACAAGATGAACATTTTGATCACAAAAATTTTTAGGACATCAATGACATCACATAGGTACTGTATATGTTTCTCAGAAATTTTAGAGACAATAATATCTGAAGAAACTGTCGGTGCTTTTCTTCCGCTGGCAACATCTTTGGGTAAATGATAAGTTCCTCTAAACAAGTCACACTGTTGGATTGTGAATGGTTTTACACTAGACAGTCTACAAGCCAGGGAAAAATCTGATAGATAGAGCAGCAAGTTGATTGTTCATAGCATATACATTGTTAGCAAATGCAATTTCAGATTTGTCTGTTGAATTTAGTCGTTCACTCGTGTCACAAGTCTGATGAAAAAAATTCAATAAGCATGTAAATTCATTAGATTGTTAAGTGGGACTAAAAGCACTCACCATTGGTACTCACTCTGTCATCTACCATTGTTTCACATAGTTCTGAAAGTATTGCCGTTTCTTATGGCATTTCTTGCACAATCGGCTGTTTGAACTTCTCATTTGTACTTAATGGATGGATCACTTCTAAATATGTCCGGAAAGCGTTTTTGTGATTGTTGATAAGTATGATTAAAATTTGGGGTAGGTGGGTGGGTGGAGAGATTGTCCTAGGACCACCGAAACGATTTCTTTTTTATGTAAGAAGTAAATCCTGATAGCCGATCTTCTTTTCGCGCCAGATGAGCGTGAAGAAAATTTTTATGTTTGAATGAACTTCACTGATCGCAAAGAAGATCTTTTTAGAATGTGCAAGTCTCTGAACACATTACCAGATCTTTGTTGATATATTTTAAAAAGACAGTTTAGAAAAATTGAAAAAGACTAGAATAAACCACGCCTTGTGCTAATACACAAAGAGAGATTTCTTACGAAACCTTTGTTTCTCTATAAAACAATGCTCTATTTACAACTTAACTTCAAAGTCTTCGCTACGTGATTTGTAAAAAAATCAGCTGCATATATACGTGCGAAATGTGACGTCATGTTTTTGAGTTTTGGTTAACTTTAAAATTTAATAGAATAGCAATAGATCAGATAAACTGAAAATGAGAATGAACGTCAAAATTAAATAATACTTTTTGTTAACTATATGAATTTTAAATTGTTGAAGGTGGCCTTTTAAGTTTCATTCATTTTATTATACCTTCTCAGTGTACATTTTAAAAACGATTACTAAAGCGTTTACCATTGTTTAATGGTAAACAAAGATGAAAATATCATTTCCTTCTAAATACAACACGGAGATCACGAAAATTGAAATCACGAAAATGGTGGCCGGACGACGCTCTCTAAGAAAAGAGCAAAGAAAAGTGCAAAGAATACAAGCTGGCTTCGCCTTCGCCAACACGATGAGAAAAAAAAAATTCGTTTTCGAACGAGGTTAAGGGTGAATCTCTACTAGACTGAGAAAATAGCAGCGAAAAAAATTCATGCAATCTGATTGGCTCATGTTTTTTCAAGTCATGGCGGAAAAATCAGATTATACAAAAAGTGCCATTTCTACTTCTCGCTGCAGAGATAAAAAACAATGACAAGAACATTTTCTGCTTCACTCCAGGATTTCGTATATAACTTAAATCACTAGCCTCTGCTTGGTATCAACAAAACTGTTACATGCTGTCAGAGCCTCTGCATTCAAAACTTAACATGTCTGGTTATATTCTTCATTACAGCTTTGCTGCCGTCTTCTCAAAATTCTTCAGAAACTCTTGAGAAACTCCAAAGGAAAAGTGGGAAGATTTGAAACGTTTTGTGGAGAACCCTCTAAAAGATAAGTAAATTAGAGCATTGATGATGACGTAAAGCGATGAAATAATTTATGCACTGTCAGTAAAGCATAGTCACAAGATTCGTGATTAAACTAAATGCAAAAGTTAACACAAAACCTTTTTACTTTTAATGAATTGTCTTCTTGAAGTTGAGATTGGTGTGTTATTTGAAGTTTTATGTAAAGTATATACATAAATTTCGAACTGAGCTGAATTTACTTTCAAGAAAAAAAATCCACAGTATCATATAACACGAAAAAACAAAACAAACTAAAAATAAACGAACCAAATCAAACGACGAGAAGACCACGTTTTTCACATCAGCCATTTTACATTGTCCTGGGGCGAGCCTCGTTTACTCAGTTTTATTGATATAAATGAGACTAAGATAAAAAGAAAGAACCTCGTGGTGTGAACTCTTTTATTTCAAATATCTGTTGGGAGCTGTCGCCAAGATTCTGATCATCATGAATGACCTTTTTCATCCGATTCATCCGATGATGATACTTTCCTAACTGCTAGTCAGAGTTCAAAAAACCGACTTTGCTGCGACAATTCGACAACATTATCTAACATTGTTACGCCATCTGGTTGTACAAACGATGTATCCGAAGAATTGTAAGATTTTACCTAGGTGTCATGCCAGGCCATTGACATATTGCTTTTAAAATTTTTGGTGACTAGAAGGAAATTTTAATGACCCAATAATCAATAACACTCTACAATTTCATTAAGCTTAGAAGTGCTTACAAAATAGAAAAAAAGATCTGAAATTGCATTATAAAACTCAAATCTCTTGTTATGGAAATTCTTAAATCATATTTACAATTTAAATACTTTTTTCGCCTGTCCAATCAGACCATTACAACACTGGTTTTCAAAAATTTTGGTGGCCCGAACCAATTTTTGACTGTCTCAGACAATTGGGCCACCACTGAGATCAGACACTGCAGGTGAGTCAATATTGGTCAACAAAACTCAGTATATAAAATAAATTTAGCATTCCGAAAAAGGTAAAATTCATGGTTTCAAAGGATTCAATTCATGGAAATTCATATAAATTTTTCTTTGAAATATTTTTCATAATGGCACAAAAATGTAGAACACGACAACAACTAAAAGTGCTTTTGATATTTGTCAATTTTCCTAATTTCGAACACAAATCAAACCCAACTGTTGTTAACTGATTGCATGACTCATACTGTCAATCAAACTAAAAGACATTTCTGCCAATGAGTATGGATGTAGCTCATTGATCGGAATCTTTTCGCATTCAGAATTGGGAAAATTTCTGGTCATCGTTGGTTATCAGGCATATCGCTGCCTGAATGAGTTAATCAAATTTACCAACAAATAACACTTAAAGTATCTTTCTCTCTGGTAGCAAGTTCACTACACACAGTTGCAAGATTTTGGGCAGAGGCAGCAATAAGTATACAAACAATTCCAGCTTGTGGCATGAAAGTTCAAGGCTGAATAAAAAAAGTAACCTGTCTTAATGAGAGACACTCCTAGATGGGGAAGGAATTTGCACCAAGGGATGGTAATTTCGCTGGTGATTGTTTCCATACAGATAATGAAAATATCAATACCTTAAAGGTATTAAATTTCGCGGGTAGAAAATTTCGCGATTTTTGCGACTTTGGGTAAAAATCGTGAAATTAAGTACCCGCGAAAAAATGTCCGAAACCAAAAATCGCGAAATTAAATACCCGCGAAATTTTCTACCCGAAATTTTAAATTCACCAAATTTTGCATTCGAAAAGTTTTCTTAGCTTTTCCCATGCATTCTTAGCAGAACTAATGCATTCTTGTGAAGGGGAGAGTAAAATAAACAAGTTAATTCAAGTTTTTTACTGTTTCAGTCTATTTCTGCTGTTTGTTATTGTTTTAGTTTCCCTTTATCGAAAAAAAAACACGAATTAGAATACCCTGAAAATTTTCGTAAAACCGAAAATCGCGAAATTAAATACCCGCGAAAAATTTCCAAAGCCGAAAATCGCGAAATTCAATACCCGCGAAAAGTAAAAATTTTGCAAACGCGAAATTAAGTACCCACGAAATTTAATACCTTTAAGGTATTAATATTTATCCTGATTTAAATGGGTAAGTAAAATATGTTACCTTATTCGTATAAATTGTTTGCGGGAGAATTAATTACGTGACAAATTTTTGCGAATTGAGCCTCAAAATAATTCGGAATTTGTGGGACAAACTTATTGAACTCAAAGACGTGAAAAAATAAATTTCCTTTTATCCTTTATATACTCATCATCATTTTCATTATATATCTAGAATATCAAAAATATTCTTATATATATCTATAATACAATCTTAAGAATCCCTTCTCATTTTTACCTGAACCAAAGAAAAAATGTATAGTTCTGAATGTATAGTATAATAATATAGATGTAATAGAGATAGATTGAAAAGTTAAATATTACTAGCCGCCAAGGCGGCGTCGCTCGCCGCCCATGTCCACCTGCTCTGTATCACTGTATCAATAAACGTCTCGTACAACTTGTGTTCAACCAGAAGCAGATTCGAAGTCACAACCTCTGGTAAAACCAATCTTTTATCAGTGTAACAATACACTCAAAACGTAGAGAGAGGAAACTTCAACTTTTTATTAGCTTTTGTTTTTAAAAAAGTTACGCGCTCTAACATGGGTGCTATCAAACGTAAGGGGGAAATGGTTTTTCTTTTTAAAAAGATCACACGGGAGGAGAGAGAAAAAGGCACGTGCTAAATGAATAAAGTGAATAAAAAAAAAACGTTCGATCTGATTAAAATAGATTGAAGAAAACGATTAAAAGAAATTAAGACAACTATTAAGACAAAA
Source organism: Turritopsis dohrnii (assembly GCA_027922465.2). Lineage (NCBI taxonomy): Eukaryota > Metazoa > Cnidaria > Hydrozoa > Anthoathecata > Oceaniidae > Turritopsis > Turritopsis dohrnii. Next base: position 1,379,191 of record BQMF02000014.1, read on the forward strand.
GCAAAAAAAAATATTTTGTATCATGATTCTCTTTTTTTACCTATCGGTTTTTAAACATTTTGATTGCTCGAAAAAAAGTTCACCCGTCTCAGACAGTCAGGCAAGGATACGTTAGGATACACTGGTAAACCGCACATTCTGCCACGTTCTGCCACTGCTGCTTTTATGTCCAAAACGTTTAATCAGTTAGTTTCTTTGTATTTAGTTGATGTACTGTTTTCAAAGCCAAGTCAACGTGGAATATAAAACTAACAATAATAATAAAAACAAAACGTTATTCCTATTAGTTCATCAGCCAAAAAAAGTCACGTTCGATTGGGGTTGCAATGTATTTGTTTCGAACTCACGTCGCACACAAAAAAAGAAATAATTTCGCTCACAACTCAATCTACCATTTTGCGTGACTTACAAACAAACAAACAAACAGACAGACAGACAGAGAATCGGCTATTAATATATAGACTAGCCGCCAAGGCGGCGTCGCTCGCCGCCCATGTTCAGCATGCGTTGACTTCACGAAAAATAAAATTAAGGAATTGGCAACCGAAAGTGTTACCATGTTGTAGAGCTCGAAAAACTGATAAATAAAATGTATGGGATCGTTCCGCTACGATCAACCGTTACAGAGATATCATTCTTCAAAGATTTTGATGACGTCACAGACCCCTCCCAAAAAAGTTAGACCCAAATTTTTTGTCACCCCATCGCCTGTATCGCGGACCCCAAAAAACGTCAGTTATCCTAGAGGCAGATTCGAAATCAAATATCAAATATCAGTTTAAACAATGGTTCCAAAAAAACCCAAATTTCATGTGTTATTTATTTTTTAAAACAATCGTTGATCAGTACAACAATACACTCAAAACGTAGAGAGAAAAAAACTTTTTATTAGCTTTTGTTTTAAGCAAGAAATTACATGTTTTCTGGGGCAGATTTTCACAGATTCATGCAGATAACCTGATAAGTTCCGTGTGTTTTCGGTGATATCTGTTACGGAGAAATTTGTAGTTTTCTGTAATTTTCTGGACAGGAATGTGCACATTCTCCGAGACGGAAATACGGAGAGAAAACTGAAGTTATTTATAAAGGAAAACTTGAAAGATTATCAACTTTTACTGAGCAGATTTTCAGTTTAGGTGAGGTTGTGCCACAGATTATTTGAAAGAACATGAGGTTTTTTGAAGGAAAAGATCGAAAACATGAAGTTGTGAAAATTGAAACCTGATAATAGATATCCAGAAATTAGGCGTCACTTTTGAATTCAGAAACCTAAAGAAGTGGTTGACCGTCGAAATTAACGCCGAATTTCGGGTCTGTTACAATTCAGTTTTTATTAGTCCATATAACTTGGAAGAAGTGCAAACAGGGAAATTGCAGATAAACAATGAAAGATTCAGAAGATAATTTTGTTTTTTCTGTTAATGTTTTCTGTTAAACGCAAGTAAATATACAATAAACACTTATTTTTGTATATTAACACTTAGAAATATAAACAACTCAGTTTTAAAATATACGCCATACAATTCTGTTACATCTGTTCATATTTTTTTATATACCCAACACACTAAAACATAATATCGAAGAAGAACTCGTGTAGTTCAATTGTTTTTTCATGTACATATGAATTGATTTGAACTCGACAAAGTCTCATTGTAAAATATCTTTGAGATAAAAATCTCATTATTTACACAGGCTAACATTTGTGAAAAGCTATCTGATCATCTTGAAATGCTAAGGCTAAAAGTTAAAAAAGAGTAGATAACTTTCAGTAATAATAAAAGACCATCCAAGTTTTCGTTTTTTGCAGGGCGTTTACGTTTCGAGGGAGAACCTTCGATTCTCTTCACCATCTGTTCCTTTGCACGTTTTGTAGCCGATTTTTCGTATTCCCGGAATAAAGCATTAAGCAACTTCTGGTACTTTTTCTTTCGCCAGCTTGGTTTTTTGACTTTAAATACGCGTTTGTCATCTTCAACTTGCTACTTGTCAATAGCAGAAATAATGTCGTTTGAGATCTTTCGCAAAGACTTCCTCCTGCGCTGGACTTTCTAAATGAGAGAAAATTCATAAAATAAAAGAAACTGTGTGGATCTCAAATTAACTTCAAGAACAAGAGGAAATTTAAAGCTACTGTCCGGTGAGATGCAATTTCATTCAAATTCTTAACTTTTCTATGTGTCATTATCATCAAATAATAGCTTACATGAACTCTGCGTTGAAATCTTGCCACATCTTTGCTGCTTTCAACATTGTTCCGACTTTTTCTCAATGCCGTCCTTTTGCTTTCGAAGTGTATCTTGGTCGCAGCTATGTAGAACACGAAAAATTTTTATTTTATTTATTTATTTATATATTCATTTATTGATGAGAAGTAAAATATTATAACAAAAATATAGGCTTACATAAAGTGAAATATGAAAGTGAACAATATCTACCATTTATTACATTGTCAATATTTGGCACATCTTTATTAATATTTCTTCGTTTTGGTTGAGGGCTCTAGAAATCATCTCCATCATTTTTATTTGAAAGTCGTCTGAGTCTACAAATAAAATTTAAGTGGTTTATAAAACCAAATCTTTCATATACAGGAGGCAATTATGATTAAACTTGTCAAAAAGCCGGTGTCTTACCCTTGCTTTTTCCATTGCTCTTTTCACTTGTACTCAGTAAAGATTGGTTCAGTGGTAATAAAGGAGATTCTTCGGATACATCATTTGTACAACCAGATGGCGTAACAATTGTTGTCGAATTGTCGTAGCGAAGTCAGTTTTTTGAACTCTGACTAGTAGTTAGGAAAGTATCATCGTCGGATGAGTCGGATGAAAAAATGTCATTCATGATGATCAGAATCTTGGCGACAGCTCCCAACAGATATTTGAAAGAAAAGAGTTCACACCACGAGGTTCTTCCTTTTTATCTTAGTCTCATTTATATCAATAAAACTGAGTAAACGAGGCTCGCCCCAGGACATCTCTTAATGTATAATGGCTGATGTGAAAAACGTGGTCTTCTCGTTGTTTGATTTGGTTCGTTTATTTTTAGTTTGTTTTGTTTTTTCGTGTTATATGATACTGTGGATTTTTTTTTTCTTGAAGGTAAATTCAGCTCAGTTCGAAATTTATGTATATACTTTACATAAAACTTCAAATTACACACCAATCTCAACTTCAAGAGACAATTCATTAAAAGTAAAAAGGTTTCCTGTCAACTTTTGCATTTAGTTTAGTCACGAATCTTGTGAATATGCTTTACTGACAGTGCATAAATTATTTCATCGCTTTACGTTATCATCAATGCTCTAATTTAATTATCTTTTAGAGGGTTGTTCACAAAACGTTTCAAATCTTCCCACTTGTCCTTTGGAGTTTCTCAAGAGTTTCTGAAGAATTTTGAGAAGATGACAGAAAAGCTGTGATGAAGAATATAACCAGACATGTTAAGTTTTGAATGCAAAGCTCTGACAGCATGTAACAGTTTTGTTGAACCCAAGCAGAGGCTAGTGATTTAAGTTATATACAAAATCCTGGAGTGAAGCAGAAAGTGTTGCGGTTTATTTTTATCTCTGCAGCAAGAAGTAGAAATGGCACTTTTTGTATAATCTGATTTTTCCGCCATGACTTAAAAAAACATGAGCCAATCAGATTGCATGAATTTTTTTCGCCGCTATTTTCTCAGTCTAGTAGAGATTCACCCTTAACCTCGTTCGAAAACGAATTTTTTTCTCATCGTGTTGGCGAAGGCGAGGCCAGCTTGTATTCTTTGCTCTTTTCTTTGCTCTTTTCTTAGAATGCCGTCGTCCGGCCACCGTTTTCGTGATTTCAATTTTCGTGATCTCCGTGTTGTATTTAGAAGGAAATAATACTTTCATCTTTGTTTACCATTAAACAATGGTAAACGCTTTAATAATCGTTTTTAAAATGTACACTGAGAAGGTATAATAAAATGAATGAAACTTTGTGAAAGGCCACCTTCAACAATTTAAAATTCATATAGTTAACAAAAAGCATTATTTAATTTTGACGTTTATTCTCATTTTCAGTTTATTTGATCTATTGCTATTCTATTAAATTTTGTAGTTTAATCAAAACTCAAAAACAGACGTCACATTTCGCACGTATATATCCAGCTGATTTTTTTTACAAATCACGTAGCAAAGACCTTGAAGTTAAGTTGTAAATAAAGCATTGTTTTATAAAAAACAAAGGTTTCGTAAGAAATCTCTCTTTGTGTATTAGCACAAGGCATGGTTTACTCTAGTCTTTTTCCATTTTTTCTGAACTGTCTTTTTAAAATATATCAACAAAGATCTGGTAATGTGTTCAGAGACTTGCACATTCTAAAAAGATCTTCTTTGCGATCAGTGAGGTTCATTCAAACATAAAAATTTTCTTCACGCTCATCTGGCGCGAAAAGAAGATCGGCTGTCATTATTTACTTCTTACATAAAAAAGAAATCGTTTCGGTGGTCCTAGGACCTTATCAACAATTACAAAAACGCTTTCCGGACATATTTAAAAGTGATCCATTAAGTACAAATGAGAAGTCCAAACAGCCGATTGTGCAAGAAATGCCAAAAGAATTGGCAATACCCACAGAACTGTGTGAAACAATGGTAGATGACAGGGTGAGTAATAGAGCACCAATGGTGAGTGCTTTTAGTCCCACTTAACAATCTAATGATTTTACATGCTTATTGAATTTTTTTCATCAGACTTGTGACACGATTGAACGTCTAAATTCAACAGACAAATCTGAAATTGCATTTGCTAACGATGTATATGCTATGAACAATCAACTTGCTGCTCTAACTAACAGATTTTTCCCTGGCTTGTAGACTGGCTGGTCTAGTGTAAAACCATTCACAATCCAACAGTGTGACTTGTTTAGAGGAACTTATCATTTACCCAAAGATGTTGCCAGCGGAAGAAAAGCACCGACAGTTTCTTCAGATATTTATTCTTACGATGTTATTGTCTCTAAAATTTCTGAGAAACATACACAGTGCCTATGTGATATCATTGATGTCCTAAAAATTCTTGTGATCAAAATATTCATCTTGTGCTGATGGAGACATTTTATTAGAAATTTTAGAAGGAAAAGACAATATTTTTTTTAAAAAATATCCATTTTTAGACACCCTCAAGAGTGAGTAATTTGTATAATAATTTTTTCAATAGTATTTGGCATGTTAATCTCATGATTTTTTGCTGTTGTTGTTGTTTTTTCTGTTTGAGTGACAATACATCAGTGGTGTTGTTAAAAATAACATAACTTTTGGTCCTAATTGTCAAATTCACCAACTTTTGTTGAATTAAGTGAAACTTTGTAATATTCCAATGCATGACGAAGTTGCATAAGTGAGTGTTCAAAGTTTCCAAGTCCACCAGACTACTGGAACCAGATTGTTTGGGTGAACTAAGTGAAACCTTTGTAAAATTTCAATGCATGAGGAAGATGCATAAGCGAATATTCAAAGTTTCCAAGTCCACCTAGATTTGTTTTTCAATTAAATTGGAACCAGATTGTTTTGGTGAACTAAGTGAAACCTTTGTAATATTTCAATGCATGAGGAAGATGCATAAGCGAGTATTCAAAGTTTCCAAGTCCACCTAGATTTGTTTTTCAATTAAATTGGAACCAGATTGTTTGGGTGAACTAAATGAAACCTTTGTAATATTTCAATGCTTGCGAAGATGCATAAGCGAGTATTCAAAGTTTCCAAGTCCACCAGATTCGTTTTTCAATTAAATTGGAACCAAATTGTTTGGGTGAGCTAACTGAAACCTTTGTAATATTTCAATGCATGAGGAAGATGCATAAGCGAGTATTCAAAGTTTCCAAGTCAACCAGGCATTTAAATGAGAACCAGAGTACTTGGTGAACAAAGTGAAATCTTGAAATATTTAAATGCATGAAATAAATATTTAAAACCAGAATCCATTTGCATTTAAATTAGAACCAGGGTATTTGGAAGAACTTAAGTAAGCCAAAGTTACTAGGTGACGGCAGCGTACATCGTGTAAATGGCTTGATGTGTAAAACTGGACAACGTGTAGTGGGATTCATACGATATGGTCTCGCGTACACCCCGCCTGAAATAGTCTTTGCGTCGTTTCCAAAAAAAATTATTATTTCCCAATATCAGACTAAGCTACATAAAACCTCCAACATCTTTGAAACGAGCAAGAAGTTTTCTGTTCAGATAATTGGAAAATTAGAGGTATGAAGTTTTCTGGGGAGAAAATGTGATATTTATAACAGAAAACTCCCATACCTCATGTTGATTTCCAGAAAACATGAAAACCTCAACTTTCATGTTTTCTGAACTAAGATATTCCTCACACTATCTGCTAACAGATTTCCGGAAAACATGTAATTTTACGCAGTACGTTACGCGCTCTAACATGGGTGCTATCAAACAGGGGGAAAATGGTTCTCTTCTTAAAAAGTTCACACGGAGGAGAGAAAAAAGGCACGTGCTAAATGAATAAATAGAATAAAAAAACGTTCGATCAGAACGCTTTTAACAATTAAAAGAAGAAATTAATTTATTAAAAGAAAAGCAAAAAAAAAAAAAAAAAAAAATTTTGTTTTGATATGATACTCTTTTTTTACCTATCGGTTTTTAAACATTTTGATTGCTCAAAAAAAAAGTTCACCCGTCTCAGACAGTCAGGCAAGAGTTAGTGGCAAACCGAACAAATGCTGCCACGTTCTGCCAATGCTGCTTTTTGTCCAAAATATTTAATCAGTTAGTGACTTTGTATTTAGTTGATGTACTGTTTTCAAAGCCAAGTCAATGTGGAACATAAAACTAACAATAATGATAAAAACAAAACGTTATTCCTATTGGTTCATCAGCCAAAAAAAGTCACGTTCGATTGGGGTTGCAATGTATTTGCTTCGAACTCACGTCGCACACAAAAAAAGAAATAATTTCGCTCACAACTTAATCTACCATTTTGCGTGACTTACAAACAAACAAACAAACAGACAGACAGACAGACAGAGAATCGGCTATTAATATATAGACTAGCCGCCAAGGCGGCGTCGCTCGCCGCCCATGTCCACCTGCTCTGTATCACTGTATCAATAAACGTCAAATTTCCTTATAAACGGCTCGTACAACTTGTGTTCAACCAGAAGCATATTCGAAGTCACAACCTCTGATAAAACCAATCTTTTATCAGTGTAACAATACACTCAAAATGTAGAGAGAGAAAACTTCAACTTTTTATTAGCTTTTGTTTTAAAAAAGTTACGCACTCTAACATGGGTGCTATCAAACGTAAGGGGTAAATAGTTTCTCTTCTTAAAAACATCACGACGGAGGAGAGAAAAAAGGCACGTGCTAAATGAATAAATAGAATAAAAAACGTTCGATCAGAACGCTTAACAATTAAAAGAAGAAATTAATTTGTTAAAAGAAAAGCAAAAAAAAAAAAAAAACATTTTGTTTTGATATAATACTCTTTTTTTACCTATCGGTTTTTAAACATTTTGATTGCTCAAAAAAAAAGTTCACCCGTCTCAGACAGTCAGGCAAGAGATAGTGGCAAACCGCACATGCTGCCACGTTCTGCCACTGCTGCTTTTTGTCCAAAATGTTTAATCAGTTAGTGACTTTGTATTTAGTTGATGTACTGTTTTCAAAGCCAAGTCAACGTGGAATATAAAACTAACAATAATGATAAAAACAAAACGTTATTCCTATTAGTTTATCAGCCAAAAAAAGTCACGTTCGATTGGGGTTGCAATGTATTTGCTTCGAACTCACGTCGCACACAAAAAAAGAAATAATTTCGCTCACAACTCAATCTCCCATTTTGCGTGACTTACAAACAAACAAACAAACAAACAAACAAACAGACAGACAGACAGAGAATCGGCTATTAATATATAGATGTCTTCTTGTTTCGGGATCTATTATTTCTGTGGTTCGCAGTACAATTCACTTCCTCTTTATGAATGGGAAAAAGCTTTAATTGCAGGGTAAATTTTCGTGATTTCATGGCTAAATTACAAAAATAAATTCCGCAATTACTGAAAGAAATTCTCCAGCATTTATAAGTACGAATAAGGTATATGTAATTATAATTGTATATATATTCGTTTTTGTTTGTGTTTTTGTAATATTTTCTTCATCTTTGTCTTCTTATGAGCTGATGTGCGTTATTGCTACTGTTAATTATATAACAATTTCTCTAATTTAACTTCTAAAATATTTAACATTTGTGCCATAAAAATCTTGCTAACTTTTAGTTCATTCAAAATTTCATCAAGCTACAAAAAAGTGTTTAATAACACAAGAACACAATAAAATAAATAATTCAGTAAGAATCACCTAGTTTTCCCTTAAGGTATAAGCTAACATCTTATCTTTAAATATACATAACGTTTTGGAGAAAAAGAATTTATATGACTTGAGTAACATGAGAGATAAATAATCTATATTGCAACTTGCCTGACTTTTTCTTCTTCTTAACTTTTTATCCCATCCAATTAGGAAGCGTGGTTGCTAATGTCTTGATTCAATACACTTCAATATAAGTTTATACTGTTGTTTATATTTACATCTGTAAAACCTAATTCGACTGAGGAACCATAAATGTACTTCTTGGTTCTTCTTGATAAGTTTCGCTCCCAAAATGCACTACGTTAAAATAAAGGGTGGGGAGGGAGGGCGCATTAAAACAAATAATTTACTTATTCATTCGAATGAAAAGAACTTTTTTTGTATTGTAATATATTTACTTCGTCACACACAAGTGATACATTTTCCGAAAATCAACGTTGTGCTTTAAACTTTCTGATTTTAACTGAAAAATTTTAAATTAGTAACTACAGGCGTATAACTGGGGCGTGAAGAACTGCAACATAACAAACACACACACGGACGGACCGACAGACACGGGGAAATGAAAGATCAGCTACCTTACGGCGCTGACCAAAAATCAAAAGAGACTGCTGGTCATGCAGAGAGAGTGTAAAAAACAATTTAAAAATACATGACGAAATTGAAAACAAAAATGACAAGACTTTAAATACGTGAAGAGGTTTTCTGCTTTTAAATGATTACGCATAGGTAATTTGTTCATTAAAATGTTGAAAAAAAGTGATGTAGAGTTTATAAACATATATATTTCCTCGTTCTTTTGCTTGATAAATACATTACATTACACATGAGTATTTAAATGCTTTATAAACTTCAAGATGTTGTTTGTTTATTTTTGTAGATGACTAGATAAATTTCTCATTTTATAATTTTTATTTTAGAAATGATAAAGTAATATTGAAAACTCGACTATATTGATGGACACATTTGTACGAATACATAAAAAATAACATTACATATCCGATGTAATGTAGGAGGTCGTTTTGGAGGCAGCAGAGCTCTCTCTATCTCCAGGTCTGACCAATATAGCACAAAACACAAAATCTAACTGAACAGTATAAAAACAGGTTCAAGAATTATAGAATGCGGTGATAATATTACCATCCCTTTACTTCTCTGGTGAAAAATAACCCTTCCTTTAGCTGTTATTTCCAAAACGATATCTGTGTGTGACGGACTTAAAACCATTAAACCCATGTTTTAATTTGAGGCCGCACTCACCCTGATAAAATAGCTGTAATTATAAATTACCTGAAAAACCTAAATTAAGCCACGATTAGCAAACAGCCTTAGTGATATCAGCCTTCAATGAGGAATCCAGGCTAGAACTGTGGACAAAAATTCTGGAATAACGGACGGAAGGACAAACGCTAATGAAAGATCAGCTGCTTCGCGCTGACCAATGATGGAGATGATTTCTAGAGCTCTCAACCAAAACGAAGAAACATTAATAAAGATGTGCGAAATATTGACAATATAATAAATGGTACATATTTTTCACTTTCATATTTCACTTTATGTAAGCCTATATTTTTGTTATAATATTTTCTTCTCATCAATAAATAAATAAAATAAAATAAAATTTTTCGTGTTCTATATAGCTGCGATCAAGATACACTTCAAAAGCAAAAGGACGGCATTGAAAAAAGTCAGAACAATGTTGAAAGCAGGAAAGATGTGGCAAGATTTTACTTAGAGTTCATGTAAGCTATTATTTGATGATAATGGTACATAGAAAAGTTGAGAATTTGAATGAAATTATATCTCACCGGACAGTAGCTTTAAATTTCCTCTTGTTCTTGAAGTTAATTTGTGATCCACACAGTTTCTTTTATTTTGTAAATTTTCTGTCATTTAGAAAGCCCAGCGCAGGACGAAGTCTTTGCGAAAGATCTCAGACGACATTACTTCTGCTACTGACAAGTGAAATTAAATGACGTGTTAGTGATAGGGATGATGTCATCAGAAGAGGAGCAAGTTGAAGATGACAAACACGTATTTAAAGTCAAAAAACCAAGCTGGCGAAAGAAAAAGTACCAGAAATGGCTTAATGCTGTTGTCCGGGAATACGAAAAATCGGCCACAAATCGTGCAAAGGAACAGATGGTGAAGAGAATCGAAGGTTCTCCCACGAAACGTAAACGCCCTGCAAAAAATGAAAAATTGGATGGTTTTTTATTATTACCATACCTGAAAGTTATCTACTCTTTTTTGGATTTCTGCGAAAGCAAGAAATACTTTAAAACCGGCTTTGTTTTTCTTTTTTTTTTTCTGCTGTCCAAACCTAGCGGTATTTTGTATATTTCGTGCGTTTGTTTACATGCATTCATTACGTGCATGCGCATTAAGGCATTTTTCGGTTGCACGAGGTCTCTTCCACGAGAAATTTCCAGCGACTGCTTGTAATTGGACTGCGGTAAGAAAAAATCGAAAATTCTCTTCTCAAACTTCGGCATTTGAAACTTCTGTTGTTCGGAAGGCTTTCCTTAGTGCTTATTTATCCTCCATTTGCTTTCTTGGAGGCTTATATCCGGGGGCATCGGAATAAAAGTGAGGTCTGTGAAGTTTGTCAGCAAGCCCCTAGCTGACCCTAGCAAAACCCAGCTGATCCTAGATAATCCTAGATAATCCTAGCTGACTTAACAAAGCATTGAAGCAAACTTGAGAAATACCAAACTAGCTCTTGAAATACCAAACATATTACAATATACCATATTGTGTATATAATACCATTTACATCGTATTATTATATTGTCAGTTTTATCTGACTACATACAACAACATTGATATTATATTGTCAGTTTTATCTCACTCAATATATATAACAACTAATATTCCTATATTTACATTTCTTATTATTAACATGATTACTGTTGACCAATGGCGTGCAGCATGTGGCATTTTTTATTGTAAAGTACGTACAGACAGTGTGTATGTAAATCACTTTGAACTGTTATTGTTAATTATGCATAACTTTTGTATTGTTACATTACGATTAATTTATTTCATCGGAGTTATTATTGATTTAACCTTTCTAAAAAATATTGAACTTCTTGTTGACGGCGATGTTGAAAGTAATCCTGGCCCAACTTATAACATAGTTAAATTGACTAAGGCATCTTTCCATCAAGGAAATCCTATGTTTGGTGACAGTGCTGGTATGCAATGTGCATGTAATACATTGTTGAGTTTGTGTTGGTCACAATTCAAACGAATGTCTTTTTGGAAAACAACTGACTTAGATTTTGTAATGATCAAAGGAAATGAATTATATCAACAACTGAATTTGTCACGATACCTATCAATTGATGATTTACCTCCTCAAGTCTCTATAGAAAACAATAATTACACTGTGAAATATGTTGAGAATGTTACAGCAGAAATTGCTGAAGGCAGATATGACTTTATGAAATCTTTCAAAGACTATTCTCCTGAATCCAATGGCATCCTGTTTTTTGTTAACCAAATGACATTCAGCATAACTTGGGATACAAAATCTTTCTATTTGTTTGATTCGCACAGTCGAAATGAATTGGGCATTAGTATTGAAGATGGCACTTGCATTTTGTTAAAGTTTTCTAGCCTCTCGCAACTTCAAAAATATATCAGTACAGTACAATTACATGACCGTGGACATGTGTTTTGTCAAATACAATATGTTTTGATAGAAATGGAAGAAGCATTTCCTACAATTTCTAAAGGTGGTGCAGCAAAGAAAAGAAAACGTAATCTATCAAAAACGCTTGAGCCTGATAACCATGAACAGATGTTAAAGCAAAAATACATTAAAACACAAGGAACTCCTAAACATTCAAATAAATTGAAAGCCATGCGAGATAAATATTTGGAAAGTAAAGGCACACCAGAACATTCAGAAAAATTAAAAGCCTTGCATCATAAATATAAGGAAAGTAAAGGAACTCCTGAACATGCTGAGAAATTAAAAGCCTTGCATCATAAATATAAGGAAAGTAAAGGAACTCCTGAACATGCTGAGAAATTAAAAGCCTTGCATCATAGATATAAGAAAAGTAAAGGAACTTCTGAAAATTCAGAGAAATTGAAAGCAATGCGAGATAGATACATGAAGGGCAAAGGAACTTGTGAGCATGCTGAGAAATTGAAAGCAATGCATCAGAAATATAAGGAAAGTAAAGGGACTCCTGAACATTTGGAAAGGTCAAAACGAAAAAGAGAAAGATATTCATTGATGAGTCTATCTACCTTGAAAGCTGCAAAACGTATTAAAACATTTAAGGACATGATAATTCAAGGGCCGTATTACATATGTGTTGTTTGCAATCGTTGTTTGTATAAACGATCTGTTGTATTATTCAATGAATGTAATTATGCAATTGTTTCTAATAGTTTTGAATTTTCACTTGTGGAAAGTTTTGATGGTTACCAATACATATGCAAAACTTGTCATCTGAAGTTAAAAAGAAAGAACATCCCAGTTCAAGCTGTTTGCAACAATCTCGAAGTTGATAATCTCCCGTCTGATCTTTCTGACATCAACCGATTGGAGAAAGTTTTGATAGCTAAACGAATTCTTTTCAAGAAAGTTGTAATTCTACCCAAAGGCAATTTTCCAAAAGTAAAAGGAGCCATTTGTAATGTACCAATTGAGGCTGAAGATGTCTGTAATGTTTTACCAAGACCAGCTGACAGTAATGGCTTACTTTTGTTGAAATTAAAAAGGAAACTTATGTACCGTGGACACGTCTACTTTGAAGCTGTTCGACCTGAGTTAATTCTGAGATCTTTAAATTTTTTGAAAGAACACAACCCATTATACAGCAATGTTATTGTTGATTTGAATAGTCTTTCTGAAGAACTGATCAGCTTTTCGAACGAGAATGAAAATATTGATGTGAACTCTAGCCTTTCACAGGAAATGGATGAAGAGGATGATAATCCATTAGACGCTGACAGAACTGCTACTAATGAAACATTCATGGCCTCCAAAGTACCTATTCATGTCAATGAAGACACCGTCACTATTGCACCAGGTGAAGGTGTTACTTCAATTCCAATTTATGCAGATAAATTTTGTGAAGAGATGGCTTTTCCACACCTATTTCCTTTTGGCAGATTTGGATACGATGATGCCGATAGGGAAATGAAAATTTCACTTGTGAAGTACTTTAACCAAAGATTGTTAAATTATACTCAAAAATTTTCTTCTGATGCTGATTATATATTTTTTGCTAATTATGTCCTTCAGTTGACAAATTTACATAGCAAGATAAATATTGCAATGAAGAAATTATCAGGATGTAATTTAACGGCTGGCATGTTAAGTCAAAGTTTTAGCGAAACTGTTCGGACTTTCATTGCTAATGATGAAGCATTTAACTTCATGAACCAAATTAAAGGCACTCCAGCATATTGGAAAAGATTTTTGCTTGAAGTATTAGCTATGGTGAAACAACTTGGTGTTCCAACATTTTTCTTGACATTATCATGTGCAGATCTGAGGTGGTTCGAGTTGCCTTCTATACTGTCAAAATTGTATAAAATGAATTTACAGGATGATGAAATTCAAAACATGACATACCAAGAAAGATGTGAAATGTTGAACATGAATCCTGTGTTTCTGGCAAGGCATTTTCAGTATCGAGTGGAAACATTTTTCAAGGAAATTGTCTTATCTGGTCCGTTAGGAAAGGTTGAATATTACGTAATAAGGGTTGAATTTCAAGTACGTGGAAGCCCACATGTTCATGTATTCATTTGGATAAAAGACCCACCCGTATTAACTGAAGCTACTAAGGATGATTATATTGCATTTGTTGATGGTATCGTAAGAGCTGACATGCCTGATCCAGAATTGGAACCACAATTGTTTGAGTTGGTAAAAGCATACCAAGTACACAATCACTCTAAAACCTGTCGCAAGTACAAAAATAGTACATGCAGATTCAATTTTGGTCATTTTTTTACAGATCGCACTATAATTTCTAGTCCACTTCCTGTTGATGTGAGCCCTGATGACAAAGAAACAATATTAGAAAGTAGGAAAGCACTGTTAGATACTGTGAAAAGTTATATCGACAAAAACCTATGTCCTAAGAAGCATAATGTTGTTGATCCATTAAAAGATAATTATGAAGATGCTGGAACTATTTCAGAAATTTTGGATAAACTCGGCATAACTGAAGAAGAATATTACACTGCACTCTCAATTTCTAAAAATGATGACTTTGAAATTCACCTTAGACGCCCACCAAATTCTTGTTTTGTCAACAACTATTTTGCAGAAGGTTTGACTGCATGGGAAGCAAATTTGGACATTCAGCCTGTCTTCAATCACTATAAAGCCATAACATACATGTGCAAATATCTTTCAAAGGCAGAAGATGATTGCTCCAGAGCAATGAAACAAGCTTTGGATGAGGCAAAGTCCAATAACTTGAACAAATTTGAACAAATGCTTACTATTGCAAAAGCATATTCCTGTAAAAGAGAATGTTCTGTGCAAGAAGCTGTGTATCATGTAATGCCTGAATTGTGGCTGCGTAAAACATTCCCAAAAGTCATTTTTGCCAACAGCAATGTTCCAGAAAACAGGTTTCGAATTTGCAGATCTGAAGAAGAGTTAAATAATCTTCCTGCTGAAAGTACAGATATTTTCAAAACAAACATGTTAGATCGTTACCTTGACCGACCTGATAATTCTTTCAAAAATGGAAAGTTTGCAACTCTGAATAATATGTGTTTTGCTGAGTTTTTGGCACATTATTATTTGGAATCTAAGCTCACTGACAGCAACGAAAATGATAACCAGCCCGAAATTTTGAACGAATTGTTAATGGAAGAAAACCATCCGTCACCACACCCCCCTGTTGTACCATTAATGAACAGTAAATCTAAATTAAAATGCAGGAAAATCCGTGCTGTTTTAAGGTATCACACTCCGAACAGACACAAATATCCAGAGAGATATGCTCATCATTTGTTGTTTATGTACTATCCTTTTCGATCAGAGGCAGAACTATTACACAATACGTATGTCGAAAAGCTTGGTCAACCTGGTGTGCTGGACATCGTAAATGAAAATAAATCAAAGATTGAACCATACGATGAACTAGTAGATGATGCTTTCCAAAACTACAGAGCAGATCTTGATGTTAATTGTGATCCCTTTGCACAACAGGAGAATGAAGCTGTCCAAGATATTTTGGATGATAACAACGACATGTCAGATGAGGAAGATTTACAAGATACACCACGTGCAACATCAGGAATTATCCCTGAAAGGCAATATGTTTTAGACGATAATGTATTGAATGACAAAATCAGATCACTCAATATCAAACAGAGAGAAATTTTTGATATTGTGTTAACATGGTCACGACAACTTGTCAAGAGGAGAAATTGTAAGGAATTCAAAGATCTAAAGCCATTGCATATTTTCTTAACCGGCCAAGGTGGTTGCGGAAAATCACATCTATTGAAAACTATATATCATGTTGTATCAAAGGTCCTACTTCGCAAAGCCACAGATCCAGTAAAACCAAGAGTCTTATTGCTGGCACCTACAGGTGTCGCTGCTGTAAATATTGGAGGTACTACCATACATTCTGGCCTTGGTATTTATGGTAAAAATTATGCACCGTTAAGCGACAAGATGAGGACATCACTGCGTAATAAACTTTCTGAAGTGTCTGCTGTGATAATTGATGAAATATCCATGGTTTCCGATGAACTATTGAAAAATGTTCACATGCGATTATGTGAGATATTTGGTGTTAGTATTCAGATCCCTTTTGCAGGTAAAACTGTCATTGCTACAGGAGACTTTTTTCAGCTACCACCAGTAATGGGAAGACCTGTTTATTCACCATATGGCTTTGTAGAGAATTTATTAAAATTATGGGACACTTTTAAAATTGCTGAGTTAACAGAAGTGATGCGACAACAAGGAGATTCCGTATTCATTGATTTGTTAAACAATGTACGTGTTGCCAATATAACAGCTGATGACGAAGATCTCCTTAAAACACGATTTATCAGTACTAATTCTCCCCAGTATCCAACTGATGCCCTTCATCTATTTGCTGAAAATAAACCTGCTGTGGACTATAACGACAAAAAATTAAAAGATTTAGAAAAACCAGAAGTTGTGATAAATGCAATCGATGACTTGCCGATAGATGTTCCTCAACGACTCATCAGTGATGCTCTCAATAGAAAACACACTGAAACTGGTGGTCTACCGACGAAACTTGTTTTAAAAATTGGGGCTAAAGTGATGCTTACATCAAATATAGATATAGAGGATAAACTCATCAATGGCCAAATGGGCTTAGTATTCAATTTTATGACGATTGGTAGTAAGATTACAAAAATTTATGTTAAATTCCTTGATGAAAATGCTGGAATTATGAAAATGGCATCTGACAGATATGCTGTCACCCATAAGTGCGTACCAATTGAACGTTCTGAGACTGATATTAATATCAACAAAAGAGTAACCACATCACCCGTAATAAAAAGAACGCAGTTTCCCTTAGTTTTATCTTGGGCTACTAGTATTCATAAAGTGCAGAGTTTGAGTGTTCCTGAAGCTGTTATTAGTTTTGATTTACAAAAACAAAGGCGATTTAATCCTGGCCAAATGTACGTTGCAATGAGTCGAGTTACAAGTTTATCTGGCTTGTTTTTAACTGGAAAGTTTGACAAAAAAGCCATAAAGGCCGACAAAAGAGCTTTCACGGAATATGAACGGATGCGACAAACTTGTCCACTGCCACGGTTAGAGACACTGTTAGAGACACGTCCAAATTCTTTAAGTATCAGTATGCTGAATACACGTTCATTGTCATTGCATGCAAAAGATATTGCTTGTGTAAATGAATTAGTGGAGAGTGATGTTTTATGTCTTACTGAGACACAAATGTCACAACACGATGATTGTTCTGAGATATGTGAGCTGTTAGATTTTGAATTAATGTTTTCTGTTGGAGATGATAAATACCAGAGCTTGGCAATTGGATTAAAAAATCATGACATTTATTCATGCTCAACTGAATCTGGCTTTTTATATGTTAACGTTTTAAAACACAGTTTTTGCAGTGATTTGGTTGGAATTGCGGTACTGTATAGGAAACATGGTGAACCATTGCAACTTTTTTACAATAAGTTATCTAATTACATCCATTCTTTTGATATTGACATTCTGCTTGGTGATTTAAATATTGATTATTTTACATCTAGTGATACTCTTTCAGAAATTCTTAGCGATTACGAGATGGTTGTATCTGAGCCGACTTATATTGATGGGTCACTACTTGATCATGTTTATATCAAAAAGAGCTTCCTTGCAAATTTCAAGTTAGAGACAATGGTAAAGTGCATTTTTTTCTCAGACCATGATGCAATCAAGGTAAAAATTTCAAGTTAATATTGTTTTGTTTTAAATCTTAATAAGATGGTTAATGTTCAGCAATCTAATATTTTCTAGGCACCAATTCTAATTCATATTTTTTGATGTATAATTATTTATCCAATTCATTGTAAGTTATTCAAATCCTTTTCTAATACTGGTCTATTGCCTTGTTTTATTGATGCACAAATAGTGAAGAAGGTAAAGCGGTAAAGCATAATTGTCTAAGCAATGTTTGTTTTGCATTCAAGGTTGTAATTTAATTAATTGAAGTTGTTTAGTTATTTGAAATAGTGAATGTTGCACATGACTATGGAAAGCTGTTGACAAGATCCTGTGGCTGTGTGTGTATGTGTGTAGTGTGTGGGTGTGGTATGTGTGTGTTTTATGTATGTGTCTACAGCAGGGACAGATACATGTTCTATTTATGAAGTGGAATGAAAGACAGGTGTAGTCTGTTTGATCTCATTAGGTCTCATTAAGTATGTTTATCTGTCTCTGTTGTTTTAGTCGTCTTTGTGGGTTGTTTAGTTGTCTTTGTGGGTTGTGGGTTGTTTAAAATATTTTTAAAATGTTTGTTTAAATTGTAAAATTGATGAAGTTTTTTGGTTATTTGCAGATGATTAAATTTGAAATTATTTTTTGTCTTATCTTTTCAGATCTACTAAGATGGCAGTACCAAATCATGTTTAATGAAATCTTTCTTATAGTTTCCCATTTCTGCGATATCAATTGAATGGACTCATGCACCATCACCTTAGATTTATATGCATGTAAATATTAATGTCAAAATTTTGTGTTTTAAAGTTTATGAGTTTAAGTTGGAAATCAATTGTAAATATGATGTCAAAATTTTTGAAAATTTATGTATGAATTTACACTATTTTTTGAGAGGGTTGTCAGTGGTTGTGTATGTGGTGGTCATAAAATGCTCCATTTTTCTCAAACAAAGGGTCTATAATATGATGTGAGATCTTTCTACAAAACGTTTATAAAATTCAGCATGTGAATTTCAATTTCAGTTAATTTCGCAACTTTTCATACTATTCTTATTTTCTGTAATTTCACAACGTTTAAAGTATAGCATTTTGTGATCATATTGTGCTTGTATGTTAAACTAACGTGAGGCGATCATCATTTCTCTTTTAATGTACGTCCCAATAGCCCACACAGAAAAGAAATAGTTTTGCACTGTTGAATGATGATCTTTTCGCGTTTGTTTAGGTGTATGTTATGCCACAGGAGGTTACCAAACAAGATAGCAATGCAAGTAATCATCAGAGTTAAATATACATGAAGATTTAAAATGCACTTCCAGAAAATCTAATTTTGTCTTCAGTGTTTGTTAGTGTTATAAAAATTGTGAGTTAGTGATTGTGTCACCCTCTCTATTTTTTATTGGATAATATAGGGAATTAATTATAATTAATTTAATCAATTTTAATATTTATTCAAAAGAATTTGTAAATTATTGAATGTCTTTGTGAGATGAAACTGTAAGCCTTCGTTCCAGTTGTAATCGGTGAAGTATAATTGCAAGAACTGATGTGTGTATGCAAATGTTGACGAACTGTGTGAGAGCAAAATGTGACGTTTATTACGGAATGATATTGTTGATTAAAGCTGCCGTATTGTATTCGCCTTCATGGTTCTACATGTTATTCGAAGGGGATTCCAGAAAAGATGCTAAAATGTATGTGAAAGATTAACTTTGATTGTTATTGGATATACTTTCGATATTATTAACGGTATTTTTTCTCTCTTTTAGACAGCCATCTTAACCTTTTTGGTTGTGTACGATAACAGGCAAAATGAAAATAAAATTTAATGACGTTAGATATGAACATTTCTGAATTTTTCTGGATGCACGAACTCGATGTTTTAAGCATGCGTACCAGATATATCCTCCGACACAGATAAACAGATAATCGACCGTGCTGTATATCATTTATATGTAACAATGTATACTACTGTGTGCTGCTCGTTTGTTCGTTACACACGGAACTTTGAAGAAACTGATGGTTCAAATTCCTGTCTAGATGTATTCAAGATAATGATTACGAAGGCTGTTGCAACAATCGGGAAACCAGATCATTGTTTCCAAAATAAAGATCTGATTTAATGATGATAATCTGTTCGATACAAACCGTCAACTCGTTTTGTCTCTCGCATTTTGGAGTAAATAATGCTGTCAATCATTAATTTATATTTGTATTGAAATTTTAAAAAGATGACATCAAATTGTTACTTTTGTTTTTGTTTTTTCGTATTCGTTGGTACATAATTTCCTTTTTGTTCATGTAATTTGAGGGGAAAATGTTCGAACCCGAAGAAATTAACTGAAATATAAAACAACGGCGTTCGTAATAGCGTTCATGCAAACGAGTGTGAACAAATATATTTCGCTTACACCCTCTCCTCCCACTACCCCTGTCCCGCCTAGGCATATGATGGTTACCTGCCTATTCGTATCTTTGAAACAGACATGCCAACATTTTGAAAAGTGAAAGAGGCATAATTTCATTTATGGTTTAGACGGCAATGCGCAGCTTTGTTGTGATGATGCCCACCACATGATATCAAGGTGGTCTGAGTATATGCAGACCGGCACATAACTTAATACAGGGTGAGATTAGTGGAATTAAAAAGAACTGATAAATTATAATAGTTTCACAGTTCAAGGTTTCGAAAATTCATATTTACATTTTGTTAAAGTTGATTTTTGTAAAAATAATTGAAAAGTTTGCCAAAGTTAAACCGATCAAGGCTGTGGTTTTTGCATTTTTGTGCATTTTCAGCAAATCTTGCAGAAATCCTTCTGCCCGTAAGGGCATCTTGTTAACTTTTAACCTTAACATTTAATGAGATTTTTATCTCAAAGATATTTTACAATGAGATTTGTCGAGTTCAAATCAATTCATATGTACATAAAACAAGATTCGCAAAAATGCGACTATATATTTCCCCAAAGTTGCAAACATTTTACCAATTATTGTGTGTACATTGATAACCATGAGAAAAATGTATCGTTAAATAATTACAGTATAACTACCATCGACCTGATACTCAGGTTGAATTTAATGCCACAAAAAAACTTACTTTGAAGTTATTATGAAATGAAATTGTTCACGGTCAAATGATAAGGTTTCTCTTAAAATTTTTTGCTGAGGAGTTAAAAAGTGACTGAGAAGTTACTATGGACACGTAGCTAAAAGTTAGAAGACCTAAATGCGACTAATATTTTCCCTTAAACAACTGCATATCAACAAACTCATCAATGTGTAAGACAATTTCATTTTAATATAAGATGTATGATCTTTATTGTTGCAGAAGCTTGACAAGTTTCCTATTTGTAACTCAAATAAAACTATCTTACAACATCATACAATCAAATTTGTATACAGGTTTTCTGTACAAAAGAAGAAAAGAAAATTGTTAAACCTAATTTTGATACCACAGTTTACTTTGGGGTAGACATATAAGTAAATAACTATCAAAAGTAATCAAAATCTCTACTAACAAATATTATGTGTGACATTTCAAATTAGGACAGTAGTTATTTTTTAAAAAAAGATGGCCTTAGAGTGCGTTTACATGAGAGCCGTAGTGACCTCAAACCAGTTTGAAATTTTCAGCTGTTTGAAATCGCCATTCTGTTTACATGAGAAATTTCGATACGGTCTTGGAGCGTTTTGTCGAGTAAAAATCGAAACAATAGATTTACTAGTTTCTAGCTCTCTATACGAGTGCGTTTTTACACAAGAGCTATACTGAACTCACACCGGTTTGAGATTTCAATACAGGTAGAAATATTTTCTATGCACGATGGAATAAATTTAGCACATTCTATATTTTTATTTCATGTGTCAGCAAAATTTAATTAACATGCACATGCTTGTTAACAGAAATCCTCGAAATCCTCGAGTAAAACATTACTGATAACAGAACGAAAAATTACCACTCATAACCTGGTCCCTTTGTTTTCAAATTGGGTCTAAAGTTTCAGTTTATCGGGTCTATTGTTTTTTTCGTACGTGAAATGTGAAAACTTTCACACCTTTCCAAGCTGTATCGAAATTTCAAACCTACTTCTTAAGTAGGTTTGAAATCATCACGGGTAAAATTTCAGTACGGCCGTTATCATGTAAACATCACTAAAGGTTTGACCAGGAACCGTAGTGAAATAATTACCCATATCGAAACTCGTAACGGGAGGATTGAAATTTCAAACCGGTTTGAGTTCACTAAGGCTCTCATGTAAACGCACTCTTAAAGTGGCAATTTATAAAACTAAATTCAAGTATTCAGAATAACAGAAATATTTATTTTATGTTTATTTTGTGGTAAAAATGACCTTCATATATAAATCCCAAATGGAAAAAAAAAACTTTGGTAGTATATCCATTACCAAATCACTACATAGCTGAAAGTAGAAGTTTGTGCTCCGTCTTGATTTAAATTATATACAGACTGTCATTTGTGTTGTGTTTCGAATTACGTTCGTTGTTCGTACAGGAAAATTGATAGTACATATATTAAATTTTGCAAAATAAAATATGATATATATACAGTATCAAAACAGTATAAGTGATCATGGAATTCATCCATAGTAAACTATGTTTCCGTTGTTGGATTAAATGACTATATAATACGTTTTAAAATATTATACGTAATAGGTTTTCTGTACTTCTTGTTGCATATACGACATCATGTTTTTACTAGCTTTTTTTGTATGTACTTTTTGAAACTGGTTGAACTGGTCGTTCTTCCCACAAAGGGTTTCCTTTGCTTTATGGCTGGTACATCGTGCTTTCAGTTGAGCTCTACATTATATCAGGATGTAAAATAAAAATAAATCTTCAGCCTGGCTATTGATAATGAATTTTCACCTTTGCACTGAAACCACAGCTTCAATGGTTTGCTGTTCGAAGCATACTAATTACCAATCATCATAACAATGTTATCAACAAAAACAAAACATCACATCATTGCATAGATACATCTATTTTTTCTGGTTTTACACGTTCATTCAAAAGTTTTTTACAAAGCTTTTTAAGACAACACTGAACTAAAACGATTCATTTCCATCATTTAACGTTTCATCTATTGAATCATTTTAAGAGCTAGCAGAAAAAAAACAAAAATCTTCCACTCATCTGCACTGACTGAAAAAATGGCGTGCTGTAGACTAGCCTCTATTCTTATCTACTTTGGCGGCTAGGCGGAAATTCAATACCGAACCGCGGCTATGAAAGTGAACGGAGAAGAAGGAGAAGAAGAAGAAGAAGAAGAAGAAGGAGGAGAAGGAAAATGCCGGTTTTAACATATATTTCGCCCTATTGGGAAATATATAAAAACAATTGAACTACACCAGTTCTTCTTCGATATTATGTTTTAGTATGTGGGTATATAAAAAAATATGAACAGATGTAACAGAATTGTATGGCGTATATTTTAAAACTGAGTTATTTATATTTCTAAGTGTTTATTTTATAAAAATAAGTGTTTATTGTTTATTTAATAGCGTTTAACAGAAAATATTAATAGAAAAAACAAAATTATCTTCTGAACCTTTCATTGTTCATCTGCGATTTCCCTGTTTGCACTTCTTCCAAGTCATGAACTAATAAAAACTGAATTGTAACAGACCCGAAATTCGGCCTTAATTTCGACGGTCAACCACTTCTTTAGGTTTCTGAATTCAAAAGTGACGCCTAATTTCTGGATATCTATTATCAGGTTTCAATTTTCACAACTTCATGTTTTCGATCTTTTCATTTAAAAAACCTCATGTTCTTACAAATAATCTGCGGCACAACCTCACCTAAACTGAAAATCTGCTCAGTAAAAGTTGATAATCTTTCAAGTTTTCCTTTATATAACTTCAGTTTTCTCTCCGTATTTCCGTCTCGGAGAATGTGCACATTCCTGTCCAGAAAATTACAGAAAACTACAAATTTCTCCGTAACAGATATCACGGAAAACACACGGAACTTATCAGGTTATCTGCATGAATCTGTGAAAATCTATCCCAGAAAACATGTAATTTCTTGCAGTGTTTAATTTCATTTTTAATTTTATTGTAATGGTAAAAATAAAATAACGGAAAACGTTGTGCAATGCATATGTCAGTAAAACTTACGCTGAGCCCTCGAAATGTAAATAGAACAAATCAATGAAGAACTATTCATAATACTAGCACGCCACACAACGGAGGCGTTCGTGTGAACAACTGAAGCTGCTAAAGACAGGTCGAGCTAAAGCAGGGTTTCCACTGACATGGATCAGACTGAATCAGATCAAAAACTCCAATGCGATCCTCTTAAAATTACCCAGTAAAGATTCCATAAATGTTTTTGTAAATAAATATGGCGGCTTTCAAAACTCATCGTTCACAGAAAATGTTGCCGTTTTGATTGATATGGAACTCAAGCAGAGAATAAAAAAGAAATCTAGATACAAGAAAAGATTTTGGGTTCGACAGTTGTTCAAGGAAAGGAAACAGAAATACAGTACACATTCGTTAATTCGAATGCCGCTTAATTCGTACATTCGTACAAATTCCTCAGTCCCTGCAGTTTGGTCTAATAAAGTCTTATATTTTGTGTCTCTTAATTCGAACTCTAAAATCTGAAGTTGCAAGTTTCCATTTGAAACTCTCATGCTCATTTAGAAATCTAGTAAGAAGTTCTTCCTGATCTGCTGTACTCTGGTTTTGGCTGTTATAGTAACTGAGGATGTGCACAACAGATCGATAAAAAGTTGAAAAAAGTTCAACTTTCTTTTGGATCGCTTTGCATCGCCCTGGATCACAAAAGTGACCATCTATGTATGCGCAGATCAAAAATCCGATCCGATCTAGTCTGATCAATAGAAGTCCCTGATAGTAACATGCGTTATCGATTTTCGTAAAACTTCGCGTTTTCATGAATTCGCCTAAAATCACACGTTTTCATGGTGTAGACAAGACAGTCATCTTATGGTCACTATAAGCACCTGATGTCTTCGAGACCAGCCTAGAACTATGAGTAAAAAGTTGTCAAAGCAAAATTTAAACAACACGCAATTTCATGTTGTATATAGAAGAGGGCTCCAAATACTCATTTTGTTGACATTTTGTGAAGAGGAGTTAGTAACAGTCAGACACCACACAGTACAGAGATTCGTGCAAACATCTGGATCTATTAAAAACGGTCGTCCTAAGAAGAGGCAGAAATATACCTTACGGTTTTCCATAAAACATCGCGTTTTCATAAAGCCAGTTATAAACGATGCGTTTTCATAAAGAAAACCTGAAATTTTGAAGTTGGCAGATTTACATGTTAATTCATGCAAAAAACAGCAATTTCATAAATATAATTTAAAATACGCATTTTCATGAAGACAACGTCCACCATAAGCAAATTGTAGTTGTTATCTTGGTTCGATTGTTTTGCTCTACGTAAGTCTTGCTACAACAGTGTTTTCATGAAAATTAATTCTACTAGGATTTTTTATTCAAGAGCTGAATTTCTGCTGCTGGATAACTATGGTGTACTCCTTATTGAATATAAGTGTTATTAAGTCTCATAAATGTAAAAGTTGTATGCAATACTGTTTGCATTGTGTAAAGGCTGAAATACATTATACATTTAAATGATCAGTTTAAATCGTTTTAAATTGTTCTATTTATGACGGTTTTGCCCACGGGGACTATATTTCCTTTTAATTCGCTATATGTACCACGTTTTCTTTTATTTCAAATAATTTAAACTGATCCATTAAATGTATAATGTATTTCAGCCTTAACATTGACATTTTTAGTAGTTTCGATTCTCGAAGCATTCGAGGAGACTTGAAAGGACTTTACAGGAGATGGCCAAAGCTTTCATCAAGATACATGGTCTCCTTCATAACTGTTAGATTAATGTAGATATTGGAAGATAATGTCAATTGCTCGTTTGGCCGTTAGTTGAAGCGAAAAACTGTTGGTAATATTATGAAATTTTAACCATAAATTGGGCAAAGATTTTTTCAATTGGCCATTAGGTAGAGGTTATGAGCGTTATGAGTGGTTCCACTGTAGTGTAGAAAACCATAATGCCAAAACAATAAAGAAGATGAACGGGTGTGGTACTGCTTTGCACACAGGAAGTCTAATCACACCTACCTCAGACATTTCTTTGACTTAACCAACAACAATAACCAAACTAAAATCAGAAGATAATATGATAACCTGTCTGTTAAATTTAACGGCATCACTTCGTATATAAAGTTACTGTTGCAAAACAAATGATTGCACAAATAGATAAACAAGTCTTTAAGAACCTTTCAATTGTTTCAAAAGTTTGATCGATTAAACTGCAGCACCAATTTCGGAGTCTGGTTGCTCAAGAGTGTTGGTGTTTGTATGTAGTTAGTTTAATTACCGTATCTCAACTATAGATGTTAAATAGACCTTTCCCGAATTTCTATTTAAACACCGTGTTAATGCCTTATTATCAAGTTTCGCCTCGTTTCTATACATTCTAGTAATTTACTAATTAAACTAGTTTTACTAATTTCTTATTACCTAGTAATATGTACTTTTGTTATTTTCATTCTAAAGTGGTTTACCTAAAATCTTTAAAACGAAGCGATAATTGTTAGCGTAGCCATAATACGATGTTTAAAGAGATATTCAGGAAAGGTCTATTTGACCAAAACATTAAGTCTGATCAGCGAAGTAGTTGTGACGTAAGTATCAAAAGTTGAGTAATAGAGACTTTTGATGCCTTGTTATTTGTTCTTCTGTCCGTCACCTTGCAACTGGGTAGTCAACTTACTGCCAGAAATACGTGTAGCATAGTCTTTACTAACATTTTCTTCGGCGTTTCATGGCTTCTAATACTGAACTGTGGCTATAAATGTGAACGGAGGAAGAAGAAGGTGAAGGAAAATGCCGATTTTAACATATATTTCGCCCTAAAGTATATGTTTAGATTTTCAAATATAAAATAACTGTTTTATATGCATGTTTCTTAACAATATTTAGCCTACTTTAGAACACCTCAGCGAAATATTTTCATTTTGAATGAGTTGATCATTCCTTCTAGACTTATCGTTTGCCTTCGTGACTTTATTCATTACAATATTAACCGTTAAACCGACGCAGATGAGCAAACAGACTATGTAAGTTACAAAAGTACTTGCTATGTCGGACGGACTAATCGATACTTCAGGGCTATATAAAAAAGGCACGTTTATGATACAATATCAAGCAAACGTTTTTTGAAAGTATACTAGAATAGAATTTACAAAATTCCAAAAGATGATTTCCACAAGGATGATAGTCAAAAAATATTGAAACAAACAGTTATCGTGTCGGAAAGACTAAATGCTAATACTTTTGTAACAGACCCTAAGATATTGCTGCGTTATCAAATACAAATCTACAGACGAAATAATCTTAGTATTCACCTCACCTCTCAGCAACGATGCATGAAAAATGTAATCCCCAATCATATCAAGTGGACGCGTGAAGGCGAATCCAACAACGATAACACAAGTCAAGAAAGTAAACAAAACATTCATCGAATGGCGTCAGATTAAAATCGTGGACCGATTAATATTAAGCATATGTTTTAGATTGAATAGAACACAATAAACGATAATAACAACAACAGACAACACAGTCTATATAAGTAAACAAAATGAAATTGTATTTGTAAAGGAAAATCAGATGGTCAAAACTTTAAAATGATATAGGTAGCTTTTAAGCCGGTTTTCCACTAGGCGAATTTATTCGCGCGAAGCGACTTTTTTTGCGGCGAAAAAAGTCGCGGTATAAAAAATTGATTTCCACCAGTAGTACGACTCTATTGTTTTCAACAAACTCATTTGATGAATTGAAAGAAAGAAAATTATCTTTTTTTGAAGAAACTTTGTTCATTCATACATAATAATAAAGCAGTTGTGTGAGTTGTCATCGAAAAAAATCTTGAAAAAAATTTGAACGTTTATAGCTGAAACAACAAAAAAAAACACTCCTTTCTAAAAGCCACTGGTTTGCTCAAATGGTTCTTTTTTTCCTCTTTTTTTAAAACTTCTTGTTAATTAAATTTAACTGAAAATTTATACAGTTATACGCACTTGTAATGTTTCTTAACTAAAAATATATTAATCAATCAATCAATCATTAAATAAATTAAAAACTTCTTGCTTCTTTTCATTTAACTGAAAATTTATACAGTTATACGCACTTGTAATATTTCTTAACCAAAAATATATTAATCAATCAATCAATCCTTAAATAAATTAAAAACTTCTTGCTAGCACGACGACATGGAGCAATCTGATTGGCTTGCGACTTTTTTCGCCACAAAAAGTAGAAATGAATTCTACTTTTTTTTTCGCTGAAGCGAATCGCTGACTTCAGCATGATATGACACAATATCACTACTGCGCATGCTTAGCGGCGAAAAAAGTCGCTTCGCGCGAATAAATTCGCCTAGTGGAAAACCGGCTTTACTGAGAGTACAGAGATGTGAAGCCCAATATAAAATATGCGGGTGACTGCTGTAATTTTTAAACCCGACTCCCATTCAACAACAATTCAGCGCGAACGCAGAAAACCTACGTCGAGTGACATAGGTATGCGCATTGGGTATCATATCGGTGGAAAAGTCAACGTTGGGTGGACAAAGAAAAAGTTGAAAATTTTCAACTTCCCTTTTCTACGCCGAAAATCCGTTTTAAAATTTAACTAATCAGTGCTTAGCATTTGCATGATTTGCTGTATTTGCAAAAAGAAATGTAACAAAATGGCTTGCGAAAATGTGAATGTTCATACACTGTTATCTACAACAGAATCCATCATTGATAGCAGAACAATTTGTACTACCACTTAAGCCTGGCAATGAAAAAAAACATTAATAAAGTGAGACTAATAACTTTGAAAGTAATTTCGTAGAAGAAAGAAACAATGAATATAAAATTGACAACTGCTAATCGAGAAGTAAAAATGTAAAGAGGTGCTGTAGCTCGTCTTTTGGATGACTTGGAAATTAATGGGGCAAGCCAGAAAAGTAGCACTTCAAATGTTTCCTGTAAAAATACTCAGAATCGAAAAGACGAAGGTCAGCACATATTGTTTTTATAAGCAACAAGTTTAGAAGCAACACTAGTAAATTTTCTCAAAAACTTAAGTAACAGAACTGCAAGGATATTAGATAAATTAGCAACAGCAGTGCATTTTATAAAATTGTCACACTAGGTTGTTACACCAGTTTATAGTGTACTAGTTTAGCTATATGCGTGGTATAATGATTTGAATCTCCTAGAGTTTATAATTGTTACCTTAAGCAAACAACTAAAATATACAAAAAGGTTTTCAAGACGGGACATACATGCCGATATGAATTATCGATTTATGCTTAGCAACAAATTAAGCAACATTACTACCAAAAACTGTTCATTTTTAAAGCAACATTAGCTACTAAAATTTTCCGAACCCTAAACCGTTGTTAACTATTTTTTTCTCATTTGCATTGGAAGTCTTTGCAATATGATCTGCAATTAATTTTCTTTTCCAGATACAATGGCTTATTTATTGCAGCCATCGCTGGATTATGTATTTTAAAACTGCGCACCACGAAAATGATTTCCATTCAAGTCCTTCTGTCCTCGTGGATAAAACGCTGTCGACGCGGTCATCAACGTTGAATGGAAATCGGGCTTAAGATAGTAACGATTTGTGACAACTTGCAGTTAACTTTCGTGAAGACTTGGGGATGTCTGACAACCTCTTACCCAATAGATTTTCTTGTCTTTCCGATATAGTGGAGTGCGGCCAAGTCACATCCTGACATCTGCCTATGGCAATTCTATGTGTATTCTTTAGTATGGAGTAGCAATCTGCAAGGTTTCTAGGTTTAGGTTTCTGCCGGTGATTTATAGGTTTCTGCCAGTGTCACCTACTCAATTTCCGTAGAAATATTTTCATCTTATACATTAGTCACTGATAAAAACAATCACAGAGGGATCGAAGGGCACAATAAACTTCATACATAAAGAGAGTTCACTAATCTTGATAAATGCATTAGATGTTAGATGCAAGCGTTGATGAAACTAGATATCTTCCAAACATAGTTTTCGAATGCATGGAACGAAAAACAACCGTTAACTGAAGCTTTTCTCTTTGTTAGTCTACAATAAGAACAGACTTCCGTATTTTCTTGGGACTTTTTGGATAAAAAACGTCTAATGACTTTGATTGATGACGAACTTGTTCAAAGTACAGATTAGTCACAATGAACAACGTATAGAAAACTGATAGAAAAAACAGATAGTTCAGTGAAAGAAATCGCTTGTTCTAGTTTGTGTAAGATTATCTTACTTGCTCTGATAATCATCCCGAATCTTCTCTGAACAAAACAATGCCAGGATTAGAAATGCAGCGTTTGGTCGTCTCTAAGATTCTGAATATTTACCAGGACACAAAGAGCAATGCTGATAAATTAATAAAGATACAAATAAAACTACAGTCATGTTAATATCTAGAAATTTGAGCTTTGATGCATAGTAAACCAAATAAATGCCACAAAAATATCGCATGATCAATTATACTGCAATCATATAGTGATCCAATCCTATCAGCATTTTTAATTCCAGAAATTTGAGAGCTTGTCTTTGCAGTATTTGACGGTATTCGTACTCCCAAGTAATGGCAATTGTAAAAGTTGATCATGTTGCTTACCCTATATTAAAACCGAAGGTGTAGCTACAGCTCAGTCACAATTCATGGAGGAGAGTTAAGTCATTTCGAGTAGAAAAGGAGAACATGCAAGTAACCTTATCTCTACTTAAGACCGAAAAGAAATATAGTAATGTTAGACTCCTCAACTTTTTTTGGACTGCCTCTGAATACGCCTTTGAAAACTAATCTTTCATGGCAAATTATCTGAAATTCAAAGAAAAATTTCAAAAATATTTTATAACTAAAAGCCCTGTGGAGAAAGGTGATAAGAACAACGAGCAGTAAACTTTCACTCCCACGCTCAGACGGTAGCTATACTACAGACTGCAAATGCTGCAATTACCAGGTATTAAGTTTCCAAAACATCTGTATATATTAGCAAAGTTAAAGAATTGTCCACTAAGTTTAACCATCAAAGAGGCTAAAACGATTGTATGTATCTCACACAGACAGAAAATATCAATAACTTGTATTGAATCCACTGGATTTCATGAATCCACTGGATTCATTAACTGTTTCTCTCTTAGTTGCTAAATGTGGGTTTGTGAAAAACAGTATTTTCACTTTACTTAATTCAGATCTTTTGATCTTAAATTGATCTCGGTGGCTTTCAAAGCAGGAAACTCCCACTTCGTAAAACGATACTTATTCGAATTTGTTGATCCAACTTGATTCAACAGTCGCTTCCTGTTCGGGTGGTTGTGGGTTCAATCCCCGTGGCCGAGTCATACTAGCGACCATATTAGTGGGAATCACTCCTCTCTGCTTAGCACTTAGCAGATAGGAATGTCATTGCAGCTTCTGTAGCCTAAATGGGGGCTTTAAATGCTCTTGGATTGTTACAGTACCTTAATTGAACTGAAGGGCCTATCTTGGGTAAGCCACCGTAAAATAAATAAATAAATAATCTGCTCTGCAATCTTCAATATTGGTAAACCTTTGAATGTTTACATTCTGTTAGATTCACTTTGCTTTAGAGTAAGTCTGTGTTACTGAGCCAATACAAAACAATCTGTGAAAAGCTAAGAACTGCTTTCATGATAATATAGAGCATTTTCCACGACCTCGAGTTGAATGAAAACCTACAAAAGCATTAACCGCTTTCTGTTCGAGAGTTTGTGGGTTCAATAGCCGTGGCGGAGTCATGCCACTGACCTTAACAGTGTGAATCACTCCTTACAAAGCAACGTAAAAACTTGAGAATCAACTTTATAAAGTTAGCTGGCGTGCTAAACGAATTGTTCCGATACACGTGACTAATAGCATCATGTAACCCGTCATTGAATTCAACAATGTGAGGAATCACAAAAGTCATCTCGAAAGACGAGATGTGTTAGCTATGTTCAATTCCTGTAATTAAGAAATTGTATTTGTTTACTTTATAAGAAAGGTCTCAAATTCATTTTCATTATTAGTTGGACGCACATCTGTATAACTACCCTATTGATGATATATGAACGCGTGATCAGGGTAGGTTCAGGTGATGAGCCCTTAACTATAAAACTGCTTTGGTTATATAGACTTGCTCATCAATAATTGATGTTGCTATTGATTACCGACATTACGTATCAATAATGGTATAGTAGAACCTCCATATTGTGAACACACGTAGGACAAGAAATTTCGTCCACTTTAGGTAGTTGCCTGCTTTAATAAAAATTAAAAAATCCATGTTACAACTGATTGATGATTTTTTATGTGATTTTGCAAAGATTTATGCATAAAAACATTTTTGACTTCCGTTCTCCTTTAAAAATTTATTTCATTCGCCTTGAATTCTACGTTCGTACCTCGACATCCCAAACCAAATTTAAATAGTTTTTACCATAAAGAATTGAGATACAATGCCCTCAGATAAACAGAATTAATTGTTTTTTCATAAGTGAACGATGTACATGCGGAATGTTAACGTTCTATATTATACCGTTCATTTATCTAACGTCGTGCTTTCAGAATTGTAAATTCACAACATCGTGTGATCTTGATCTTCTTATGAACTTACAGTTTTTGATTGAGGCATCACATTTACATCAATATGTTGTTAAATATAGAATAACATCTGAACACAACATATTGTGTTTACTTTCATAATAAAAAAGTCAATAACATCATTGAAGATTTTTTTTTCTTTTACTTAATAAAAACAACAATAAAGATTGTCTAAAAATTGTTTATTGATTATACTAAATCTCCATGCGAATAGAACTTTATCTGAAAGCATTTCACAGCAAACACTTTACAATTCCTTGCTACGTTTTCTTATCACAACTATTGAACCATTTGTTTGAAGCAACAGTTTAAGTAATCAGCAAGACGTTAAAATCAAAACATCTCGTGCTCAATAACGTATGGTCTAACTATTGTTTTATATGGATGTGAAGCTTA
This sequence comes from Turritopsis dohrnii, assembly GCA_027922465.2. Classification (NCBI taxonomy): domain Eukaryota; kingdom Metazoa; phylum Cnidaria; class Hydrozoa; order Anthoathecata; family Oceaniidae; genus Turritopsis; species Turritopsis dohrnii. The sequence continues at coordinate 1,412,080 of BQMF02000014.1, forward strand.
TATAACAAATCATCTGCATCTAAAACACATCAACAATGTATTTTTATCTGGTATTAGCTACAGTTTTTATGTGCAATGTGTTTGCAAATACCGAATGTCCAATGGACCAATCCATTTGCGAGTATTGGTTGACCGTTGAAGAAAGACTAACAATGACTTGGAAAGCTACAAGAGTATTCGCTGAGAATGGCAGCTTGTTTAAATGGAATGATAAGACAGAGGTACGTTAATCTATGAAATATAGACTGCTGCTAAGCCGTAAGGCTTGGGATAGCTATATAAAAGAAATTAAAGAAAAGCAACCTAGAAACGTTTAAATTATGTTCATATTCCAAGAGGTGTCGCTTAGAAATTTGCTGAATAAGCGCAAAATAAATTGCATAACTTATACCAGTATATTATAACATTAAAAACAATATAAGCATTTGTAAAGCCTGGTTCAAGAAGAGAATGTGAGTTGTGTCAAATAACAAAATGCAAATTGAAAAAAAACAACATTTTTCCTTCCGCTTAAAAATTTAGAAAAGTTTTTTTCTGTGTTTCCATCGTTCCAGTCCAATATAAGCAGTTGTAAAGGAGTAGGACTTTTTCGTTGCTTCTCTGAGAGCATTTTTTCCAAGAGAGAACTAGTGATGATTTCTTCTGCGACTTATCAGTTTCTAGTTTATAGTGGTAACGCTTAACCCTGGTTCAGACCTGGCCATTACGAATCGCCAGGTATAAACACTCTCAAGTATTTCATTAGTACTTAGTAATCAATTAGAAATTTTTGATATTTCATCGTCTTAATCGTCAGGCGTTTATGACGATTTTGAAGGCTATGACGATTGCACTAAATTGTAATCGTCATGATCGTCGTAATCACCAGGTCTGAACCAGGCTTATGTAAACATATTTTCATCTTGTTAATCGTAATAATCACGATAAACACTAGGTGGAAACCAGGCTTAAGGTTTGTAAGACCCAAAATTGTTTTGTCATTGTTAAACTTGTAATCGTCATTTAAAATATCAGTCTCAGCTACATTCTAAAGATGAAACTGTCATATATAATCTTTGAACCTTAAGACTTTAAGGGCTTTTTATAAGAGCTAAGAAATACCGAGGCTGTGATAAAACGCATGAAAGGAACACCGCTGATGTGATAAACGAAAATTGCGTATCAGCTGACGTTGACATAACGTATTGGTTTTAAGGTGTATTTCCCCATTAAGAAATAATGTTTTGACTCACTGGTTGGCAAAGTTCCCTCAAAGCCCATTGTATTGACAAGATTTTTATAATCTTTACCTAGGTAACACAGAACAGCTCTACTAGTTATGTTAGAAGCACTGCGCAGCGACCAATAATGCATTGATATCAATACGGATAACTTCAACGTTCTTATCTTGTTTTATTTTATTGTTCAAGTTTCAAACAGATCACAATTAGAAGCCTTCCTCAAAATCAAAATGAATTGTTAAGACAATTATCAGGTCAGCATTATCGAAGTTGGATACTAAGAAGGTAAATATAGAGACAAAATCATTTAAATCAAAGGACAAAATCTATAGAGTATTTGTAAAACCTTATCCCATTCCATTTTTCCATTCTTAAAGATGAAAGAATAATCTATATTATTAACTTCTAACAAAAGGTTGGCTTGAAATATTCCTAGAGTATTTTTGTGTCGGTAACGTAATCAGTACAGGATTCCAGCGTTGATATTTTTATATAACGCATACTCAACCAATATATTTATATGATAGTTGTTTTAAGAAAGTGATTCAAATCTTGCGGTTGAGCAATAATGCTATCTTTAACCTCCTACTCAAACTCAGAAATATTTGAAGACACGCTCAGCAACGATCTACCTAGAGTGTATACAGAACAGTTGATGTGCAATTCTATTTTTTACTGATTTTTGACCACCTGACAGAAAATGAAGGCATTGATATTAAAACATCAATTCAACAAGAGCCATTTTAAACAAAACCACATAACACCAATCTTAATGATTCAATGTTCTCCAACACTGATGGACTTTCTCTATTTGCTTCTTCTATCAAACCCTTTTTAGTGGGATCATGACCTTTAGCTCAATGTAGAAGTTCTTCCATTGTTTATAGTAAGTGCGATTTGCCATTACGATTGAAGGACCTTCAAAATATGCCATAAAGTTCCCGTTTTCAAGCAAATTATAAACTTTGGCCTTCTAATTCGAAATCAGCAAGATGGAATTGTATTACAGCAGACTGTCGATTAATCGAGCTGGCACTTATTCGAACTTCCTGCTTATTGCATTCCCCAAAGGATTTTCCTTTACAAACTCATGTAAATAATCATCAATTATTCGAACCTCCAGTTTAAGTCCTGATTATTCAAACCCAATCCAAATACCCCTTGGAAGTTCGAGTAACCACTGTAGGTGCAAATGTTCATAAATGCCTTTTTCTGACAACATGAAAATAGTTCTTAAATTCAATAACAGCACCATGAGAATTACACCATGTTAAGAGAATTGGGCGGAAATTCTTTTTAGCTTAGGTGGATGAATTCCCTCTGTCAACCTGCGTCAACCTTAACCAACAATCTCCCCTCCTAGTGGGATTCGGAAGCATCATGTTTCGTTTTTCTATAGATTTGTAGGGAATTGTATACAACTCGGTAGAGGTGTTCCCGAATTTTTCCCTACAAAGTCATTAGAAACTTTACATCAACATTTAAAATAAGCGTGCAAAGTAATGATGTTTCTTTTGATACAACAAAAGGCTTTAAATCTCTGAAGTACCGTTTTAGTAGAACAGTTTTAAAACAACTCTCACAAGTAATTGATTTTTTTCGTGTAACAGGCTCGTCGAGTTTACGAATCTCCATTCTAGCCTCGGTAAAATAAATTCAAAAAAAAAAAAAAAAAAAAAAAATTGCGAAAGTGAAAATGATTTCCATTTGATCCTATTGGTGAGGGAAAATTCCGTTCCATAAAGAACAGACTTTAGACTGTGTAAGAAAAAATAAACAAAAGGAAAATTAACATGAAGACAAAAGAAATGATCCGTTGAGCCAACACTTAAAAATATACAACAACTTTCCTTGTGTAGGTGCCTATGGATGAAGTGATTACAACGGATGGTTTCGATAGGAGTGTTATCACAGTTAACAACACCATCCCTGGACCTGCACTCATTGTCTATGAAGGTCAAGAGCTCTTGATACATGTTCATAACCGCTTACTTAGCGAAGCTATCACGATTCATTGGCATGGTTTGCACCAAAGAGATACGCCGTTCATGGATGGAGTTGCATTCATAACTCAATGCCCTATTAGTGCTGGTCAGAGATTCACTTACAAATTCAAGGTAAAATATCATTTTTTTCCTGGAACAGTTTGCGAGATTTTAGCCTTGGTAGCTACAAGGCTAAAACAAGGCTTTTGATCATGTTAACATACCATAATTATTACAGGAATAAACAATGTTATTTTGTGAAAAGAAGTGGAATGAAGTACATAGAGAAACATAACTTTAAAATGTATCAGAGTTGCGACATTTTTTTGAATAATACATTCGCTTACAGTCATCTTTCAAACATTTTGTAAAGGTACTTTTACATTTGAAGCATTTCAGATGCTTTTTGTTCAGCATTAACAATGATGTGCTGCCTGGGCCTCGATTTGATGCTTAGGCTATAGTTAAATTATACCTAGTGATGCTTGTAAAGACGACACACACACACATATATATATAAGAACGTGCAATGCTTAACAAAATTTAAATATGGGTGTGAAGTTCCGCAATAGCCTTAAATCATTGAAAGTATAAGGTATAATGCAATGACTTGTTTGTTCAACGCAGAAAAGAAAAGAAAAAGTTCTGCCAGTCTACTTTATTAATGAAATACAGTCGTGCTTCAGACATTCCGCTGTGTTTTGTTAAGCTTAGGTCAAACACGTGTCCAACATTTCATCCAACATCGAAAATTTTCGGTGTTGGATGAAATGTTGGACACGTTTGACCAAGAGCAAAATTTGCAAAAGAAGGAAAAAATGTGTTGGATGAAGCAAAAATGTGTTGGATAAAAGTTTGATCGCGATCAAACTTTTCATCCAACATTTACGGCTTCATCGAACACATTTTTCGTGTTGGATGCGTTTGACCACTTTTTCATCCAACACTATGTGAAAATGAAGTCATTCTATAGCAAATGAATGTCATTTCGAATGTTAAAACGTTCGAATTTTAATAAACAAGACCGCATTTTTGTATGTCAAATCACATCACCAGTTTCAGTGCAAAGATGAGCAACAAAGAAGAAGCCACGATGAGCGATAGCTCAGCTGACAGCGTCAATTCTGTTAAAGAGAAAGCCTTCAAAAAATACCAAAACACGAAAGGGAAAAAGTTGCTCCCAACTCGCTCCTTCTTTTCATCCATTCTCTGGTTTTTCCCTGGCATGGCCTTTCGTCGTCGCCAGAGAATCCAAACGTTCCGATAAAATAACACCCATCATGAGTTTGAGAGAATGAATGGACATGTTTTGTTTTTTATAGAAGGAGAGAATGAATGAACATAGATGTTCGATGAAATGTTGCATGACCGTTTGACCGTCACGAAATTTTCATCCAACTTCTATCCAACAAACGTCCAACACGATGATGAAAGTGTTGGATGAAATGTTGGACACGTTTGACCTAAGCTTTATAGTAGCTTCTATATCATGTGTTCTTTTTTCAAAAAAATATTTCTGTAGGCCTATCCTAAAGGGACATTTTGGTATCATTCGCATATTGGAGGACAAAGAGTTGATGGATTATATGGCGCCTTGATAATAAAACCAAAACCGAATGGAAACACCGAAACGATCGAAGAAGAAATCATGCATGTTGGTGATTGGTTCCACCAAGAAGGATCAGAGGTAACTGGAAATATACCACTTGAGTGGCTATATGCTATATGGTCTGCCAAATTTACATCTTATTGAACCCAGTTTTTAAATTATAAAATTTCACTAAGCAACTGTTGAGATTAACTTTGGAATGTGTACTTATCACTCAAACTCGAATTTAACTTTTCAACTGCTTGATGATAAAGTACATTCTCTTCATTTTAAATTTTCCACCCAATAGAGTGAAACCAAAATGGTTGCAAAAACTTTTTTGAGTTCTTATATCATACCGTTGTCATTAAGACCTTTGTTACTTCAAATGCTTTCACAGTTTATATTACTTGCAAATAATTCTCATGTGTGTAAATTTCCGCTACATCACAAGAAAACTCATTTGAACTCTTCAAGAAGACCTATGATAAGAGACAACTTTCTTTCGGTACGGGAAAATTTTCATAAATACATGAACTGGGATTGATCAAAACTTGCAATAGGTTAGACATTTACTCAGCTTAAAATCGAGATAGCGACTCTTTGATGAATCTGTGTATGAATGACGATAAATCACTTTTCTTTAGTTACATGCAAAGATGATCTATGGAAACTTTAAAAGTCAAAAGGATTTTCAGCATCCGAAAACGTTAGATGGTGTTTATTTTGCCCCACTCATATTCAAGTCAGTTCTTATCGAGGGGCGGGGCCAATACAAAGACCCGGCTTCAGGTAGGGTTTTTTTCTTTATATCACCAAGGATATAAAGGGTATGTTTTTAGGGCCACCTTTTGTGCTAATAAAGTTTGTATCTGTACCATATTTCATACAGAGATGATGACAGCAGTTGCAATTGCATTTAGCAACTGACTTGAAGGGATCAAAAAAAAGGGAACTAAAATGAAATGTCAAAAATTCACTGCGAGGAAGAACATCTTTATTGAAATAATATATATACTTCTATAGAAATGTACTTTCCCGCAGTGATTTTTATACAAATTTGGCAGGTGGGGAAATGACGATGAAGGGCCTGCTTTGTATGAGAGGTGAAACTGGAGTAAAAGGAAGTATTTAAAGTGACATTAAAAGGATTTTGTTAAAATGTTAAATTTCCGAAATTACCGGATTCCGGATTCCGGATTACAACTGGTTGCACTTTCCTTTAGGTGATACAATACAGGCACCGTTGAAAGTGTACAGTGTGTCACCTGGTAAGAAATATCGATTCCGAGTTATTGGCGCTGGAATGATTTATCCCTTTCGTGTTTCGATTGATAGCCACTTACTAACAGTGGTTTCAAGCGATGGTTATGAAATACAACCAAGAGTTTTCGAATCTTTCATCATAAACCCTGGTGAAAGATTCGATTTCATTATTACAGCAAATCAGACGGCTGGAAATTATTGGATTCGAGTAGATGGAATGGAGGTTTGCCTTATATATACAAATTTAGTTCAAATTATATATAAATGTTTCAATCCTATGTGATGAAAACTTTATGCTTTTGAGCTGAAATATCGATATGATATAAGCGTAGCTACCTCATTTTTTCAAACAAAAAAGGGGCTTTCCTACGTCAAAAACTTTATAATTATGATTTGTTAGATAAATACATTTATTTTAATTAAACTTACATATGTATTGTTCAACTCTCTACTGAAAGAATTTGGAAATATGGCTTATACAGTTGATTGCAAAAGATATAAATCCATTAATCTGAAGAAATTATTCTTTGTAGGCCTTTGTTTTATTTTCAGTTTTAATAACCTAGGTTAGGTGTCCAACAGTCTTATGAAACACCGGGTCCTGTGATATTACTGTTACATTCCAACTGTTTTATAATTTATTCAATAGGTTCAGTACCCAGACAATAACGGTCGTGCCATATTACGCTATGATTCTGTGCCAGTATCTGCACCAGAGTCCAATAGAAAAAATTGTAGTGAAACAGAACCTTGCATGGTTTTAAACTGTCAATTTTCGTACTACCCCAGAACCGAACATACTCAGTGTGTACGAATTGATCAGCTAGATTCTAATGATGGTGATGCTACTCCTGAATTTGAAGGAAACTCCGAAGAGCATTTTCTAAATTTCGTACAAGGCACTGGTCGCATGGTGATTAACGGCAAGATGTTTGAACATCCAGGCATGAGCACCCTTACACAACCAGCAGAAGATATTGAAAAGCATTTGGACTGCAATAGAGCTGAATGTACTGGTGTTGATGCAAACTGTTACTGTCAACACGAGCTTCCAGTTTCCTACAATAAAACCATACAAATGATTTGGACCAATCATGGTAAAGGGGCCACTCGACACCATCCCATTCATCTACACGGTCATAGTTTTCATGTGTTAAAGTTGGGTTATGCGAACTACAATGATTCTACTGGGTTGTTGATATCGACAAATGACGATATTGATTGCGGAAATACGACTTTGAATTTATGCAATAAACCCACGTGGAAAAATCTTGATTGGAGAAACGGAAACATTCCGGGACTTAAGATTAAGAACGCTCCCCAAAAAGATACTCTCATGCTTCCAGTTGGTGCGTACGCTGTTATTCGATTCCGTTCGGATAACCCTGGCAAATGGTTTCTTCATTGTCATGTAGAGTTTCACTCCATGCAAGGTAACCAAAATCGCTAGTAAAAGCAATTCATTTCTGGTTAGACCAAAAGCAAACTTACAATTTTCTTTCCTAGGAATGGCAATGATCGTCAATGAGGCCAAGGATCGACATCAACTCCCTCCAAAGGGTTTTCCTGTTTGTCAGGACTTTCATTATGATGCATCAAGAGACAAAGATCACAGGAAAACAGGTAAAATTATGTGAATTAAGACATATGAATGTAAGTGGGAATATTTAACCAGTGTCCTGTAACACCAGTGTGTTTGTCTTACACGATGAGTGAAAGTCTCTTATTTCTCCTTTCAAATAAGGAGACGTTATGTCATATTTAAGACAGACATATTAAGATGATTTGAACACAAATTTGTTAGAAAATCGTTGGATGTCTTGTACGTAATGAAACCCATCTGAAAAGCTTTAAAAAATGTTTCTCCGTTGCAATTACTCCGCAACTCTAAATATTTTACTTATTTTAGTGGTAGTAAAAGAGTCAGCAGATGACGATGCCAAAGAGATTTATATGATTCTATTCATCATCATGGCCGTTCTGGTTGTCTTGCAGTTCATCATAATCTTCGTGTTGATTCGGAAGAGAAAAGCAAGTGTAAAATCAAGCACCATTGCACACAATGCAAATCTTTAAAATAAATTAATACAAACTTCCTTATGAAACTGTATAATAGAATCACGATTTTAATGCCATGTAAACTTATGGATACTATTGTCGCAGTTAGGTTAAGGTCTATCCTGAATGAGAACGGAAAATTAGAAGAATATTGTAAAAGCAGATTGCAAATACAGTTGTGCAGCACAATTGATTCTCCTTCACAGATGCACAGACAATAGTACGGGATTGTTCATTTTCACGAAGCACTAAGCCCATATTTATTCTGTTGCCAGGCAATTTTGTATTGATTGTAATCGAAACAGACTACTAATTACAAATTACTATTCGCTATTGAACATTTAACCGTGGCGTGTCCATCGAAAATTATTTTTCAAAAGCTTAATTTTCTGGGATGCATTTCCATTTGAATTAAATACCGATTTCACTTTTTTTCTTTCCAGTACATACATGCTTTTATAAATTGCGTTACTTTCGATTATTGCAGACATTGCCTTGTTTCCAACAGGAACAAGATTCGCAAAAATGCAACTATATTTCTCCAAAGTTGCTATTTTATCAATTATTAATAATTCAAATTATTTGCCATGTCAAATTATAATAAAGAATAACGAAACACAATTTGTTTAAAAGCTTTTCGGGTTACGCCATCTTCAGTAAAAACATAATTTGAAACAATTGGCAGCGATGGTGTAGTGGTTGGTACCTTTGAGTGCGACCGCTGCGACCCGTGTTCAAGTCCAGTCATGTCGTATCTCAATACACCACTCCGATGCGCTTTAAAAGCAGCGTATCAGCCCATTAGGAGCCATCGACTGACTGCACACTGGCCTTCGGGCAAGTTTGAGCAATGCTATACGTATCGTTGGAGGTAAGTCAACTAATAGTTGCCAGTCGGCGGGCGGAAGAACCAACCATTACGGATGGAAGCCCAAGGACTAAAAACTCCCGTTACTTACTTACTTACTTATATACAAAGTATTTATACAAGTTCCTGTTCCGTACAATCACCAAATTAGCCACACGTTTTCACATAAAGTATAAAACAATTTAAATATTAAAAAGGTCTATTTTCATATTTACAAGTTAAAATTCTCATGTGACACCATTGCGAAATAATTTGAGTAATTTAGTTTCTATTTGATTATTTAATGAAGGGCCTTTGACAGCTATAATAGATGCTTCAAGGTTTTTTCTTTGTCTAAAGTTCTTAGGAGCTGGCAGTAACACTTTCCATTCAAATTTATGATTCTTGTTGTCCCTGAGGTGTTTAGCGGGTTCAGAGTCCTTTCTGACATCTTCATGTTCTCTCCACCTTACAGACGAATTACGTACAGTCTCACCAATATAATTTTCACCACAAACGCACAAACCTTCGTAAATGACACAGGATGGGTGTGGGTTTTTATCCTTCAGGGAAAACAAGCTCTTGACTTTTCTAGTGATCCATTTAATTGCAACGTCATACTTGTGCTTGGTAAATTCATGGAATTTTTTCATAAACCGTTTTGATATCAGTTCATTTTCATTACAGTAGGGTAATTCAAGCAGCAAAAACTCTTTAGGTTGTTTGAAGAAATCCTCGGGGATTATCATCTCATCTACATCGGTAGTTTTGTTTGATCTTTTTGTTTCATAATCTCGGATAACACTATTTATGAATGTTTCTGGGTAGTCTGCCTTCAAAAACTTTGCACGAATAACCTTCTTTTCTTTTCCAAAGTTTGATGAAATCTGCTCTGCTCTGCTGAGATCACCGTTAATAGCATTCCGTTTGTATCTTTTGGGTACACATGATGACCAATGTGATATGAGTTTTTTATCCTTTCTATAAACTTCGGTAATGATTTTATTGTGCTTATGAATGACTTTTGTGTCAAGGAATTTCACTGGATTGATTTCACAGGTCCGTTTGATGTTTCTATGGTAACTATTCAAAGATTCAAACAATGGATCGGGTTTGTCAGATTTTCGCTTGCTGAAAATGTCATCTACAAATCTGCTCTCTTGGTGGTACAATGACATCTCTCTCCATTTTGGTCATGTAAATGTTAGAAAACGTTACTGATAGAGGTCCACCCATTGTGCAGCCATCTGTTTGTTTGTAATACTTTGAGTCAAATATAAACGTGTTCTCCATGGTTAGTTTTATCAACAGTCTCTTGAAATAATCAAATAGAAACTAAATTACTCAAATTATTTCGCATGGTGTCACATGAGAATTTTAACTTGTAAATATGAAAATAGACCTTGTTAATGTTTAAATTGTTTTATACTTTATGTGAAAACGTGTAGCTAATTTGGTGATTTGACGGAACAGGAACTTGTATAAATACTTTGTATATACGGAAATTGTTTCAAATTACGTTTTTACTGAAGATGGCGTAAGCCGGAAAGCTTTTAAACAAATTGTGTTTCGTTATTCTTTATTATAATTATCAATTATTGTGTGTACATTGATGACCATAGGAAAAATGTATCATTTCACTAAATAACTATATACACTTACATTTCCCCCGAATAGTTTTTTTGCAGAGCACATCAGCAACTGCATCAATATGTAAGGTAATTTTATCATAATAAACGTGTGTAAGGCAACTTCATCATAATAAACGAATAATCTTTATTCGAACGGAGATTGACAAGTTTCCATAAAGTTACATAAAATAATGTTAGTCAACAGAATAGTTGTTTTTTGTAACTCGATTTGTAACATTTACAACATTATACAATCAAATTTGTGCAATTTATACAGACTACAAAAAAGATAGTAGAAAACCGATTAAACCTTATTGAAATACTACAGTGTGTAGTATTAAAATACTTTGGGGTAGACATATAAGCAAAAAACCATCAATGGCAATCAAAAACCAATACTGACAAATATTATGTGTAACATTTCAAATTACCTTAAGGAAGAAATTTTGGCGGAAAGAAATTTTGGCGGATTTGGCGGATTGGTTCAAAAATGTAGGATAAAAAGAGAGTTACTTTTTAAAAAAAAGAGGGCTTAAAATGACAATTTACAAAATAAAATGCAAATATTAAGAATAAATATCTCTGATTCAAAAATATGTTCGCAAACATTATTTCTTCAGAATAAGAACTCCTAAAGATTCCTAAATTCCAAATGAAAGAAAAACCAAAAACCAAAAACAACCAGATTGTGGTAGTGAAAATATACATCCATAACCAAATCACTATACATATTAGGTGAAAGCAGAAGTTTATGATCTGGCTTTATTGATAGCACAAGATGTGTAGTGTTTAGAATTTGTGTAGTTGTTCGTAATTAGGAAAACTGACAGTATACTAATTTTAGCTTCATAAAATATCATATACAGTATCAAAACAGTATGTGCGATAATGGAAATCATCCACAGTAAACTATGTTTCTGTTATTAGATTAAACGACTATTCAGGAAGCAAGGTCGACCAGATTCTTTCATGTTTTATATATTTTTTGTCTCAATCCTGTGAATTAAAAAATTATGCGTAGGCTAATTGGTTTTCTGAACTTCTTGTTGTATATACGAAGTCACGTTTCTAATCGTTATACATTTTCTTTAAATTAACATAACTGACTGTTCCCCGCATAAAGGGTTTCCAGTAGTTGGGCTATTGCATTCGTGATGTAAAATAACAATAAGCCTTCAGTCTGGCTTTTAATAACGATGAACTTTCTCCTTTGCTCTGAAGTCACAGTTTCAATCTTTACTGTTCCAAGAATTTAATTACCATTCATCATAATAGTGTTATCATCATCATCAAAAAACATAACATCAGTGACATTTGTAACTTTTTTTCTGTTTTTCACACGTTCATTCAAAATAAAATACAAAACCTTTTATGACAACACTGAACTAAAACCATTTTTTTCCATCACTTAACGTTTTGTCTCAGAAAACGAAAATCTTCTACTGTATCTCACTGACTGAAAAATAAAATGACGTAATACTTCACTGAAGACTGGCCTCTATTCTTTTGTACCTAAGCAAGGTCAGAGTGCAATCCTGAACTGCGGCTATAAAAGTGAACGGAAAAGGAGAAAAAGGAAATTACCGGCTTTAAATATGTATTTCGCCCTATGTGGAAATATATAATAATTTTAAAATTTACTTACATGCAAAGAAGACTTTGAGAACGGTAAAAAAATTTATCTTTTCTATCAATGCATAGCATAATTTCAACCGTACATAATTTTCATGCGATCATTCGTTAAATGTTATTATACATTGCCTCATATCGATTTACAGATATGCAAAACGTATAATCATAAGTTAAACTTATCATAGCATAACCCAACATCTTGGTGTTTAAACTGAAATTCGGGAAATGTATATTTCTCTAGAAATTCTTCATGATCGCCCATGTTAAGATGATTTTTTAATTATGCATTTTAACTCAAACCCATTTAAAAATTAACAAAAGTTTTTTAGTTTCAGATGTTTCTCAATTCTTTATTTTCTTTCGTTTGTTTCGTAGTTTGCTTTTTAAAAGCTCAAGCTTACATCATGTTTACACTAATCAAAAATACTACAATATGGAGATGGTTTATTTAAAAAAACAGTAAAACCCATATCGAACTTTCGGTAATTCCCTTAAGGTATGTATCAGAAAAATGGCGCTTTACTATTACCCACTAAATTTGCAGTAGGAAATAAAGTAAATGCATATTTGTAAAAAAGACCAACATTCTTTTTACTTCAATAAATACAATAAATTTATCGATATTCCAAATAAATAGCATTTTCATGCTCTTTGCTGATCTAGATTTTGTGTGTTTGGTTGACTTTTATGACGAGGAACTGCGTTTCTTTTCCCTATTAGCTTGGTTATACGGAAAGAGAAAAACCGCACATTTGTCAACCGCTTTGGACCCACGATGCTTTTGATTTCTGATTTGAGAGCAACTTCTGAAAACAAGGTTACAGTTACACCATCTGGAACTCTTATGGAACGCAGGGGATAATGTACACCAGGATAATGTCCATCATGAAACCCATTAACTGGTTCTTGTTGATAACAGTGTCCTTTCAAATCAACATCAGAGCAGAAGAAGACTGGAGACTTTATGAGATCGTACACTTTTAATTTCTTCCATCCTATATTTGCATAAAGGTTACCAATAATTGGTCCAACGAAAGGACCTTTTCTGTAGTCCATGTTTTGCCATCCCAGTGACTCGGAAAGGGATATTTCAACTCCTTGGGGTATCTTCATTGACTTGAAATAATCAAGTGGACAACCATAATGAGTTGAACTGTCAACTTGTCCGATGTCATATATAGGTTCATGCAGTATATATTTTGGAATTACCACACTTTGACATTTCCCCGTCAGATTAGTTTGTGCGCATAATTTTACTTTCTTCAAGTAACCCGTTCTCTTAATTTTAATCCATTTAGTATTCGTCCAATCTTCAGCTTCACATCGACGATCTACGTAATCTGGCCCAACGAATCTCCGAATAACATTTTTATCTTTTTTCAAAAGACTTATTGATATATTATTTGGCAAGAATACCGATTTTACTTCAATAAATTGACCTCCGATATCATACTCAACTGCATCTTTTCCTTCAAACACCTTGCACAAATCTAAGGAAAATTATTTTTTCTTCTCAAGACAAAATTTAAACATAATTAGCACAAACACCATTTTTCTTAGACAACATAATTAAATGAATTAGCTATGTGATGAGACATAAATTTATACAAACTATATAGGTTGCATTTCATGAAAGGCGCGTTATTCCAATTTCAGATGAATAACCATTTTGAGTTATCCAAGGCAAAAAATATATCATTTATTTATGACGAAATTGTTTATTAATGATGTCATTTCCAAGATGGTTGTACTCCATTCTTCAAGTTAGACTTTATATACACGTAAATTTGTCAAAAGTTCCTTTCTTGGTTTTCTGATGATATTTTTGCGAATTCCAAAACATACTATGAAAAAATAAAGAAACGCTATGCGATGATCTTAGAGGTTTTCATGCAAATTCAACCCGAAGAAATTCTTGTTCCACCAGAGTTTGAGAGCATATGTCATTATATTTTGCAGTCATTCAGTATTGCACTTGAAGGATATATTGGTGCTTCTCGAACTAGTACGAGCAGTTCGAGAGATGGATTTTGATTTACATACGGCAGCAGAGAGAGAAATAGTAAACGGTTTTGTTTTGAATTCATAGACGTCAGCTACGCGAGATGCTTATCTTATCAGCATGTCTTTTTCAAGAAACATGAAACAGAAAATAATGCAGCAATCTTTCATTTAAAAACAAGAGGCATTGGAGGTTCGGGTTTTTCTTCAATCCATGGTGATCTGATAACAATGATACTCGATCAAGTAGGCCTGCATCGGTCAGGCTTTGGCACTGACATTGAATAAGTAAGCGATTGGCTGGAAACCATCAACGTTCATGCAAACTTAAAAGAGCCCATAAGAAAAAGTTAGATTTTCCACAGCTCATATAGAAAACACAGCAAAGTCAAAAATGCATGATGACCATGTAAAAGCTTTGGTGATAAATTACAAGTATACAGTCACGATCTATTCAATGCAGTTACACAAGCTGTATGCACTCGAAGAGGGATTATTGATAAAGAAATGTTTCAAGGCACGCTGCTGATATTATTGGTGCAGTTTTTCTAAGTTTTGTGAGTGATAGATTCCAAAATGGTACAAATGGATTTTTAAGTCCAATAAAAGTAATGCAAGCTTAAAACTGGATTAAAGAAAAAAGTGGTAGCCCCTTCTAAAATTCCCTCCATAAAAGATGCTCATCAAGCTTTTGGGGTGCTACAAGAGAAAAGAGGTGAAATTGAAGAAGCATTCCATTAAGTATTGCTAAACCAGATGAAAATCTTCGGCAAAGAAGAACATACATTGAAATTTGATGATGTAATGCGATAAAATAAACATCACTGCCAAAAAGCAAGATGGTTGTATGGCAGTATGGATGCTCTACGACAGCTGAAATCTTAAGCTACTCTTCATCAATTCTTTGACGTATTAAAAGATACATATACATGTGGTTTGCTAGTATATGCATACTCCAAAATCAGGTCGACAAAGGAATGGTACATAAAACTAGACCATCACGATGTATCCATTGGTAATATCCCAAACCATTTTGGCCTCTTTATTTGTACCAGATTACCACATCTCCATTCTATGTGATGTGACACCACTTTATACTTATCAGGAGTTGGAAAAGTCAAAGTTTTAAAACATGGTCTTCTGTTAGAAGATTAATTGATTGTTTCTGATGATGGAAGAAAGAATGTTTCAAAATTTGCGTAGTTAGGTTGCTATAGTGGATTATAACAATATAACAAGAGTCAGGTTATATAAGAGATGAATATCAAATCTTCATTAACCATCCCACCTGATCTGAAGTCCTTAAAGCAAGCAAATTCAAAGATCAAATTTTTAACTTTACGAATGACTAAGATGCTCAAAGAAAAACTTTGAAAACCTTAGTTTCATGAAATAGTGGGCGAAGAGGAAGAAAATGGCATGCTAGAATCCTATCAGTGATGTTTGCAGGTATACAACATAATAACAGCATTTTATCTTATTAAATATTTAGTATTTTATTAATGCAGTTTTATCTTGTAGGGCCACATATATCCGAATTAAACGCCAATTTGAAGAAAAAGGAAAAACGAAAAGTAGAAGAACTGGATATGGAATTGAGGTATATTTTCTTTGGGGACAACGATGAAGATAACGAAGATGGCGAGAATGAAGAAAGTGATAGTGAATAGGAACCATCGATATAATTGTAGTTAAAAAATCAAACAAAAATTTAAAATAGTTAAAAGTAGTAAATGACGTGATGAGTTAAGAATATATCAGTAATAGAAAATGAAGTCATTAAGGATTTGCAAAAAAATCACAAAAGACAGAAATGAAATTTTGACAAATTTAGATGTTCAAAAAGTCTAATTTAACAATTAAGTACAAATAACACAATGAATAAATAATGCATTTATTATTAATTCATGAAACACCACCGAAATAATAGAAATGAAGTTCTGAGCACTTTAGAGGTATAACGATTCTATTTTAGGTAATTAAATGCCAAAGAGCTTCCATCTAAGAAAATGTTACGAAATGTTGTTGGTGTCATTTTTAAAATTTCATACCCTTACACCTTCTGAAATATTGATTATGAGCCCATAGTTTCTTGTTATGTTTTGTTCCCTCTAATATTCTCTATCAAATGGTGTAATTTGTTTCTGAGAAGTTTTTTTTCTCTTCTCTTGACTGAAAAATGCTGACATCAGCATCACGTGATATCTTGGAATTTGAAACCTGTTCATACTTTTAGTCCGTTAAAACTGAAAAATTTCCGGTTACCCTATTTGCTAGTTTTTTTTACGTAAACTTCTATGTTTATATCAAGTAGTTCCCTTGCATTTAGTTGAATTATTTTCTTTCGTCCAATTTCTCTCACAACAAGTTAAAGTTAGAGCAAAAAAAAATGCAGACAGGTTTAATTTAAAACATGTTATTGTTTAAGTAAGGCAATGAAATTAAGAAGAATAATCAACTCTATTACGCATTCTCTATAGACTTATTCCAAGTTAGCTCTAGTACGTTTTTAATTTAGTTCTATGAGAAATAAATGCGACGAGAAACAGAATGCAAAAGTAAATCATTTTTGAACAATGATTTTTAAATTCTAACTTCATGGAAAATGCAAACCATTGGTGTGTGATTACATGAGACGGGCTGAATTATTTACTTCACATGAAAAACTCTCTCTCTGTTAGTCTTCTGATTGAATAAACTCTGATCCTTTCAGCAATTTTAGTTCAATTTCATGCAAACTTTTTGGCAGCGTTTTTTCAGTCAATCCGAAAAGGATCTATTTTTGTTAACAATGATTGAACACTATTTAAGAGAAGCTTAACCCATTGACTTCCATTGGCTTGTTTGCTTCTGTATCAGTCTATGAATTTTGACTTGAAGTTATTGACAAATAAACAAGTAAGAATGCTTGATTTTAATCTAACACATACCTCTTTGGCGAGCCACAGTATAATCTGTTGCTACAAGAAAAGATAGTAAATTTGTAAAAGCTGTGTCCAGGGAAAGAACGTGATTACACGATTCATCTGTATTGTTTACTTCAAGTATACAATTTTACAGACCGGCAAGACGGCAAGATGGGACATACATACATAATGCGGACCGGCAGATCGAGATATATATGTTACAACATTCATCTATAATCTAACATGAAAAGGTGCCACATTATAACGGAAACATCAGGAATGACAATAAAAATCTTATAACTTTCATAATTGTAATTTAATGAAATTATTGACGATTGCAACAATCAACGGCATTGCATGTGTCCGCAACATTAAAACACTAGATATTAAGAACTTCGCATAAATTAGGTAAGAGACACAAAGGCTGTTAATAATGGATACCGTTCACGTGGTCGGTTGCAGGTTCAAAATTGTAAAAATACATAGTTACAACAAAGAATGTCTAATGCTGTCTAATGCAATTGAAATAAATTAAAAAATATAAATAGGGGCAAAAGGTTTCATTATATAAAATATCATCAGAAGCTTCATTATTGGGAAGTGACTCTGCTGATGAGCACTTGTTAGCGCTGGTTAAATATACAGTAAGAAAGAAAACATAACATCTCTCTGTTCTTTCCAAAAATGAAGCTACTAGTGATATTATTTACAATGAATTGAATTGAGCTGCAGATAAAGTGAAGATAAACTCTTTTCCAACGTAAACTAAACAAATATGATTACCAGGATCTTCCTTTGTACCGCAAATAATCACGTGATCACTAGCATCTGCATCTGTATTTTCATATGTCAAGTTTAACAAACGATGGTTCAAATTGATTGGTAACGCATGTGAGAGAGGACCAAATAGCACCAAATTTGCGTTGTGTTCTGATCTCCGGTCTCTGTCACCATTTCCTAAAACCACAGTTTTTGTAACTTTCACTCCAAGCGGCACAAAAAGACTTCCATCTTGCGCGGGAAAGTGTGCAGGAGTATTGTTCTAAAAGAATAATCGACGGATGTTTTACCAAGTATAGCGCCACTATTAATTAAATTCATTTTCCAATCATTGCACCACTGACATGATGACATGACCACAAAAATATATTCGTGCATTGAGAAATGAAGTACAATCTGCGAATATATGGATCCCCCCCAAACCCAATAACAGTAAATAAAAACAAATTGCAATTATTACATAGAACGCAACACACGCTCCCTGCAAATGGGTCTCATAACAACCAATTACTGGCGGCTGATAAAAGCCAGGATAATATGGAAATGTCTTTTTCAATAACTTCAGATACAGTATAACTAATCGATTGTTTTGAGGTTTATCAAATAAACAATGTACGGCATATCGACGTTCTGGAAAATTGAGAGGATCAAGAAGAAATCTTAAGAACTCATGATCATCTTCCAATTGCTTCTTCATCAAAAACATCATATTATCTGTTGTTCCACTTAGTTCATTATTATTGCTGAGAACAGCAGCGACATCCATCAATAACAGCTGTCTCTGAATAGCCAAACTGCAGTACAACCGAATGAACGTTCCACATCTTTTTGCGTATGTATCCTTATCATCATCATTGTCAGGTTTTTCACAGTATTTATCAATCACCTCTTGCAACATACCAAATGCTATTAACTCTTTGAATGCATGGTCATATAACTCCAGGCCTTCTCCTGTAGTCAGCACTCCCCCATCTTCAATTTGTCTCCTAAATTCTGCAACCGAAGCTGATACTGTTTTGTACAATGCCTTCACACCAGCCAGATGAATTTTCAATTCATTTAGGCTTGCTCCTTCAATTGCCTTTTCAACAATTCTGAAATTCAGAATTAAAAACAATGAAATTACAAGATAGCTGAATAAAATTTCATTCATTACTACTTTATCCCGCCTGTTAGAATTAATGTAGATAGCATTCTAAAAAAAGACGGGACATCTTCTACTGCGTTATTGTCATAAGTGCGTTTACGATGTGTTTGTTTTTTTATTGATTATTCTGAGGCATTTGGGTAAATATTCTTTCGATCCCCCTTAGTTTAACCACTTTCATTCAAGTTGTGTCCCCAATAAAATTTTGCTCGCAAAGCCACAAAAACTAACTAATCACTTACACCTTATTCTAAAAGTTGTTCTATTTTCATGCTCTCACTTATAAGTGCTGTCATCTATCGTCGAATAATAAAGAAGATATAAAAGATGGGATTTCATGAGAAGGATACCACGTAATCTCTTCACCGAAAAGTAGAAAGGATTTATCATTTTTGTTCAATCTGCATTTTCTGCTGTGATATCCTGTTTTGAAGGCAGAGGCAATCGGACGGCGCAACATTTTCTGTCTAGGGAGACTTGGCTTCAGAATTCTCGAAAGAGGAGGCATATCTCTTTTTAAAAAGTTTAAGAACAGGAATTTCAAAAGTGGCCAAAACATACGACACTTAATGTGATTTATAATTTTTCATGGTTACATTCAAACTGATTTCATTTACACTTTTTTTATAAGCAACAAGCTAATAAGCAACACTATTAATTTTTTCCAAAAACCTAAGTAACAGTACTACCATGATCTTAAATAAATTAGCAACATGAAGTTTTAAAATGATGCAACACTAACATAGCTACAGCACATTTATGTTGTTACATAAGGTTGCAATACTAAAACAAATCAAAAACAATTCAAAAGTTATGGATTGCATGAGTTGACAATGATTAATTTTTGTTCTGAAACAAGGAGATCATTTCTGATAAGTAGCACATATGTAGGCACAAACAGTAAGAAACTTTTCAAGTCATATGATGACATACTTTTTAAAGTTAGGATCCTCTTTTTTCTTTGTAGAATCGACCGTTCCGCTGAAGAATGAAAAAATTGTCGAAACCAAGGGCAAAACCGTTGTAATGATAGTACTCACTAATCCACCAACAGGTCCAGCCAAGCCTATTAATGATGCTGCTATCTCTAATCCACCTAAATTAGAGAAATACAATCAACAGTAATAAAATGTTTCTCAAATATCTGTGGAGCCATAGTCTAGGGATATAGAGAACGCCAAGAGTGCTTATGAGCACAATCCATAAAGTAAAGCTCGTACCAGTGACAGCAGCCAGAACATCGTCATTTTGAATGCCTTCTACCATTTTACTCGAACCACTAACAACAGACGTTACCAAATCAGCTGCTGTCTTTTGCTTTTCCTCATTGAGGTTCTTTCCTACGTATTCATTGATCGTTTCGAGTCTGGTTTTGATTTTTTCATCTGCCTCAATCTTATCAATCATCTCTGGCCGATACCCTGCTTCACGCATTTGGTCAAGAGGTTCGGTCACTTTTTTGCCGATTTCAGTGGACAAGTTAGTAATTGTTCCATCAGCATCAACCCTTTTCATCAACAGTGATAACAAAACAAACCAAAATCGAAGAATCATGTTTTTTTTCTGACGACGTCAGATAAATAGACTTCCTCCAGTGAATGAATTTTCAGCAGCACAAAGTTGCAAAATGGTAAAAATACGTTTAATGTTTCTGTTGCGACTTTCCTTTATTTGAATATATATTTTTTGCATATAATGTTTAAGTAAAATGTACTCATCCACGGCACTTGTTTATTTCAATTCCTTTTTATTGTCAGATGTCTATGTATGTTTATTCACATGATCATTAACCGTGAAATGAAGAATGTCTGGCAAAAATCGATGAGCATTCAGTTTTATTTGTTAGCCAGTCTGCCGAGATTTTTATAAAAACTAATTTTATCGACTGTCTGTTGAAACGATTACTTGTGATTCAGAATAAACATTTAAAATACGTACATATCTGCCGTCAACTAGGTTCCTTTTAAAGTAAGAAATATGGAAGGATAAGAGCAAAGTAAACAAATAAGAAAAATTTGCGTAAAGAAAAGAGTTCATTGGTCCACTGATTACATATGTAAAGGTGCACAAAATTTGGCACCCACATAACTAAAACTAAAACAGCATACATCGGTTAGACCTTCTGTTTATAGCACCAGTAAAACAATGGTCTGGAAAATCTGCTCCTCAACGACTGATTCGCAGCTTAAAGTTGAAGCCTCAACATGAGGTGAATGAAGATAGTGCTGCCGCTATTATAAGTCTGTTAAAACTGCAGGAGAAATGCTTTGCCAATTTTTTCTAAAAAAAACGTAATGGAAAAAGTTGGTTCTAATTTTGTTTTTTACCCTGACACTATCCTGCAGAAAATACAACTTTATCTGTATGATTTATGGATAACAAAAATCAAGCATATGTATATCAAAGACTTTATGCATGATGCTGAGATGATTACAAATACTTATCAGACAAGAGTGAAAATTTCTTTTTAGGGTAATGCTCTGTCTCGTTGGACTTTGTGGAACTCGATTTTATCTGCAAATGTAGTTGCCACACGAATGCTTTCGGAAGTTTACCTAAAGTGAGTGAGGAGCATCACCAAGATCTGTGAGTGAGAGAATTTCATTCTTCAAAGTTAGTTCGAGTGAGATGATATACCAACATAGCTTACCGATATTCAAAAGTCACCATTTGTTAAGACAAATGAGAATTTTTCCTTTCGTATTACCAGAAGTGCAAGAATCGTTATGAAGCTATATACAATTATCTTTGTACATCTATGGTGTAGTGGTTAGTACCTTTGAGTGCGACCACTGCGAACCGTGTTCGAGTCCAGTCACGTCGTATCTCAATGCACCACTCCGATGCGCTTTAAATAATATATATAAAATTAGAATTCATATAGCGTTATGAGGTCTCGCAGACTATGACGCATAGACTAAACTGCCATTTTGGCCGGAAGAGGAGCAAGTGTAGTCCAAGAGTGTTTTAATACGGTATTCGCTATCGCTGCTACCGTAATTAGACTTTTTGACGGATTGCCTTCTACAAAGGTAGCAACCAGCTAACGCTTGTTTTAATAAATGCAGTTCTGATAGCATTTTTATTAAATAAGGGACCTGCAAAGGAGATTCTAGAGCGTTTAACCGCCCGCTATGATGGTACAAACACTGTCACTAGACCACCAATTGTTTTAGAATGGCTTTTGAAGATCAACCTTTTCGGGGAACTAGAATAAACCACAGGTACAAAGTACCAAAATATTTATTTTTTATGTCATGATCGGTACAGACAATTTCTGGTTAAGTAATTTACAACTGTCTCAATTTTTTAAACACAAATCGTTCGTAGATAACAAACTGTTAGTAACAGATTTATTGAAGTAGGAAATAATCAGCCGCTTCTCGCGTTGATTTCCACCGCAATACCTCCATGTGAAACTGAAGTGAAGGGTATTTTGGTTCCGACACAACTTCACTGACATCCGGAACCTCTTCCACTTCTTGTTTCGGTTTCGTTTTACTGCGGCCACCGTCTATAACGTTGATGTATCGACACAAATTCAGTGAAGATCAAGAAACTCCCAATCTTTCAGAATGATCCGAAAATCTTTCCAATCTCAACTCAACTCAAGCAGTTTGTCTTTTCTTTTCGTTTAGTACATAGTCATACACTGCTGGTCAAATTACATCTTACACTTAGACAATGTCAGTACAAAAGTCTCTTTTTTGATCAAGCATTTGATTTTTTTTTTTTTTTTTTTTTTTTTTTGATTTGTATTTTTTCCAAGAGACGATGGTAGTTTCAATAGCTACCAATAACTAAACCATTATACTTAATCATAGTACGATTTCTTTTGGCCAGCAGTGTATTACCGTTACTTAATTTCGTAATACTCTCTTACTTAACTTAAAAAAGGGACCCAAAAAATCAGTTCCACCAATTTGATCCGGTGTACTGTTAAGAGAATATGGTTAAAAATTACCTCTGGATTTCTTATTCGCTTCAGTCGTATCTTTTTTTGGAATATTTTCAACAGGAGCATTTGACTGAGTCAAAGGCACCACATCAACAATTATGTTTTCGAAAGTGCACATACAATCCACAGCTCCAACATCTAAAAAGGAGTAACCGTTTTTCAGTTCGTAAAGATCGCTGAGTAAAGCATTGGCACCTGAAAGATCTTTCTGTCTGAAACAAAAAGCCATTAAATTAACTATACTAACTTAGTTCATAAAATACCACACACACAACACTAATTAAAGTGTTCTGTTTCAAAATTCAACCACATTAAACTGGAATATTCAAGAGAACTTAAAAAGCACTTTTTCGGCATTTTAGTAAACAATGACTGGATGAGCAAAGGAGCAATTGGTGAGAATTTCAAAAAAATTGTTCATAAAAAGAAAAGAATTATATTGGAAAACGAATGGAATACCATACCATATAGTAGGCTTTCTATATCGACGTCATGAGATGCGATGACCTTTGACGAACGAGACCATTCGAACAGTTCAGTGTCTTTTTTAAGAGCAGGTTTTCCTTTGGGTTTACCGTCCTGAAGGAGTTGAAATTTGTAATCAGAATAAAACCAGGACCCGATAATGAGTTTATGCCATATACAGAGGCGGGTCTTGGGGAAGCCAAAAGAGGTTGCATAGTATACGAGTACAGTATAAGAAAATTCCTTTTCAATCTTAATTTGCTGACTATGTCATTAGCACGTATTACCTTTTCTATGTTAAAAAGCTCAACTCTCCTCAATAAATTCTGAAAATATTGAAATCAAATTAAGAAACCTTAACAGCCGACGTTTTCGCGCCACCTTTTCCATTAGACTTCGTTTTTTCTTTCGTTGTACTTGCCGATGCTGAAAATAATAATGAAAGATATTTGTCGAATCAATACATCAACAACAGCAACAAAAAGAACAAAAACGGAATTTTCTCAGTGTAAATAATGGACCAAAAGTCACTGTGACGAAGAGTGTTTTAATTGAAATGGTGTGTATAATTTGAGAGGCCTCTTATAGAAATATAACCCTTCACAGTGATTTTACAACAAATTTGCACACTTAGGTATTTGCCAAAATATTGATGTTTAAACTGAAACTTGGTAATTGTGCATTGTTCAAGTATTCCATGCAGGTTAGGAATGGTTTTACACAGTTAAAGTAAGTAAGTAAGTAAGTAACGGGAGTTTTTAGTCCTTGGGCTTCCATCCGTAATGGTTGGTTCTTCCGCCCGCCGACTTGCAACTATTAGTTGACTTACCGCCAGAGATACGTATAGCATTGCTCCAACTTGCCCGAAGGCCAGTGTGCAGTCAGTCGATGGCTCCTAATGGGCTGATACGCTGCTTTTAAAGCGCATCGGAGTGGTGTATTGAGATGCGACATGACTGGACTCGAACACGGGTCGCAGCGGTCGCACTCAAAGGTACAAACCACTACACCATCGCTGCACAAAAGATCACAGAAATTGAATTACTTGTATTAGAAACATCTTTCCCCTCTGCTTCGATTGGTTTCGGTTCAGTGCTGACTAGTATTTTATTCTCGACAAGTCGCAATACAACCTTCCTTTTACAATATCCATGAAACATTTTCAAATTATCAGAAGTAGCTGATTTTCTGCAGCAAATCACTGGCTCTTCATTACCATTCCACGATATTTCGTTGGATTTTACAACACATTCACCTTAATAAACAAAACGTATTTAGCTACTTTACACAGTTATTTTTGTAATGGTACAGCAGAATCGAAATCAACCACAATAAGTAACTTTATGGTACCAATGTTTCGTATTAAATCAAAATGGGTTACTCTGGCTTGAAAGTAATCAAAGAAATTCTGCAAAGTCCTTTAAAGAGGTTGGGTGAGTGTTCGTGGGAAGCAAACTTTCAAAGTACTCACGACCCTCAGGGACACAACGTCAAGCTTGTTGCTACCAAGGCGTACTAACATAGTAATGGGACTTATAGTACTCATACTGATTCTCTACTTGCGATGCAAAAATGTATATGAATACAAAACACTAGAAACAGTCTCTCTCAACATTTGTAAACAGGAAATTTGCGGAAGAATAGTAACCTTTGCTGTCAATATGTGTCTTGCTATCACCATTTCCAGTATTGGCGATATTGTTATCTATAAAAGACAAAAATCTGAATATTATTATTAAAAGAAAAAGTTTATATCTTCTACATCTTTGAGTTGGATAGAAATGCTCTTTAATGAAAATTAACTTGATTGCAATTTCGGTGAATGGTGATGTTATACAGTGGAATGTCCATAACTTTAAATGAATAGAACTTTTTTTTTCGATCCCTTGGGTGTTCGATTTAGAGAGAGTATACTGTGTATATAGGCAACTTGTAAACCTGGCTGTTCCAGTTTCTCATCTTCTGTGTCCTTGTAATCCCCAATGAAATCAAATTCAACGTGGTAATTGGTGGATGATTTGGGGTATTCAGCAGATGTCTGAAAAAAAAAAAAATCTTCATAATAAGTTTGCCAGAGAAGCCAACTTTTTTTAACCAGTATAAAGAGATTTTCAAGCAGATGGAGTATATAGTCTGATATACAACAACCCCAACAGCTTGAAAACACCTTGAGTGAAATTCTCATGTTATTATTTTTCGAGAGTGGTGTTGCAGCATAAGCAGTGACTGACTTAGAGAGAAAGTGTGAATTAGGTGAACTGTGTATAAATTACAGGGTGTGAAGTGAAAATTAGTCTCACAGATAGGAAGCGTGGAGAGTCGTGGTGTTGTGTTGGTGCAGGGAGTGTGGTGCAATATAAGTGTATAGTGGGGTGCATTGTCCTGTTCTTGTGTCCTTGTCAATGGTGATTTGTTTCAGTGTGACGTACAAGGTAGATGTGTCGTTTATTAGTAAATTGGAAACTATATTGTAAAATTAGAAATTATAATAATGTGCAATAAAAGAAATGTGCAATAAAATGAGAGAAGTCTTTCATAGTATGTACAAGGATGTGTCGAAAAAAGCGCGTGTATGAGTTTGCCAAGACAAAGGCAGAATTGTAGGTCCTTCATCAGGAGCTGACACCTACATTTGCACAATGTCAGTTCGTTTCTGGTGACCTATGGTACCACGGTCTATCAGCTCTACGAACTACTCATACTTTTGGCAAGGGTTCTTGTATATACTATGGGTGACTTGGGAGGACGGGGAAACAAGTGATAGAATTAAAAAACTTACGTTTAGGTAGCTATGCTTGACGCGTCTGTTTATATCAAGAAATAAAATCTTTCTGTTGTTTTTTGTTTGTGTCGCCGTGTCTATGGTGCGAAATTCGAATGACGTTCGATTTGGATTCCATTGACGTAATCCTTGTGTTAGAAATGATGGTTCGATTAAAAATGGTGGTTCGGTTTGCATTTGGTTTGGATTTTATTGACGTGAATGTTTAGATGGGAATGCAAGTTGTGTGGTGCGGCGTAAGTGTGTGCCTAGAGGTATACTTAGGGACATTGTTGTGTATGTAGACGTGGAAGGCGTGTGTGTTCTTATAGATGTGGAGAAGGGTGTGTGTGTCATGTTGTGTTGTTTTACTTTGTGTGAAGTGGTGTGGATTTTGTGTAAGTTATGTGGACGATTTGTGTTTTCGGGCTGTGTTGTGGGTTGGTGTGAGTTGGACATTGCTAGTTTGTGTATGTGTGGGCTTTTGTGTGCATTGTTTGTTTGTGTATGTGTGGGCTTTTGTGTGCAACATTGTTGTGTATGTGGACGTGGAAGGCGTATGTGTTCTTATAGATGTGGAGGAGGGTGTGTGTATGTCATGTTGTTTTGTTTTGTATTATGTGTGGAGTGGTGTGGATTTTGTGTGAGTTGGGTGGATTGTTGTGTATGTGTGGACGTGGAAGGGGTATGTGTGCTTATAGATGTGGAGGAGGGTGTGTGTGTGTGCTTGTAGATGTGGAGGAGGGTGTGTGTGTTATGTAGTTTTGTTGTGTTATGTGTGTAAAGTGGTGTGGATTTTATGTGAGTTGGGTGGATGACGTGTGTGTTGAGGCTGTTGGTAAGTGTGAGTTGGAAATGTATAGTGTATTGTTATTTTGTTGGTTATTTGTGTTAGTGTGGGCTTTTGGGTGGGAATGGGTGTGTGTCTGTGTGGGCTCTTGTGTGCAAATGAGTGTGTGTGAGTTGTGCTGGCTGATTGGTGTGTTTTATGTGTGTGGCGTGGGAATGTAAAAAAGGTCGGTGAATGAGGATAATAATGGTGATTGGGGATACTCTTAATAAACGACATGAGGATTGTTACGAATAATAATGAATACTTTTTATTAACGACATGAGGATAGTTACAAATAATAATGATGGAGCAATTGTTTGTAGAAGAGTTTGAATAACTGTAACAAGGTTTGTTAGTGAAATGATATGTACTGTGTAGTGGAGTTCATTGATGTTGAGCGGAGTGTGTTAATATGTCTTTTAAAGATGGTGGGTTTTTGAATGCCTTTATGGGTGGTCGAGTCCAAATTTGTGATACGGTTGTGTCGTGGGATGGCCAGTGGTTTTGAATGTGGTGTGATAACTTTTTTCTTGCTTCATTGAAAGTGGTTGCAAATGGAAGGATGCTAGCGTCTTTCTTCTTGCGTTGTTGGTGGATTAGCTCTGACTGTGTGAACATGAGTGCTCGAGATATTTGTTCGTTTATGATGTTCAATGGGTAGTTCCGTTCGATTGAAGTGCGTGTGAATTGATGTAGATCTTCTTCTAAGTGTTTGTCGTCGGCTGTGATCATGTTGTATCGTAAGGCTTGTGAGTAAATAATGCTATTTTTGATATGTGCAGGGTGATAAGAGTTGTAATGGAGGAAACAGGAACTGTGGGTGGGTTTTTTGTATAGTTTTGTTTTTAGCGTTCTGTCTTTATCTATGTATACTTGGAGGTCGAGAAAGTTTACTGGTGCTTGTGAATATTCAAATGTGTATTTTATTGTAGGGTGTAGATTATTCATGTGGTTGAAGAGATTTTGTAATTGGTCGAGGTTGCCGTTGAAAATGAAAAAGATGTCATCAATTAAACGTTTCCAAAATTGAATGTGTGTTCTGAATGCTTCGTTATCGAGTATTTCGTTTTCGCGTTTCCCCATGAACAAGTTAGCGTAAGGCGGTGCCATGCGTGTGCCCATTGAAGTCCCATTGATTTGGTGGTAGTGGTTTTGCATGAATTGGAATGTGCTGTGTTTTAGAATGAATTCCATAATTATGTGTAATGTAAGTGGTCTTGGTGTGTATGGTGGTAAGGTGTTTTCGTGTTTCTTGAGATAAAATAAGGCTGCTTGTATCCCTTCGTCATGTGGTATGTTGGTGTATAGCGACTTAACATCTGCAGTAACTAAGTATATGTTTGTGGCCAGAGGTGGTAATTTGTCAATGAGAGTGAGAAAGTGTTTGGTGTCGCGAATGTGTGATGGGAGTAGTTCTACGAGTGGTTGTAGGAAATGCGTGACATATCTGGAGAAGTTATCCGTGGGGCCATTGCATGCGAAGACGATAGGGCGGAGTGGATGATTTTTCTTGTGGATTTTTGGGAGTCCATAGAACAGTGGCGTTCGTGGAGGTGATGGTGGTAGTAGGAAGTCTTTCGTTTCTTCGTTTATGATGTGTTTATTGTGAAGATACGAGACTAGTGTGGCAGCGTCATGAGTAATGTGTTTGGTGGGATCGAAAGATAAACGGTTGTACGTGTTTTGGTCTTTGAGATGCTCGTTGTGGACTTTTCCTATATAATCCTGCGTGTTCATGATGCATATATTGCTGCCTTTGTCGCTTTTTTTGATGGTGATGTCGGTATTGAATTTTAGTTGGTTGAGTGCATGTTGTTCTTCCTGGGTGAGATTTTGTCGTTCCTGTCGTTGAGTATGGGTTATATCGTTTAGTGATGCGTCAATCTTTTGGAAATATGTATTCAGTGCGTTGTTGTTGTTTGGTGGAGGATTCCATATGGATTGTTTTTTGAAGGCTGATGGTTTTTTTGTTTCAGCTGAATTGTTCGTTTTTAGGTTGTGAAAATAGTATTGTGTGTTGATGCGTCTTTTGAAAAAATGTACGTCGTTTTCTAAAATGTTTTTATTGTTGTGTGAGGTGAATGAATGTTAACAGCAAAACTTTAGGTCCGTCATTTGAAGTATTCTTAAGTTTGACGGTCGTTGAATAGATGAGGACACCACGGAGGAGTTGTAAAAATATGTGCATCGTGTGACCTGAAATTCCTCATTTTTAATGACATATCCTTAGTGGTGGGTCTTCAGGTGAATCATATTGGGGTATTCTTTGGTTTGATGATCGTTGAGTTGATGAGGACACCATGGAGGAGTGGTGAGCATTGGAGTGAACACATGGAAGGAATTCATGGAAGTCTTCGTTTAATATGGAAATCCTCGTTTTTAATGGTGTGTTTTTAGCAGTGAGTCTACAGGTTTGCCATATTGGGTATTTTTAAGTTAAATGATCGTTGAATTGATGGGGACACCATGGAGGAGTGGTGAATGTTGGAATATATAGATACATTGAGATTTTTTCATTTCATATGGAGTTTGTCGTTTTGAATGGTATGTTTTTAGCAGTAGGTCTTTCAGGTTCATCATATGAGATGTTAATTAGTTTGCTGAAAGTTGAATTGATGAAGACACCACGGAGGAGTGATGAGTATTGAAATGAGTAGATGCATAGGATTCTTCGTTTAATGTGGAAATCTTCGTTTTGAATGATACATTTTATAAATAAAAGCTCCAGGTTCCTAAGCTGGGGTGTTCTTGAGTTGATTATTGTTGATTTGATGATGGCACCACGGAGGAGTGCTGCGTGTAGGAATTCATGGATGTATGGTATAATTCGAATATTTTGATGGAATTCAGAGTTGATTCGAACATGAGTAATTGGAACGTGTGTGAGCGAGTCTGCAGGTTCGTCATATATGGGGTATTTTTAAGTATGATGATCGTTGAATTGATGAGGACGCCACGGAGGAGTGGTGAGTATTGAAATGAATGGATGCATGGATTTCTTCGTTTTGCATGGAATTCTTCGTTTTTAATGATGTATTTTTGGCAGTAGGTCTACAGGTTCGTCATATATGGGGTATTTGTAAGTTTGATGATCGTTGAACTGATGAGGACACCACGGAGGAGTGGTGAGTATTAGAATGAGTGGATGCATGGGATTCTTCGTTTGACTTGAAATTCTTCGTTTTTAATGATGTATTTTTATCAGTAGGTCTTCATGTTCATCAGATGGGATATTCTTTAGTTTGATGATCGTTGGATTGATGATCGGTCGATTGATGAGGGCACCACGGAGGAGTGGTGAGTATTGGAATGAATGGATGCATGGGATTCTTCGTTTAATGTGGAAATATACGTTTTTAATGATACATTTTATGAATATTGGCCATAAGTCTTAGGTTCCTTGAGTTGATGGTCGTTGTTTTGATGAAGGCACCACGGAGGAGGGGTGTGTGTTGGAATAAATGGATACATGGAATACTTCAAATACTTTGATGGAATTCGAAATGGATTCGAACTTGAGTTGTGGAACGTGTGTAATTATTAAAAAAGTTTTTTATGAAAAGTATTTTTATGAAGTATATATAATATTTAAGAACTGTAGGATTTGTGTATCGTGAAAAGTAAATAACTTAGTTAGGGGGGACTCCGGGGAAAAATTATAGTATGTGTGTGATGTACTGTAATTAAAAGTCGTGGTAACGTCGAGCCGCGTGTATATCGGGATGTGTTAATGTATATGTGGGGATCGCTGACAAAACAAAAACGAGAAAAAGAAGAAACCTGCAGGTGTTGTGTATATGTGGAAGAAGTATTTCTTATAGTCAGAACCTGGTGAATGTGCGTTATTGAATGTTTTTTAATCCCTTACAGTGCCCTGGGAAGAGATGCTCGACTGCAATATAATCATTTCTGTTATTATTTTTCGAGAGTGGTGTTGCAGCATAAGCAGTGACTGACTTAGAGAGAAAGTGTGAATTAGGTGAACTGTGTATAAATTACAGGGTGTGAAGTGAAAATTAGCAGATGGAGTATATAGTCTGATATACAACAATCCCAACAGCTTGAAAACACCTTGAGTGAAATTCTCATGAAAAGTTAATATTTTTTACTTCAGTTTCGACAGAGCAAGGAAGATCCTTCAACTGATCCAGTCTAATGATCACATTCACATTGTCTAAGTCCAAATCTAAAAATCAAGAAAAAAATATTTAAAAAAAACATTAGAAATTCCATTGTTTTATTATTCCATTGTTTTATTATTCCATTGAGTATTGACAAATAGAAAACATTACTTTGCTGTTGTGCAAATCCACTGAAATGATATCTTTCATCAGCAGAAATTCGATGGTCATCAAGAAGTGTGAGTGATGGGAAAGAGTCAATAACAAAACCATGATATCCCATTGCACACTGTTAAAAAAAAGTTAGAGATAATGATATAAAAGAAAAAATATAATGAAGAACTATCACTGCGGAGAAGTATACACATTATAAAATAATAATGCTCTTCTACACAGTAACTTTTTGATGATTTTCCAACTGGGAGATTATTCTTACATAAAAAGGATTGCCAAGTAATAGCAAGCTTTTTAATTTAGGAATAAGCACAAGAACATTAATAGTTTTCTTCAAATCGAACAACAAATTACAGGACAGATCCAGTGAAAGCAAACTGTTCCTGAAACAAAAAAAGAAAACAATCGCTGCATCGTGATCAATTTTGAAGCAGAACATTTATGGTTTATCGTTCATTGATCATGTTATAATCCAAAAACATAACATACCAGAAGACTGCCGTTGGAGGCTTTGAAAGTCCTTCGATCTTGTTGTGACTCAGGCCAAGATGATTTAAAGGTAGCGACTTGTTGTAAAACGTTGAAACATTCGATATGTTGTTACCACATAACTCTAAACTCTATATGGAGAATAAGTGAAAACGTTTCAAATTTGGCAAAGGTGTTAACGTTTTCCTCATCTATTTATTCGTAATTAAACGTTGACTTCAAATGAAAGTCTTACCTTTAACTTCTGTGGTAAACAATCAATATCAACAGTTTCAATCAAATTAGCACTTAAAACTAATTCATCCAAGTTTCTGAATTGTAACAGACTTTTATCCAAATGTGTTATCTAAGATATCATTGTGGATAAAAAGTAAGGAAACAGTCCAATAAGCAAATGGAGCAGGAAATAAAAGAGCAGAAAATGTTATTGCTTACACCCTCGTCAACCAATCGAAGTTTTTTGAAATATTTATGAATGTTCTTCTTAACATATTTTCGTTCATTTTCTTCAATCATTAGTTCTTGTATATGAAATGCATTTGGACCCCATCTTGTATCTTTTAAAAATGGTGTCATTCGGTTTATATCCTTAAGACCTTCATTTGTAAATCTTTGGGCACTCCCTAAATATATCAACATAAATATGGAACTATAGAAAAAATCATTCCCACCAGACACAGAATATAACTCCCAGAAATCACTTCTGGTAATAAAATCATTCATATAAACTACAACTATAATCTGTGATTGTTCTTAAAGGAGAATTGACATCAAACTAACTTTATATAATCTTTTCTTTATCGTTCGATTTTGCTAAAGAAGAACCTATGTGACGTCACATATACACAAGGGTTATTTTGAATGAAATTGATTTAACCATTTACTTGTTTGTTTAACAAGTAGATTAAATTATGTTTTTAAACAAAAGAAAACAAGAAAAGTTAGCCATTTGTGAGTTTTTATTGTATTACGCAGGAATGAATAAATTTCGGCGAATGAAACCATGTACGTGTTTTACGAAATGATTCACTAATGCTGCTTCATCTTTGGGAGTGTGTGCATAAATTTTGTGCATCATTTCCTTCCATCTTAATGCTTCTATCTTTTCTTGTTTTCTTCTTAATTTTTTCTGCTTTCATAACTCCTTTCCTGCTAGTGACTGTTTACACCCTTGTAAGGAGTGATAAAAAAAGTCACTTTCATTTGTATTATTTTGTTTCATTTTTTTATTCCGTAATCTTTCAGTTGTGAAAAGAATACCAAAGAATGTTTATGCACATACATGACATTGCAATAGTAATAACAGTTAGCTGTAGAGGATAACTTGAATACTTTTTAGATTGAAATAAAAATTTTTGATGAATTTGATAAAGCCGTTTTATTTGTAAAAAAATCAAGTTTTATTTTAGCCTTGTTTGATATTGATTCTCCTTTAAGAATAATTATGCGACAAAATGGAGTCACCGATCACACCATCTTCCACATCTAACAAGTCTGAGTTCCATTTCAAATTGTTTCTCTGAAACAGAACAACAGTGAAATAAACAAACTAGCAATTTGGAATAGAAAATGAAGTTGTTGTTATTGTTAAAATTATATACATATACCCATGATCCTTCTCCAACAGGAAATTCGTCAACTGCAAGTTCTTTCAATCGCTGCTCAAATGCACAATGTACATTTTTTGTCATATCTGGCAACTTAATCAATCAGTGCTAAAAGTCCTAAGATTAAGTTAATCTTGTGATTGTGTCAAAATTATGCAAAAATTCTGTATGTATGATATTAGTAATGCAATATTTATCTTTATGAAATACTAATAAAAAGTTGAGATACATTACTTATATACATAACAAGCCAAAGCTACAGCTGAAAATTACCGTGAAGCAATTGGACAAATTTTCGTTAAACATAAATGTACAGCTGAGCCTTGATAATGATAAAAAGTGTTTTCTGCCAGCAAGTAAACTATAGGGCTTACACTAAATCCCTGAAAAAAAGTTAATATAATATATAATAATAATAGCGAGTGTGCACTTTTGTTTTTAGAGAGTGATATATTTACTTTTAATTTACAGTCAACGTCTTCTTAGTTGCGCGTAAAATCACATAGAGGCGAGAGTGTTTTTTACGATTATTATATAGTAGCACGTGCCTTGATGTCATTTTATTTTGTTTTATCGTCGTAATTAGGTAATCCAAATTTTCGTCATGGGGTTTGCACACCTTGATTATATTTTTTTGTCACCTTTTTTCGACACAAGATTTGTGTATATACATCATTTTCGAAGTTAAATTTGGTAAAAATTTTTACCCGGGTTACTAGTATAATATATTACCGTCCCTTTTTTCCCTTAAAAGGATCTTGATAAAAAAAAGTTAATAACTTAATAACATTTTAAATAAATAAGGAAAACAAAAATCAATATCATCACACCAAGTTTAAACAAATTTCTGATACAAAATCCTGACACCAATGGTGACAGAACAATACAAAAAAATGCTTAAATTAATCATAACATCCACAATAGCAGAACATAGAATAAAACTTTTTTTAAAAAAACGATAAATATCTTCTTCCAGTTGTATACATTTCTGTAATATTATTCAGACACATGTGGGACTATGATATATTAAGCAATCATTGCTTTGACAAGAGGTATATACCTTTAGAATGTATATAATTGTCAGAAATTAACCAAGCAGGAAAAAACACAGATAAATTATATGATGTTGTAAAAAATTTCTGATACAAAATTTCTGATACAAAATCCTGACACCAATGGTGACAGAAAAATACAAAAAAATGCTTAATTAATCACAACATCCACAATAGCAGAACATAGAATAAAACTTTTTTTTAAAAAACGATAAATAGCTTCTTCCAGTTGTATACATTTCCGTAATATTATTCAGACACATGTGGGACTATGATATATTAAACAATCATTGCTTTGACAAGAGGTATATACCTTTAGAGTGTATATAATTGTCAGAAATTAACCAAGCAGGAAAAAACACAGATAAATTATATATGATGTTGTAAAAATGAAAAAAAACTAATTTTAATGTTAAAGAATTGCTTTTTTAGCTTTAAATTACCGCTTAATCGATGAAGTGATTCGCTTGTTATCTTTTCCCATAAACCGTCACATATATTATAATATATATATATATAGATTGTAATAACTAGTATAGGAAGCACAATCTAGATATAGTAATCCAATGCAACATGAAGAAAGTAGACTATCTAGACGTTACACTAGACCTTATACTGACGGTACATTTAGACCATATCATAAGCCAAACAATGAAATCAACTACGTGCACGTTGAATCAAACCACCCACCAAACATAATAAAGCAAATTCCAATATCAATCCAAGATCGCCTTTCCAACCTATCATCCAGTGAAGAAATTTTCAATGCAGCTACACCATACTACACAGAAGCCCTCAGAAGATCGGGATACAATCATGATTTTAAATACACACCGAGCAATAACACCCAGAGGAGGAATAGAAATAGAAAGAGAAACATCATTTGGTTTAACCCACAATCTAAACAAAAACTTGTCTACGAACATCGGTCGTTTCTTTTTGAACCTGGTGCGCAAGCATTTTCTGCGGCAACACAAGTTCCACAGGATTTTTAATAAAAATAATGTGAAAGTCAGCTACTCGTGTATGCCCAACATCAAGTCTTCCATCAACGCGCACAACAACAAGATTCTCACGCCAACCGGTCACAGAGAAGACGAAAGAACATGCAACTGCATCAAAAAATAAGATTGCCCGATGGCTGGAAACTGTCTCGCAGCAAACATAGTCTACGAGGCTACATTAACAACTGACATCCACACAACGGGGAAAAGAGATACATCGAAATTAGCGAAAGCACTTTCAAAAAGCGCTTCACAAACCACAAGACATCTTTCCGTTTAGAAAGATACAAAAACAGCACTGCTCTTTCTACGGAATACTGGAAAGTCAAAAACGAAAACGGAAACCCTAATGTAACCTGGCGAATTTTGAAACATGCAAAAGCTTTCACGCCCGAATCCGGAAGATGTGCACTATGTCTCGCAGAAAAATACGAAATTGCAGTGTATCCTGGAAAAAACTTATATATTGAACAAAAGGACTGAAATAATAGCCAAATGTCGACACAGAAGAAAACACCTACTGCTTCTCCACGGTCTGGAAAATATCACTTGATGTCAATTTTTTTAGAAGCTATTGTAATGCATTTTTTAATTGTAATGCATTTTTTGAAACTAAATCTCGTCTTTTTACTTACTTGCGCAATAACTAGTATATATTCCACGTAAAAAATTTTATTGGTTTCATTTAGAAAATTATGTGTCTTTCTCACTCCCATATGCAAATCCTGTGTCAAAAATAGGTACCGTAGAATGGGGTGACAATTTTGAACTTTGTTAAACATTATCTAGGCTATGCCTTTTTGTGGCAAGTCTCAGTATATGTCATTTTATGAATGAAACCGCACAGAATACATACAAATAAGCATCAAAAATATTTTTTTCGTTTCCAAGCTTTTTTTTTCAAAAAAAAATGTCTGTCCCAAGTCACCCCTGGTTGGGGTGACTTGGGACAATACTCAAAATCAATTGATTTGGAACAGTTACATGGGTGGGGTTACTTGGGACAGCAGTGCCTTTTTAAAATACACTAAATAAAACTATCAAACCAATTAAATGAGTCATAATTTAAGGTTTATGAGCTCGGGAGCAGATTACAAAAAAAGTGGTTATCAAAACTGAAAAAAATGTATTTGTATCTTACATATGTATAAAACCATTCTGAGAAACATCAAAAGCAGGTATAATGTTGAAACAAATAATTGTTTCCTCCCCAGTCACCTGCATAAGACTATTGCTAGGTTCAATTTCTTGAACGTGCTGTCCTACCCCACCCCATAGTAACATATGCTGGCTTTCAATGCAAAATTTCACCCTAAGAACATATTTAGGTGTATTTTGAATGTCAGTCACAATTTCACAGGGAAATAAAATACACAAAACAATGAAGTTGTTTCAACCTTGTGCAAGGCAAAATGGCGGACTCAGTAAATTTTTGTTGGCATAACGAAAAGTGGAGAAAATGAAAAAAATGATAAATTAGTTCAGATTTTGAAGAAAATATGTTTTTACCTAGATATTTTGGTGAAGTAAGAAGAAAGCAGTTAGAAATACATGGCTATAAGTTTCCTAGCTTTTTGTGTGACATAAAATCAGGCTTTATTTCAGGATTTTTAGCTGCTACCGTTTTTACTTTTAAGATTGAGTTTCATAACTGTTGTTTACCTGTTTGCTTGGACAGTGACACCGGATAGGCCCACCATGGTTGGGCCTGAGGGGTTGAAAAATTTTTGAAATAAGGAACAGCCAGATCGCCGAAGAATTCATTTCCCAGGAGAATTCTTACGTACGTGGATTTAACAAGAATAATGTTGTTGGCAACATTATTTCAGATGAAAATTAAATAACTTATTATTTCGTTTTCGATTGCGTGATCACACGTGCAGCTGGTTACGCAATGATAAAATGTAGCATAAAAAACGAAGGAAAAACCATTGAAAAAGAAAAACTTATTACGTTATTATGGAATGAGAAAGGAATGTGAAAGATCAAAATGTTAGAAATTACAGGTGGTATAGTGCAACGAGTAGCGTATTTTGAGGTAAGAAAAAGCGCCGAAAATAATGAATTAATACATTCAAATTTATGGCTACCTATCACGTATGTGTAACAAAAGAAGTCTCTCGAGACGAGCTCTATTTAAAAATACACAATAGAAATAAAAATACGGCTGAAAAATACACAACAGACTGTCTGCGCGCATTCATAGAAATACATTTCACACTATTCAATTATCGTTCTGCAATTTAACAATCGCAATCGAAAACGAAATAAAAATGGAAGAGGAGCTAGGTGGTAAACAAGGAGTCCGTCTCTCTACACCAGCACATGTAAAGGGCGATGCATAAAGACAGAGAGTTTTTGAACAAAAAGAACACTCAACTACTGATTGTAATGAGTCAATGAATCCCTATTTGACAGTTTTTTTTATTTTTTCAGTTTTTTTGTTTTGCTCTTATTCAAGATTGAGTTTCAAAACTCAATTCAAGATTGAGTTTTTGCTACCGTTTTCCGGTAGCAAAAAACCCCTGAAAAAAACGCTGAAAATGAGTATTCGAGGTTCAAAGGTA
Organism: Turritopsis dohrnii; assembly: GCA_027922465.2. Taxonomy (NCBI): domain Eukaryota; kingdom Metazoa; phylum Cnidaria; class Hydrozoa; order Anthoathecata; family Oceaniidae; genus Turritopsis; species Turritopsis dohrnii. Next base: position 1,450,171 of record BQMF02000014.1, read on the forward strand.
CACAGTAATTTCCATCCCAAGTCACCCCTGCGTCCCAAGTCACCCCATTCTACGGTAACAAAATCATGGAATGGCAAAAGGAAAGTGTATCCATGTCTTAGTGCTCTAAAAACTGGTCAAAAAAATGACGTCACATCCACTCCAAAAAATACTTGTCCCAAACTTTCGCATAAGTATCTTTTTTAGAGGATGCAATGGAATGGTCCATCATGATCAAAATATCAGAACTAAATTGCTACTACTGAAAAAAACTCTCCTCTCCTCTAGGATTTTATACGTTTCACATAAAAGAATTTGACCATAAAATAAAAAAATGCTTTCTAGAATAAAAATGTGACACACTGGCATATGGGTATACAAAAAAAGAAGACATTTCATGTCATGGATCTGATGATTATATGAAAGAAAATAATCAAGAATACACATCCCAGACACTATGACTGTATTAATACCAGTATCCTGTGTAAACAAGAGAATGTAAGAGAATTTTGAATAAACTGAAGTAAACTCAAATATTTATATATTTTATTATGTAGGACTATGTTTCAAGATTTTATTTTTTATCGTGAAAGCTATTATAAATTAGACAAAATGATAAAAATGTTTTATTAAAAACTAAACTTTTAAGCATCAGGTTCATTTATTGAATTGTTATACATACTGTTTCTACATTGCATTATTAAAAAAACAACCACTTGTACAGTTTAAACTATTTATATACAACATGGTTTTAAGAGCATTATCTACCCAGCAGGCACCCAACGTTTATCTAACGTTAGTCTAACGTTGGTTCTAGGTTTAACGTTACCAACGTAAAACCAACGTTATTCCAACGTTAACTACTTACGTTAGTACAATGTTAGAAAGTTACATCAGGACAACGTTAAATTTCATTAATTTACGTTGTATTAACGTTAGTGTTACGTTAGTTTTTACGTTGTGGTAACGTTAGTGGTTGGTTAGAATGGAAGTCTTTTTTTAATTAGTATAACGTTAAATACTTACGTTAGTATAACGTTAGATACTTACGTTAGTATAACGTTAGATACTTACGTTAGTATAACGTTAAATTTCGTTAATTTACGTTGGATTAACGTTAGTGTTACGTTAGTTTTTACGTTGTGGTAACGTTAGTGGTTGGTTAGAATGGAAGTCTTTTTTTAATTAGTATAACGTTAAATACTTACGTTAGTATAACGTTAGATACTTACGTTAGTATAACGTTAGATACTTACGTTAGTATAACGTTAAATTTCGTTAATTTACGTTATACTAACGTTAGTGTTACGTTATTTTTTACGTTGTGGTAACGTTAGTGGTTGGTTAGAATGGAAGTCTTTTTTTAATTAGTATAACGTTAAATACTTACGTTAGTAAGGGCTATCATAAGTAAGTCCTTGAGGATGATATGAATTTTGATTCGCACTTGCTACACATTTTCGCCTTTTCAATTAAGAAGTGTATCTCTTGAAAAAACTCGCTTTTACCGTGCTAACCTAGTATTTCCTCTCCACTTTACACTTGGTAATATGTCTATTATATATCTATTATATACTTCGCGCTAGTCTAGCCTTAAAACGAGAAATCAGTTTGATTATTTAATCTTGGTTTTGCTGGCAAGATCTGTACTACATGACTTATAGATGATAGCTAGAGTATTAGGGCCTGCTACTTGATTATTTTTAATAGAAATCTTTTACTCAAGGTTTCTGATTAATTTTGTTGTATCCCCAGAGTGTTTTGCTTTGTTAACATATGAAAGCACAAAATGTCTGTTCTATGGACATTAGTCAGCTGGAAAATAGATATCTGTTCTAGCATAAATTTCTATTGATTTTCATTTATTGCAATTTGCCGTAACCACAAGCATTCGTTTAACACCTTCCCTTATATTTGTTTCTTTTTCTTCTATTAGGCATGCGTAAATATTGACATAAAAATATACTTTTCTTGTCAATTAAAGGTAAATATCAACTTCTATGACTATTCGCTGTTTTCGTCATTTGTCTTACTTTGTTGGGATGGACACCGGGATTTGTTTATAATGACTTCAGAAGTCATTACAATGTTATAACATTTTGATGTTGTTAACGAAATTTAACGTTGTCCTGATGTAACTTTCTAACGTTATGCTAACGTAAGTATTTAACGTTATACTAACGTAAGTATTTAACGTTATACTAACGTAAGTATTTAACGTTATACTAACGTAAGTATCTAACGTTATACTAACGTAAGTATCTAACGTTATACTAATTAAAAAAAGACTTCCATTCTAACCAACCACTAACGTTACCACAACGTAAAAAATAACGTAACACTAACGTTAGTATAACGTTGGGTGCCTGCTGGGTAAAGAATATACATTTATATTCCCTCTCCTCTCTCTATTATCACAAAATTCTGTATAAGGAAGATTTATTCATGGGCTAAATGACTATCTAATCCATGCTGTCTGAATTTTTTTTCTTTACACTATAGTCCCTTAATATACTGTATCTGCAAATAACATAATAAAAATTTAATGATCATATGAAATGCAAATGGGGTAATTTTATTGTGTGTCTGAAATACTAAAAAAAAGCAGAAAACGGCAGTCAGTTTGTCTCAAAAAAAATCTATACTGATTACTCGTGGCATAGGCTGAAAAAAGCTAAAACAAAAACTTTTATCTTCAGTTTTGCATTCAGAATACTTCAAGAAGGCTATACATTGTTGACATTGGCTGTGCGTGGTGTGGGATTGTATATATTGATTTGATTTTTTAGTTGTTTTTTTTCGGGGTTTTTTTTGAGTTTCAGGAAACTATTTACAGATTTTTTCCCCTTTATTTTCGAGAAATCGATAAAAGATCAGTAAATTATGTATGTTGATGGCAACAAACATCAAAAACCACAAGAAGAACACATTAAAGAGAACATCATAATCAAAGTCACAACAATAAAAGATCAACACGTTGGGGTAATCGAAAGTTTATCAGCCATATTTGTTTTGAATGGAGTAGAGCAAATGGAGCGCTGAAACTTCAATAACAATAAAAAGCATTATAAAATCTTTTAGTTGTCATAGAGATCCATTCTATACCGGATTTTCGATCTGCTGGCTGGAGCAGATTATCCACTTTCTATTCTTTTGATACCTTAAGCGTTTCTTTTTCGACAGGGGCGTTACTTGGAGGCTGAAAATACACGATACACGAAATATTAACTTTAAAAAAAAGAATAAAAAAATTTAAACATGTTTGACTTTTTTGATTTTTTTATTGACATTGATTAATTCTGCTTAGCATTAGTCAACAAACGTTTCAGAGCGTTTTTTTACCTTTCGAAAATTCACTGGTGAAGTGATGTAAGAAGGGCGCAGCTAGAGGGTGGTTTTGTCAAGAATGAGTTGATAAGCTCGTACTACTTCCTTTAAAAGCATAAAAAAAATTAATTATTATTATTCCTTATATTTTCGTAAGTCTTCATTTTCAATTTAACTTGATAATGCCATTAATTTTTAGTTAATTATAAGAGTGTTTGAGACCCTTCTTGCTTGTTTTTTTTTTGTTTTTTTTTCTCCTGAAATTGTAACTAAATACTGGAGCTGAGCATCAATTAAATGCCCATACACAGGCAAAAGGATTTCTGCATCATTTTGCTCATCATATGAGACAGAAGGAACATTAGATAATAAAAAGTAATCAAACCAGATAATTATTTATTCCTTTTGTTAAAACATAACCCATTGGACAAAGCAACTGTCTATGAAGAATCAGAAAATACATCACTACTCCTTTCTTTCTACTCATTTCTTCAATAAAAGAAATTATTTTATTGATTTGCCGAGCGTTCTCTTTCTCTTGTTGCCTAGTACTTCTTTTCATTCCTATTAACAGATGAAGTTAAAAAATCCGAACCCATAAGTTGATTTAAGGACAACGCTATCTTATGCTACTTTCGAATTTGACAGTCACTTTAAAGATTTGACCAAAACTTAACAATTTTGGGCAATTGATGTTGTATTTTGAAAATATTTGATTGTTGTAAGGGAGGATTTATACAATTGTGAGCCACGTCCTGAAGTCTTTAACTCACACAGTTTCTTGTTATCTTTTCCAAATACTACCTTATCGCTGAAAAATTCGTTGGTTAAAAGTGACAAAATATTTTTAAGATTCTGTTACATTTTACCAACAAAGTTTTGACCGGCAAAATTAATGATCGACGAAGATTTTTAGCCGACGAATTTTATCTCCAAAACACAATTAAATGGAGATATCCGGTTTGAAAGTTTAAAATATTATGGAGAATTTCGTTATCTCCCCAATTGTTTGCCGCGTTTCTAAACGTAATTCCGATAGATATCACTTGAAGGCGTTGTAAAGAAATTCAACAACGACTGCCTCGTTTTCACAAATCATTAAACTATTACGCAATGATTTATAAAAAGGAGTATTGCTGTATTACCACCTGAACAAGCATTTTGCGTTTTATTTTGTGTAGCAGACCGTAGTGCATCCAATGTATTATCATCTTTTTCTTGATCTTCTTATTCATTTATCATTCTTCTTTCTTCCAATAAAAACTTTCTTAAATTAAATTTGATTCTATGTTGTCATATCTTATTGTAAGACCGAAATGCCATTCATTGTTTCATCCATTTTTTATAGAACAAAATGGAAATTGATAAAGAATTGTCTACTAACTGCACAAGCGGGACTTCAAATATAATATTTTTTTAGTTGCGAAATTTCATTAAGATGGCTGTGCCATCTCCAGCACTAACACCATTTTCGCCGGTGTGAATCAAACAAATAGAAAGACTTATTTCATGTAATGCTGAAACTCATTTGATTAACAAAAGGGAGGATATATCAAGCTGGATCGACTAGAAAATCCCTTATACCTTATCGGAGATAATTTCGTCGAGGGAAAGTGACGAAATTTTTGCTTCGTGGCGAATTTTTTCCCCGCCCAAAATTTCGAAAAACTGAAATTTATAAAAAAGTATTAGAAAAATTTTGCAAAATGACGAAATTTTCTCCGACGAAAAGTTTTCCCCGACGAAATTATCCCCAATAAGGTATACGACGGTCGCAAAAGTCTTGTTTGTTTTTGATAATTACCTCAGTGACATTTGACAATGTATTTATTGTTTTCAAAGAAGGAAGATTTTCCACCCAATGCAAACATTGCACAATGTTCTCAAACAAAGAATTGGCTCTCATTATCACAAATCCACGTCTCTCATTTTCAGATATATATACATGCTTGACCCTTGACCGATACAAACTTTACACAGCATCGTATGGATACTGCCTGCACTTTACCTATATATTGCAGTGGCAGATCTAGAGGTAAGTCGTAATTTGTGCAGGAGAGTGTTAGCAATTTAACCATAAAAGAAAAACGTTCAAATAATCTCATTAAATATAAATTGAATCCACAAATTATGTTAATTCGCTTCTCCACTGTTTTTAAAGTCAAGTTGCGACTACCTTCTAGATCCCGCCGCTGCATTGGAGTTCCTTGGTGAAATAATCCTCGGAGTGCTTTGACAGTTATATAACAGGTCCTTGGGAAAAAAATCGTCATTACTGAAATATATATAACTCTTCTATCTGTAGCTTATACATAATGAGAAAAAACATTGAAAGAGCTATCTATGACACCGTTTGAGTACTTCTTAAAATAAATACATTTTTATGAACGATTTTGATAGGTTACGATTTTGACAAAAATATGGTCACCAAGTTTGCTGACACTTGGTTATCGAGTGCTCCATAACATATAGGTAACATTGCGTGAAATTCATGTTCACCAACAATGTAATTTTATTACGGTAGCAGCGATAGCGAATACCGTATTAAAACACCCGTGGACTCCGACTTCTACTACTCCTCCTCCTCCTCCTACTCCTACTCCGGCCGAAATGGCAATTAGTCTGCGATTTAGAGTCTGCGAGTCCCCGTTAAAAACTCAATATACATTCTAATGAACGAACGCAGCCTTTTGAATTTTCGAAGGTTTTAAATCACATACATTTAAAATACGTTTTCTTTGATATTTTATCACTTAATTGATGAAGGAATGGATATTAATCAAATAGGTCTACATAAAGCTGGGACTTTTAGTTACTTAAGCATGGTTCACATGGGTCATAAAGTTGTGAAAAACTAGTTGAATAACTTTACGATAGATATTTGAGTAGAATTTTCGTAAGTACCTGTTGACGTTCACATTGAAAACTTCAAGACGTAAATTTATGAAAGCAACTATCTGTGAAATGGAGGATGTCACTTTGGGAAAGCTTCTTCTTGTTTCATTCACGAAAAAGGCGAAGTGATGATGAAATCGAAAATTCAAAGAACGAAATATTCTTGAAGAAAGAGGGCGCTACAGACACTATTATCATCAACTATTCCCAAGCATTTTTATCTCTTTCCCTATGAGAAGGGTCTAACTTCATAAAGCCTAACTTTTTTGGCTAGCTTTTAGCCTTCAGCTGGCATTATTACGATTTCTCCTTTTTGGCCTTTTATTTCTGCCATCTTGAAAATAAAACTCGCCGAAAACACATTTTTCCTTCAAAAATTGACAAAAACTCACTTTGCGTACAAAAGTTATTCTAGAATAAAATTTAAAATGAAAACTTTTTGATTGCAAAAGTTGTTCTAAATTTGTTCTAAAACCACTTTTCGTAAATTTATTCGATACCTGCTGACGTTCACACGGGAATAAACTTACGAAATTTCATTATGCGCAATACGATTAGAACAACTTTATGACTCGTGTGAACCACGCTTTATATGGTTGTTTAAATGTAGCAATATTCTAACACGTAAAATATTTTTTAAAAAACATACTATTTTCGAATTTTAACATAATATTTGCGTGTTTACCACATGGTATATGTTTTCTTACACCATTATTTGTATGCAAACATAATATATTGTGTTGTACATGATACATTTCGTTTTTTCTCACATTATATGGTCAACCAAATGTATTTCTAAAAATCTCATTCGGGTCAGTAATTTATATCATTAATGTTGTTGACATACATGAAGCATGCAGGTAGCAAAATTTCACATGCAATAATGGCGGATGAAGACAGAACTAGGCAATTAGTGAGAGAAGAAATAAGAAGGAGCACTGGATTAAATTCATCAAGTGGTAATATTTATAGTATGACTCAAGATTTAATACGAGCAGCAACAAGTTCTGCTGTGGAGGAAATTAATTCGAATACTGATAACCTTACAAAGTCGCCATCAACAACAGTAGAACGTGGTGCAGTAGTGGAAGTTGTACCACCTCCTCCTCCTCATCTCGTCAGCAGACCGTTAAGGAAAACAGAGAAATCATCACGACGCAACGGGCAACCCGGTCACCCATACAGACTCAAACCATATAGCCATGTTCCTCGTGTTGGTTCTTCCAAGGAGAAAACCAAAACATTGGAAGTTGTTTTACTTAATGTAAATGATGAGTTTAAAGAGAAATCTAAGTACAAAGTTGATGACTCTATGATTGTTGGAAGCTGGTGGTTTGACTTGGTGCCCAACAAGTCAGAAAAGCAAATTCGAGAAGAATTAAAGAATATTTTTTCAGCTAAATTACCATTGATTAAAAATTCAGACTTTGAGTTTGTAAAATATGAAAGGAGTTCAATATATGACTCATCTATTGCCAGTGGATTAGAGTGGAACAGTACAAGACTGAAGGCTTTAATAGGGCAAAGCAAAAAATTGTTTTGCAGACTTATAAGTATTGATGCAACTTCTTTGATGGTTTCACTTGAAAGTTTAGAAACTTCTGATGATGATGATCTTCCTGCATTTATGCCAACTTCACCACAATCTCCAAAACACGCTCAGAGAAGTAATAATAATGATTTTTATAGATGTTCCACATCTGTAAACAACAACATGTCTACAAATATGGTAACTGATTCTGAAAGGCCATCATCATCAAGAACAGGTGATGTTGAAAAATTAAAAGATATGGAAAATCTTGTTAAAGACTTACTGGATCAGCAAATTCCAACAAAGACGCCAACATTTAATACATTGAATGAATCACTATGTTATTTAAGCTCTAAAATTTCAGAGGATGCTGCACGGGTAAAAATTGACAGAGACTACTTTTTGGATGATGCCCTATCTTTTTATAAAAGTGAAAAATTTGAACCAACTCAAAGGCTAAAGGTACGTTACAGCAATGAGCCGGCTGTAGATACAGGTGGAGTCACTAGACAGTTTTTTTCTGAATTGTTTGAGCATCTAGAAAATGGTGGAGATGGTTTTCCACAATTGTTTATTGGTGAGAAAGGTCATAAAATACCTACATACGATCCGACTATTGCTGGATCTGATCTGATGGAGACGGTTGGACGTATATTTGCTCATTGCATTGCTCAAACTGGATTTTGCATTGGCAGTCTATCACCCGCTATATACTACTACTTGGCTTATGGTGATATCACAAGATGCATTCCATTATTAAGTATTGATGATGTAAATGATCCAAGGATTAAAAGTTTTGTAAAAAAGGTAATAAAGTTATTTTATAATAATGATAAAAATTGTCACTCAAGTTCAAATGTTTATATAATCACAGATATTGTAGACTGTATAATTTTTTTTTTTTTTTTTCATTTTCAGTTGTCTGGTGAAGAGAGTAATTTTAAAGAGTTAGATTCAGAAGAGGAATACATTTTGCAAGAATGCGAACAACATTGTATACTAACTGTAAGGAAATTGTTTTATGTATAGTACTTTTCTTGTCAATATTACTGCTCTGTCTTTGCTCTCAGCTGTTTTTACAAGAGGGTGCCTAAATCATTAAGAGGCTGGGAATTTTTTTTTGAAAACTTACATTGCCTTTGTTAAAAAGACGTGTATGTTATTCTAAAAACATTTTGCTCATTAAAAAAACCCACACAATTGAACGCCAAGTTATGAAATGCTGAGTGATTCCCATTGAAAGATGTTTTTATTCAGGTCTTAATATATCTAAAGGTTTAGACTAGACATTTTATTGTAGATATATACATTTAGTTGTACTCATTTTAGAAAAATAATGCTATGCAGGTTGCACAGTCTATCATGGTGCACTTTGTTCTCAGCAAAAGAAAAGTGGTGATGGACCAATTGAGAAAAGGTTTGCAAGTCCTAAATGTATTGGAGCAACTAATATCACATCCGGATTTATATAAAGAAATGTTCACTGGGAAAAGTCAGTACAATTCAGTGGATCTATTTAACTTGATTGAATATGAGGAAAACAGTCCACAAGCTGGGAAGGATGTTTTGAGAAAATTTATTAATGAGGCATCTTCAGAAGTACTTCAAAATTTTGTGTTGTACGTTTCTGGAAGTAAATTCTTACCGAGAAAACCAATTACTGTTTCATTTGGTCAACGCAATGGGTTTTTTGGTGGCACATGTACATTTAAACTGGAATGTCCGATCCTTGATGATTATGAAGCTTTTTCGGATGCATTACAAGCAGCTATATGCCTATCTAAGGCACATTTTACTTCCATTTGAACCTATAGTAACTGACATAAAAAGATCTTAAATTTCAATTATGTTATGAATCCCATATAACTCACCAGACTGGTGACGTATACAGAGGTTTTTTGGAGGCTACTGTTTCGTTATTTTTGATTTTGTTTTTTGATAGTTATTTTTGGTTTTTACAAGCTTTAAATCTTCAGAAAACGCCTTTAGTAAAGATTCCAAATGAGATTACTCAACTTTATAGAAGCCTGTCTCAAATTTACAAACAATACATATCAATAAAAAATCAGTACATTAGTACTTTTTTGTGTTCTTCGAACTCGGGAGATTATCACAGATAATACTCAATGTTTAGACTACTTTTATAATATATATACGTTTATATTTTTGTTACTTACTTTATGCGTCAAAGTTTTTCGTTTCTTTTTGATGTTTTGTTTTCTTGTATGTTTTGTTCATGCAATACAGTTGAAATATATTTTGTTACACACGGCAGTGTGGACTTGAAAGAAACCTTGTAAGCTTTTAACGCTTTTTCCTTATCTAAAACTACCTTTGATTTTGTTGTGCGGTGTATCTTTTATCAGCAAAGAAAATACATAAGAACAGACAACTAATTTGAAACTAGTTCCAATGCTCTCATGTAAAGATCAGTGCCAAACGAATTAGAAATAGCCAATGGATCAATTTCTTCTGAGAGGCTATTGTAAGTTTCATTACTTAACGGACATTCGACTTCAACAACGTCTACCGTTGATAAACCATTATCTGTTGGTGATGGTGATGACCAGTCCATACCATACCAAAGTAATTCTTCTTGACTGATGGCGTCATTTTGAAATTCAGAAACATGATTTAGCCTTGAGTTTCTGAGATCCAACATTCCATTTGACCATACTTTACGCGGCGACCAATTTTTCATAGACCTTACTGGATGAGCGTTCCATCCGTTGACGAAACTTTTTATTACATGATTAATTCTAGGCAGGTATATGTATTGAAGGATGAACATATGAACCAGGTTATCCAGCTGTAGAAGACCTAAAAGTAGGGCATTTTCAATGAACATGGTAGGAGGTAAGGAGTACATTTAAATCCTCACGAACCCAATCGCAAAAAATGAATGCCATATTCATATTTGGATGCTAAAATAAGATGCACATGACTTAAAACTTTACCTTGCTCTTCAAGAGCTTGGAATGTGTAGTAGAAGTTGCAAGAGACGTAATTCCATACGTCTCTCCATAACCTTTCAATTCGCTGGTTATGAACTGATGACCCAGCTAAAAAACTACCCCGATTTTCACCTAAACAACATTTCGAAAGATTGAAATCTTGATTCAAGGACACATAAAATGAAGTACTCGTCGTTGGTCATTAGTTTGTTGTTAATTGTTGCTAATCCAACATCTAACGCAGAAATGGCTTACTTGAATTAATATAAACAATACCTCTTAGCTCTTCCATTCTCCTCCAAACTAAGACATTTTCCCCGCCTTTGTCAGTTCTTACTCTTGACGGGATTCCGAAATTACTGATGGCTTCCTCAAACAAAGTCAGCACTGTCTCTTTCCTATTATTACAACTGCATTTTAGGAAGGTTATCAAACGAGAATTGCCATCGATGCATCCATGTATGACAAAACCCCAATTTATAAGGCTATGATGCCCATCTATATGCCAAAGGCTATTTGGCGCCGGAACAGAATATTTTCTTCTTTTAATTAAGACTGCCCAACGTGTACGGGAAGCTTGTGGATCGATTCTTGCAAGACTCGCAGTTACTCGTCGCTGTTGGACCCGTATTCCTACTGATTTAAGATGTCCAAGGACAATAAATCTGCCAGCAGCTAAACCATGAGTTCCACGAAAATTATTAATGATATCATCGAGTTCTTCATCAGTAATATCTGAATATCCGGTGACATCATTCAGTCCAAACTCTGTTACTCTCCGTGCAATAGTCCAACGTGAAACAAGCAAAAGTTCACTAATTTCCTTCCAATTAAAACCTAATTGTCTGAAATATAGTAATACACCTTCATCAATTTTTATTTTAGGTCTACCTGGACCTTGGATTGAAGTTGTTGACACTGTTGTCGTATATATGCTAATTTGATCATCTGCATTTAACAATGATCTTTGTATTTCCACAGCAAAAACTTCCATTTGACGTAGCAATGGAAATACTTTCACTCTTGACCTTGGCAATGCATTGGTGAGATAATTGAGGAAAGAAAGTGATATATCTATTTTTTCTTTGAGGGACAATAAATCACAATCATTTGTTTCCCTATGAAAAATGTTATCTACTAAAATGGACAAATCTTCAAAAAAAGATTCTACGCTGCTTACTGTCAGCTCAAGTTCCGCCATTTTTCTGCTGAACGTGAACACTTCGTATCGTTTCTATTCATTACTAGCTAAAATGCAGACCAGACAGTAATCTGCGTTTCAATTTTATTGACCATATATTATGAAAGAGACAAAATAAATAACACAATATTGTATATATTATGTATTTACAATTCATCAATTCGATAAATTTTAAAAATATTGTAACAAAAAAATGAAAATATCTAAAAATATTATAGAACAAAGAATATATAGTTTGTTTTATAATAAATTCATATTTCATTAGAATATTGCTACATTTGAACAACCATAGCTTTATGGTACTGAATCAATGTACTTTGGCACTTGAAAATAGATATGTTTTTCGTGTCAGCACAGATCAGACTTTCTTGTTACTTTCTACGTTTGTTAGTTATCTGTTCTGTCTTTTATCATCAAGGTTTTCAAAAATCGAGTTAAAAAAAGGCAGTTATCTGTTCGAATTCATTTTCGGTTTCAAGAAATTATAATTCAAAACATACATTTGTTTTTCGAAGAAACGAGTTTTTTTTTCTACATAAGCTCTTATAAAAAAAAACGTACGTTATAAACAGCTCATGCATGTATAATTCTTTTGTCCTCTAATAAATTAAATTGCTGGTGTGTTACAATTAGACCCTATTTACACGAGTTAGTAATTTTAAACATTATTATCGTTTATGCCAGTTTTCCACCAGTAAGATATTTCAAGAAATAACGTTTACAGAACTTTTAAGAAAAGTAAAATTTCGAAAGTATTCTTGTGGCAAGTACTTTTGCTGCTACCGTTTTGCGCCATCTGGCTCTTGTTAATTTTTTAAAATATACAGTACACTCCCGATAACTCGAACCTCCAAGGGACCAAAAAAATAGTTCGAGTTATCGAATGTTCGAGTTATTGGGGCATTCGATAACTCGAACTTTGGCCGATAAGTGAAAATAGTTCGAGTTATTAAAAGTTTTTTTTCTTTTCTATTCTAACAAGAAAAGTATACAGTACATAGTTATACATCACTGAAAAAAAGTTCTAATGTCACTCTGTTTCATTGTAGCGTTAACGTCGTCTTTTGTTGAATATCTTCACCGCATAGACTGAAGGGCAGTCATGCAGCACTTGCAATGCCTCCCGAATATCACTAACTTTTGGGCAAACTGGGTCCAACAGAACATCCTCATCATCATCATCCTCATCACCATCATCTCCATTCGCTGCATTCATCACCTCTTCTATCAACTCTTCATCTGATAGTAAAGGTTCTGTACTCATCACGTTTTGGTCTGCAGAAATGACATCTTCAACTGTTGTACCTGGAGGGTAAAAATCACCAAGTTTTTCGATCTGATTTTGAAGGTCTCTAAAAGGGTCATCGTCATCTGACTGGGCAGATGCCTGCTGATCTTTCGAAATTCCTTCTTTCGCAAAGCAATTGACGACGGTAATTCCTGCTTTCGCAAAACAATTGACGAGCATTTTCATTGCGTCTAAAATCGAAAAAACAGGAAGATCCTTTCCTTTATCAATAGCTACGACGAGCCTTTGCAATGCTAAAGACTTATAATAGGCTTTCAAAGAGCATAAAACTCCTTGATCCATTGGTTGGAGTTTAGATGTGGTATTCGGTGGTAAGAAAACAAGCTCAATGGATTTGAGATTATCGATTGTCGGATGTGCTGGGCAGTTATCTATGATAAGCTCTACTTTCTTCTTCTCTTTTGTAAACTTTGTATCTATTTCTCATATCCACTCTTCAAAAAGTATGCTAACCATCCAACTTTTATTTTGATTTCTGTATCTGTTTCTGTAAGTGTTTAACTCCTTTGAAGCAGCGAGGGGATTTTGATTTACCAATGACAAACATTTACAAGTTTCATGCATTTTACAATTTACAAGAGAAAAAAAGTTTTTGTCAATTTTGGAAGAACCATTTATATTATTGAATAAAAAGTAGACACTTTTTACTGAGATTGTTTTCATTTTTCCTCTGAAGTTCGAGTTATCGGGGGAATTTCCGTCCAGGGGACAGAAAAAATGGTTCGACTTAACGAATGTTCGAGTTATCGGGGGTTCGAGTTATCGAGTGGTTTTTGTGAGAACGTATTAGCGAAGGTTCAACGGGAATTCAAAAACAGTTCGAGTTACTGGAAGTTCGAGTTATCGGGGGTTCGAGTTATCGGGAGTGTACTGTATTTCGATTCTTTATGAATCATCATCAGCTAAAATCTAAAAACGATATGAAACAGATTAAAAATCTGTACATATATTCACATCAACTGCTCAATCAAAATTGATTGAGTAGTTAATGTGAATGTGTACATATTTTTTAGATAAGGCGCAAGAGCGGAATTTGTAATTAGTAAGTAAGTAAGTAAGTAAGTAAGTAAGGGAGTTTTCAGTCCTTGGGCTTCCATCCGTAATGGTTGGTTCTTCCACCAATTTTTAATTTAAACCTGAAGATGTGTCGGAAGCTTTGTTTGAATTACTTTACCATCTTTGCTGAAAACATTCCTTTTGTAAAACTATAGTTTCTACCTAATGAATTTTTGATTTGCTTTAGTGAAAAGCAGATAGGAGAAGAATGTTACAAATTTTTAAAACAGGACATTCATGAGGTGTTTTTAATAATCCATGTACTAGTAACAAATCCAATCAGTGGAGTAATCTTTTCTCAACCATACTGAAGTCCGAAGTTTCTAATACTTCAATGTTATCAAGAACATGTTCAGTTTTTTGATGTGGTTTCATAATGGCATATGAAGACAGATTGTCAATTTCAGATACTGATAAGACTGTTTGTATACAGGTATCGGCTAGTCCCAGGGCACTTGATCCTATGTCATTATAAACATCTGGCGCAGATAAGCTTTGTTTTAAATAAATAAAACTTAAAAAGAAACTTGCGTTTTTAGTTAATTCTATGTTTGGAATATTTTTAAGTTTTCCGTAAAAACGTTTCTAACATGATTTAAGAAGAACGACAAATCAATACAAAATTTACATTCATAACCCAAATAAAATTAAAGCAAGAATAAACAGATACAATGTTTTAAAATAATCTGCAAGTGCAACCGTAGAAATAAGAAACTTTTACAGAAATATACTTGCATGAGCTGTAACCATGGATACATATCACATGTCTTCTTCGAAAAAAATTAGAAATAAAGAAAAACGAACAATTCATGCAAAATACTGAAAATAAAACAAAATAAACAAATAAACAAAACAAATAAGGGATTGCTCACAAATGACGTCAACCAATTTTTCAAACTTTTTGACCAAGGAAATGCTTCTTTCAACTGTGATTGTAAAAAAAAAACACCGGAATTTGGAGGTATCTTAATCGTCTCTTAAAAGGAAACCGAATCGGGATGGCAGGAAAATACGGAATGAAAATATTTGCTGAACATAGATAGACAGATATCTAATCAATAATTTAAATGATTAGGTGGTCCTATATAAAACCATATTTTCCTATATAAAATCGTATTTTCGAACGTTCGCAGTTTTGAATCTAAAAATCTTTAAAGCGGAGTTTTTAGTCGAAGGACCTAAAAAATAGTATGAGTTAGGTCGGCTTTTCTGGGCTACGATGATTTCAATTCGATTACGATGATAGCAGATGATTTTAGCCTAAGATGCTAACGAAAGTTCAAAAGAAATTGAAAATTGGTCCGATTTAGTAAAGTTACAAATTATTCCGGGAGCCAACTGTTTTCAATAATCGAACAAAAAAGATTAAGATCGTTACGCGTCATAATAAATGGCTATTTCATGGATAATGATGTAAAGAGGATACCGACTCGTGCGTTTGTATATTCCAAGGTGATTTCCTAAAAAATCATTTTCCCCTTCACATTCCATTATGAAGGACGTATCCACAATATATGGAATATAACCACACAATGCATCATCTTCTGTATTTGTTTCACCAATGTGTAACTGTGCATAAGCCGTAGCACCATCAGAGAACAAACGAATGAATCGAACTGTTACCGACATACCAAAGTCGAGTTTTAACCATACATACATTGCGTAACCACTCATAAAAAATGTATCCACATCACCATCGTAAGCAAGGTGTGGATAATATTCGCTGTAGACGGACTCAGATTCGGAGCTTGCAAAGGATGAAAATTTCGTATATTTCGCTAAAAAAAAGACGAAAGTATGCCAGTCAGACTTTACTTACACGGAATAATGGTTATCCTAGTATGCCTTTCCCAACCTTTCTGTTATAACACATTAGTTGACATTGTTTATATGTCTAATATCGTTTTTAATAGCATGAAGGTTAACAATTATGGTTAGAAGGTCTTGATGAAAGGGGATAATAATTAATTAATGGACCGAGCAAAAAGTTCGTGATAGCGAGATTTATAACGAGATGTAACTGCTGACGGGACCAAGGTATTTGTCCAAGGTAGTGCGAAGCGCATGTTGACATAACAAGAGTCAACTGTACTCGACTTTCTTGGAAATTATTAGTCGCCAAACTAAAGCAAATCAAATGTATTCTTAATAACTTGAGAATTCATCAATGTTCTATACTTGTTTAATGTGTAAAAATTATGTCCAAGCGGTTAAAAGTGAAAAGAAAATGTGTTAGAATTTATTGCGACTGTTTTTAAAGTCAAACGCCCTCTTAATCTACAGTAATTTCACAATGAATTTTGGCCAGATAATGTCCAAAAAGCTTAAAGGAGTGGTTCGGTTAAAAAATGAAATTTTTAAAATTTACCAATAGTTATTCATTTTACGTAACAAATTCAAAATCCTGTAAACAAACTTCATTAATTATTCATAAACCCTATTAAAAGCTTGATCTTTTCATGTTCTTTTAAATTGCTTTTATCTGTACCTTTTTGCTGACGTCACACCAGCACTTTCATTTATTTTTTTAAAGATGTTTGTGTGTGAAGTTAAAAGAGAAAAAGTGTTCCACAAGGTTTATAAATGATTTCTGAAAAATGTCAGATGAAGAAAGTTACACAGAAGAAAACTTTTTTAACCAAGATGGGCGTTCTAGTGGAAATGAGGCAGACTCAGAAGGAGAGGAAAGTTAGGGTGAGCTCAGAAAAATGATGGAATGTTTTAGTCCTTATATATGTTTTAGCCAGAAAAAGAGATTTCAAGTTCATCACCTTATGAAGACGAAAATGGAAATACTAGTGATATATCCATTGATAACGAAGCATCATCATTCGACATGCGTTGAAGTGGCTTTTGTAGAAGCTCGTGAAATATAAAAGAAATCGATTTGCATAAAAAATTTGGATTTATAACTTAGCTTTACTTGATAAAGAGTAGCTTGAATTCCTTTTTCCTTCTTACCTGTAAATCTCTTTTGAAACAAAACTGTTCAAAATGAAGATAACATATTTTTGGATGTTTTGGCAGATTTTCCCTTTTAATGTTAGTTAACCATTTCTGCTTTAAATGCTCATCTTTTGGCATTGAGAAAAATGTTACGTCTTTATTTCGGGTAACTTTAAACGTATTTTTGTTACATCCTACTGCTACACACCAAGGCAATCTTGAATTTGGAGTTTGATTATTTTGCTATAAACGCTTCTTTCAATCGCAAACAACTCTTCTATACTTCTAATTCTGTCTTTATACTTAATTTTTTTTTTTCGAAGGTGCGCGAGTGACGTCATGAATATTTAATTAGATATAGTGCATTGTTAAAAAAATTTGTTTAGAAAGGACATGAGTTAATTTTTAAAAGAAAGAAAATATATTTCCTAGCAAATAAAATACGCAGAATTCAAATTTGTTAAGATCAGATTTTCGATTTTTTACCGAACCACTCCGTGGAACACAGCAGAGCGCATTAAAGGCAATGATTCTGGTTTTTTTTTCTAAAAGGACATTCATAAAGCTTTTCTTGTTGGTTATTTAAAATATAAAGCACCTAGTTATAGTTACTACTATTCTTTCTTATTACAACCTGTGTTTGGCTTAATTCAGAAAGGTATAAAGTACTGAGAACCATTACGTGTTATTGTACAAATCCTGTAGACAACCATTTAACGTTTTCACTGTTTCGTAACGACTGCCTGTTTACAGAATGCATCATGTTTTAGACTGCTATCAGTGACAGCACACCTCATCATTAATGTTCCGTTGATTGGAGCTCATCTCATTGCAAATGCGTGTCTCACCACTTACCCTCTTGGCTAAAAGCTCTTTAATAAACAAAGTCATTAAAATAAACAAACAAACAAACAAAAAGTATTTCTTTTACCCGTGCATGTGTATCCTTTTGCACTACAATCATCTTGGCATTGTTCAAGCTCAGCACATGGATTGGTAATACGACAAAATGGTCCTTTCTAAATTAGAACATAATATGATATGAGGAACTTTGAAAGAATTTGTTATATTATGCTGCACACATATATCTTTACATATATGGTAAATAACCACTTGGAATTATAATTTCTCAATCCAGTGAATATTTCAGATTAGTTCGATTAGGCAAAAACTGTAATTCAAGATAATTAACACCAAATTTCAATAAGTCCTCACCCATTTTGAACTCCATGTGGTTGAAAGGAACTTCCATCCAGAATAGTCGACAGTTTCACTTCCCGAACGACCTTCCAATAATTCACAAACGCCATCCTCAGCTTTATAATTTACATGCTGACAGACATCGTTTCCAACACAATGAACAACGCAAGCGGTTTCTTCCATTTTTGTCATTGTTTTAATGACAGTTCCAACGTATCTTCTGTGTTGCTTCTTTACAGAAAAATTGCCATGTCTCTTGCAAGGCAATCTGTAAACTTCACAGTCCGCCATTCTCAAAATCGACAAAATAAATTGCAAATTTCTATAAAAGAACACTACAATGGCAATGCGATGGTATCGTAGCTACAAGGACAAGAAGCTGACCGAACATTTACCCGGCGACCAATTACCCTTAACCTATCATTCCTATTATTGGTCTCCAGGGAATTGTCCATCGGGCCACTATCAAGACACCGTCTTTTTCCTCATTCAATAATACAGTAGACTCTTTCTAACTCGCACTTCGAAGGGGAAAACAATCGGAGAGTTTGAGTTATAGAGAGTGATATTGCTAAGTTCTAGCTTGAAGGAACTCACTGATTCAGTTCGAATTATGGAGAGTTCGAGTAATGGAATGCTGAGTTATAAAGAGTCCACTGCACTCAGTTGTCATGTCAGAATTCATGATGGCGGCGAAGAGAGTAGGCGTGTCTTTTTATCGCTCTTACAGCCCTTACACTTCTCATCAGTTTTGCTGTTAAAAAGACATGCTTTGTTTCGTCGGATACAATTGGATTAAGCATTGTTGGAGAGGAATTGAGTAATGTAGAAGAGAATTACATCTTATCAAGTTTATGGTCAAGGGACATGAAAAAGAAAAACCTTTTTTTGCTTTCGCACATCTCTGCTGTATTTTGATACTATTGTGTGGGGATATTCATCCATAAATGCACTGGGTCACAAGATCTAAATTCGTATTTTACAACGACAGGGTATGAAAATATTTCATCGGAATGTTCGAAATCTTCAAAGAAACTGGGTCATGTTGCAAGTTTATTGAATCTTTATAAACACATCGATATTTTTGCGCTTTCAAAGAAACACGTATCTTGTCCTTGTAAAAGTCCTTGTAAAAGACCTTGTAAATACATGATAAATGTTACTTACAAAAAATCTTTAGCGGGTGTTGAAAAATCCATTGTTAAAGTCGATCGAGAAACAGGTCCTGACAGAATCAATCGCCGGTATAACAAGAAATGCTCTTAAGCAAAATATATTTGAGAGTTTTTATAAAATTTGATTTTATTTAAACTGATTACCAACATGAACTGATCTCCAAACACTCTGTTTCCCGTTATTTATAGACGATTTAGAAGATTTACTTAAAAAATGAATTATGATTGGGCAATCGGACACTGACGATCATCATTGGTTGAAAAAAATCCCTTTGTATATTTGTTCAAAAAGTTCAAGAAATTTCTATAACAACTGACGTTTTCTGCGTCGCTTTGAATAACAAATAATCCAACCACAAACCCAGAGTGTCTTGCCTTTTCGATAGACCGACGGCGCCAAAAAAGACTCAGACAAACACAACTCAATTAATGAACTCTATTGACTGAAAACGACGACATTGCGCAAAAAAGAAATGATCGAGAGGAAAGATGTAACGTTAAAAAAAAACAAAAGAAATAGCAACAAAAATGGCTAAAGTGAATGAGTTTTTAACAAAAGACTATAGTTGCATAACATTTTACAAGCTCTCCTGGAGCATCATAAATAATAAATACATAAATATTTAATATGGCAAGTAGACTTGTCGAGAAATACATTCACCATCTTGGCAGGGGATTGAAGGACAATATGCAACTGCAACGTTGAATTATGCATGGGTTCATCAGTTACTACTTTAGCTATACAATATACTTTGTTGGACAACAGGTCGACACTGCCAGACTGAATCAAAGCTAAATTTTAGCTCAATTCAATCAATCAATCAGAGGACGTGACACTTTATTGTCAGTTTTCCCAATTATTGCTTTCATGTTATTATTTTGCAATTGTGTTCTGGTGTGCTGTTTGAGATACTTGTCACTTATTAGATTGGTGTGTATAAACAGTGCTCTGCTAACCATCCTTACACACTTCACATTTGTATTTGTAGTCGGAAGACATTTGCCACTACAGTCGGCAGGTATTATAATGTGCCTGACCACAAAAGAAACCACACAAAATGATTACTACTTCCGCAGAGCAGTTATTTCCATTACTGATTGGTATGCTAATGTTATTACTTAAGGAAACCCTAATGTGAAATTATATTTTTCAAGGAGGCTCCCTTTTACAATGATGATATATCAAATGCCATGCTTTTTTTTAAGGGTACTGCAATATTAAACGATGTCATAAGAAATATCTATTTACATATATAAAAAATTATTTGTATGTTGTAAAATTGAGAAAACTGATCAAAAAATATTTTTTGACGTCAATAGATAATCGGACGTCAATACACCTCAATATGAAATTCGACGTAAAATTTTAGCATATATTTTCATCAAATATTTAACAAGATCACGTAGCAGGCAAACTTGAAGAGAAATATGTATAATGTCGTCCAGGGAATTGAAGGAATATGCAATTGCAACGATAAATTATTTAATGATTTATCAGCTATTCATTTTGCAAGATATTTTGTTGGACAACGTTTTTACACTTCCAGACTGAATCAAAGCTAGATTTTACGAACGGAATATTATGTTTGGTCATCTAAAAGATGATATTTTCTTTTTGATTTTTCAAAACTTGATTCACTATTAATTATATATTTCTCCATAGGGCGAAATATATGTTAAAACCGGCGTTTTACCTGTCCCCATCATCCCCTGTTCAATTTTTGTAGCTACGCATTCCAACTTTGTATGATACAGACTAGCTAGCGTGTTATTGTAATGCCAATCAATAATCTCTGTCGTGTTTATTTTTGGCGTGATAGTGGACTGCTGACCAGAGAAGTTAAACTTTATTATTAGTCTTCCCAAATGCTGTTATTATTGTGCTTTGATCTTTCTATTCTATATTTGTGTTCTGGTGTGTTGCTTTGAATTTACAGAACTGGTTGTTCTCCTTATAAAAGGGATTTCCTTGATAGAGCTGTATAATAAGATGAGTTTCCAGTTAGGCTACATTATATGATGTCATGGTGTAAAATAAGAATGAGTCTTCAGCCTGCCTTTTAATAATGATGAACTTTCATCATTGCTCTGAAGTCAACTTCAATGCTTTACTGTTCCAAGAATTTAATTGCCAATCATCATAATACTGTTATCAACAAAGACAAGCTTCGCAAAAATGCGACTATATATTTCCCCAAAGTTACGAAATTTTTGCCAATTATTGTGTGTACATTGATAACCATGAGAAAAATGTATGATGAAACAATTACAGTATAACTACCATCCACCTGATGCACAGATAAAAATGCTGTCCTTACTAATCAGGGTGGAATTGAATTTAATAAATGAAGATGTTCATGGTCAAATGATAAGGTTTGTTATAATTTTTGCTGCAGAGTTAAAAAGTGAGAGGTTACTATATGGGCACTTAGCTAAAAGTTATATGACCTAAATGCGACTACTATTTCCCATTAAACAACTGCATATATATATCATCAATGTGTAAAATAATTTCATCATAACGAATGTATGATCTTTATTGTTGCAGCAGCTTTGCATCCTTTATACCGTAAACAATGTAAAACAGAACACTTGTTTTTTGTAACTCAGATAAAATCTTATATACAACATTATATTATCGCATTTGTAAACAGGTGGTTTTACTGTACAAAAGAAAAAAAATTGTTAAACCTAATCTTAATAGCTACAGTGGAATTGTAAATAAAATGTAAATAAAATTCTCAATAATGAAACTTCTCTTAATTCTGTTTATAGTTATGTATAAACATGTTCGATAGCTATATAGAGTAAAATACTTTGGGGTAAATATCATAAGCAAATAACTAATAATCATAAGCAATCAAAATTTTTACTAACAGAAATATTACGTAGCATTTCAAATTAGGACCGAAGAGTTATTTTCTAAAAAGAGATGGGCTTAAAATGACAATTTATAAAACCAAATTCAAGTATCAGAATAAACATCTCTGTTCAAAAAAATGTGTTCACACTCATTGTTTATTATGTGATAAAAATGACCTTCGTAAACCCAAAATGGAAAAGAACAACAGATTTTCGTAGTGAAAATACACATCCATAACCAAACCACTACATAGCTGAAAACAGAAGTTTGTGTTCTGACTTGATTCAATTTACAAACTGTCTATCATGTTGGATTGTGTTTTGATTTCGTTTGTTGTTTGTAAGAAAAATTGTCAGTATGTATTACATATTACATTTTGAAAAATAAAATATGATATACAGCATCAAAACAGTATACGTGACCATAGACTTTATGCATAGTAAACTATTTTTCTGTTGTTGGATTAAACAACTATCCAAGTACGCTCCACCGGATTCTTTCAAGTTACTATGTGTCTCAATCCTCTGTGTATTAAAATATTATACGTAAATGGTTTTCTGAACTTTATATTGTATATACGACATCACATATTTACTTGCTGTTTTTGAATTAACGTAACTTGTTGAACTGGTGGTTGATTTCCACGCGAAAAGGGTTTCCTTCTTTATGCTGTAGTTGTTCAGTTGAGCTACATTACATCAGGATCATACTAAATAAATCTTCAGCCTGGTTATTGAGAATGAATTTTCACCTTTGGACTGGAATCAAAGCTTCAATGGTTTGTTGTTCCAAGCATTTAATTAGTCTACCAGTATCATCATCATAACAACACATTGTTATCAACACAAAAACAAAACATACCAATGTTTTTTGTTAGTTTGTTTGTTTTTTACACGTTCATTCAAAAGTTTTAAAATAAAATAAAATAAAACGATTCATATCCATCATTAACGTTTCATCTATTGAATCATTAAAGCTAGCAGAAAACATCTTCAAAATCCCATTTGCACTGACACTGACTGAAAAGATGGCGTACCACTTTACTAAAGACTAGCCTCTAATCTTATCTACCTTAGCTAGGCCAGAGTTCAATACTGAACTGCGGCTATATTAGTATATTAGAACACATAATAGATGAAGATGAACTTCAGATGGTTAAATATTTACTACAAAATACGGAATTGACAATCAATATGAAAAATATAATTACTGAATCCTTTCAAACGAATGTGGGATCTCCGCAAGGAGATGGACTCAGCGGAGTTCTATTCATTGTTTATTTCGAAAACACTCTTAAAAAATTGAGAAGTGTAATTGATGCAACACATCCAATACAGAATAAATATGTAAAACATGAAAATCCACCAGAAGAGACAATATATGCAGATGACTGCGATTTCATAACAACTAACAAAGAAAGAGATGATAAATTAAATGAAATATTTAGCGACATTCTTTTAAAAGATGACCTAAAAGCGAACATTACAAAAACTGAAAGGACTATCATAGAAAGAGGAAATAACGACACGGAAAAATGGAGAACTGTCAAAAAGCTAGGCAGCTTACTTGGTGACAAAGAAGATATTCAACGGAGGAAGCAACTAGCTATTGTTGCTATGAACAGATACGAAAAACTCTGGCTTAGAAACAACAGGGTAAGAGAGGAGATAAAGTTAGATCTGTTTCAAAAATTCGTCATACCCATTCTTCTATATAACTGCGAGTGTTGGGGCATGACTATACAAGATGAAAATAATAAAAGCAATAAAAATATTTATAAACACACTAACACAAAACCAATAATTATCCACATTACGAAAAGGCGCTGGGAAAAATTTGGACACATTCTCAGACTTAATGAGGAAACTCCTGCTTACAAAGCAATGCAGTTTTATTTTGCACCTGCAGTCGAACACAAAGTTTTTAAAGGAGGTAAACGTGCAACAATCGTAACAACACTGAATAGAGACATTGAAAGAGCGAAAAAAGTATGTCCAAATTTATTAAATGATTTCAAATTTATTCGTAAACATTCAGAACTGTTGTGTTCAAATGGCGATTTAATCACACTGAGAGAAGTAGCTACGAATAGAGATAATTGGAAAAGACTTGTCGAGAGTGTAACTTGTGCGGCCGAAGCAACTAGACCAATTTCTGGGATAGAGGCGTAAAGGCAATGATGATGATGATGAAAAGAAGGAGAAGAAGGAGGAGAAGGAAATGCCGGTTTTAACATATATTTCGCCCCACGGGGAAATATATAAAAATATGAATAGCATTAATGTAACATTTTTCTGTTTTTATACGCTCATTCGAAATATAGTAAAAAACGTTTCAAGAGAACACGGAACTAAAACCATTTAATTCCACAATTCAACGTTTCATTGCGTCATCTTAAAAGCTAACAGAAAACAACAATTTTCCACTGCATCTGCATTGACTGAAAAAATGGCGTATAGTCCATTCACTGATAGATGCAAAATTTTTGCCAGACGTAAGTCATTACAATTTTATTCACGATTATCGAAACACTTAACACCTTGGTATAATCGATTAAGCCTACTTTAAGGGTAGAAAGTTTCGCGGGCAGAAAGTTTCGCGAGAATGGAAAATCGCGAAATTTTGCGAATTTATCTGTTGCGAATAATAATTTTAGAACAAATTTTACTGATAAAACTTTCGCGAATCCTCCAAAAACTTTACTTTCGGGGGAAAAAACTTTTGCGAATGACAATGAATGAAGAAATTTTTTTTTTAATTGTTTTAAAAATTATTAACTTTCTTGCAAAAAAACTATTGAAATGTAAATAGAAATAAAGTAAAGATCGTCTTAGTTCATTTTAGAGCGTTTGTATCTCAGGACATCCCTAAAAATTAACTAAAACCACTCCGTTCTTGGATTTCTTGTTATTTGAGAATTTTTGGTTGTTGAAAAATCTTTCGCGACTTTTAGAAAAACTTGACTTTTCGCGAATTTCGATTTTACTTTCTTACTTGGCAGAAACTCTCGCGAAAAAAGGCAAAAATCGCGAATCTT
The DNA here is from genome assembly GCA_027922465.2 of Turritopsis dohrnii. NCBI lineage: Eukaryota > Metazoa > Cnidaria > Hydrozoa > Anthoathecata > Oceaniidae > Turritopsis > Turritopsis dohrnii. The sequence continues at coordinate 1,475,644 of BQMF02000014.1, forward strand.
TCTGCCCGCGAAACTTTCTGCCCTTAAAGTATATTTTTGCAATTGTAAAGCGGGGGTTCTGTCAATTTTTTAAACATCAGAACATACCATTGATTTCTGCTGCTTTTCGAACAGTAAAAACAAAACTACGACATACAACCCCCTGAAATAATTTCATCTTGGTCATTAAATGGTTGTTGCGTGATCATTTAATTGCTACATTAGCTTATTACTGCGTAAGACACATCATCGCCAGATTTAAATTTTGCATCTATGAGTGAACAGACTATACTACTTTACTGAAGATTAGCCTCTATTCCTATCTACCTTGGCTAGGCCAAAGGTTCAATGTTAACCTGCGGCTATAAAAGTGAACGGGGGAGAAGGAAAAGGACAAGGACAAGGAAAATGTCCATTTTAACATATCTTTCTCTCTACGGGGAAATATATAATAAGATAAATTTCGATAATTTCCGTCAAGCTGATTCAAATTGTTTATCTAAAAATTACCTCTCAACGCATTAAAGAGAGACAAGTACTTGATAAATGCGTTAGTAAATATCAAAAATTATATGTTGCAAATTGAAAGGCAAAGAAGGTCAAGCACGACCATCGTCAAAGAAGTTAAGAAACGATTAAAGAAAACATCCAAGAGCTTTATTGCAAAAGTCCTAAGAAAATATATACTTTTGTTGGATTCTTGTTGCCTCCGCAGTGAACGTTAGGGAGCCAGAAGGCATGGTATTTTCACTTGATTGACAAAAGTCAGTTTTCGATTTCGTTCATCATAATACAACTTTTCGTTGCTTCGTTTTTGTTGCTTTTTTTTTACTTTGTGAGTTGTTAAAGAGTTGTTAAACGCAGGTCTAAGAGCCTATGTGGGCAGAATTGAATTGCTTTAGTTTAAACGCTGTTATGAGAAGCTCAATTCCTTGTCATGGACTTGTAAAACGTTTAAATGACCTTGGATCATGCCATTTAACACAAATACCTTAAAATTTAACCGGGAAAATGAGCAGGAAAATATTGTGTGCTTATTAAAGATATTGATAATGGAAAAGCTGCTGCAGAACAAGTTTGTGAATATGTAGATTCTTTAGTGACTGCATGGAGTCCATTCATACCAGAAGATGCTTGGGTAAGACCAACTTGTCACCTATGCAGATGAATAGTAACTTTTTAAATTGCTTACAAGGGCATACTATATGTAGTTCAGCTGATTGTCTCCGCAAAAGAACTAATTGCAAACAATACTGTGCTTTAACTTTCCTTTTCAGTATCATAATAAAATTCGTATTGAATTTGAAGAGATGATAACTCAAAAAGGTGGTGTTCAAAGATGGTTTTGAAGTAAATTGATTAAAGGATTAAGAGACATCAGGGGGAACAACTGCCGACATGGAGAGCAAATACTTATGTTCAATCAATCATTGATTATAATACCTGTTTAGAATATTAAGCTAAGCTGCAAAAGCTGAAAACCTCTCAATTGTTGCTAAAGATGCATTTATCGAAAAACATAACTTAGAAGCTGTACTCATGTAACAGATTATATATCAAATATTCAACATATGGAGTTCATCTAATCTAGCATTTAACAGAAACTTGCGGTAAAAGGTTCTTAACGAAATACTAACATTTCAAAGATTTTTCAAGGCACTAAACATCCACATAATCTTTGAGTGGGTTTGTCCAGAATGTCTCGGGTTTCATGTAATGAAGTTCTACCATGTTTTCCTTGATCAACTCACCAATGAAGCCCATATCATTGGCAGAATAATCCAAGTACGTCATCGCGAATACAAAGTAACCTCCGGGCTTGATGATATTCACCACTTCTCAGATGGTATCTAAGGGGACACGCCATCACTTCGTAGCAACTAGAAGTCATCGCTGCGTCACATGCATTGCCTTTGATAGAACTAAATTTTACAAGAAACATCATTTTTTCTCAAATTAAAAAGCATCTTCACGCTCTTACATCCAAATTGTCTGATGATTTAAACAATGACATTTTCCTTTTGATTTTTCAAATCTCAACTTGGTTGACTGTTGAAACCTATTGAAAACACTCTATAGAATCATATTTGAATAATGACGAAAGCGACATAACATTGACTTTAGGACACCCATGATTGAGCAAAGTCTTGAAAATACCCGTGTTTCTCCTCCTACTTCCACTCTAAGTTATGAACGATTTCATGCAACGTTTACATGACATCGTTGACAAATTCGCAATTTCGGCCAAATTTCATAAAAATTGGCACAAAGCACAAATGAGAGGTGCTGATCTCGAGTTTGACAGTCAGTTTGTCAGATTTGACCGAAATTGGGCATTTTGGGTCAAATTTGGACCAAATTTCGAAATTTCTCCAATTTTCAAAAAATTTTGCACAAATTACCACTGAAAGGTGCTGATTTTGATTTCGACAGTTATTTTCTTAAATTTGACCACAATTGGGCAATTCGGGACAATATTTGACCAAATTTTGAAACTTCTCCAATTTTCAGAAAAATTTGCACAAAGCACGATTGGAAGATGCTTATTTTGAATTTGACAGTTATTTTAACAGATTTGACCATATTCGCAATTCGGCAATGTTGTACTGTTGACTTTATACATTTTAGTTTTTCTGTATAGTTGGTTTATATTTTCGTTTTAGTTAGATTTTGTTTATAATTTTCTAAGATCAAGAAGTGTGCATCCGGATTCTATTTTAGAGAGTGACAGTTTTAATTAAGATTTACAGTCCAGATCATAAGAACGCATAAAACCACGCTGAGGCAACGTTTGATTTTTTAGTGAAACTCTTATAATGCATTTGTTTTGATGACAAAATAATCACTTTGATTACCTAACATAATAAGAAACGATAGCAACCTTAACGTAAGGATTGTACGTTAGATTTGACCACAGTTTATAGAATTCAACTGGTTTCGAAAGATTCATAGCTCTATTGTTCTATGTTATTGCTAGACATTTTTGTGCATATTTAATTAGAAGCCTGTACAAAAAAGAAGAAGATATTTTTAAAGCAGGCGAAAAGAACGAAAAAATGTGATAACTGATCATTTTAATTTTTTAAAGATTTTGGATTATTATCTAACGAGACCAAAACATAACATTGACCGTTTTTTCCATTTGGTACACCTTCAAATAGAGTCCATTTGAGTAACAAAATACCATCTTACACTCCGGAAAGTGAGTCAAAAATGAGACTGGTGTTTGTTTGTTTTTTTCTTTACGACAATATACATGAGACTTAGAACTTCTAAAAATGCAGGTTTTTAAAATGCCTGGGGAAAATTGCTGCGTTGTTGGCTGTGGAAGTAACAGAAGGACTCAAGGCATTGGTATATTTAAATCACTGAGTCAAAAGTTTCATACAGAATGGTGTAAAAAAGTTGACGAAATAAATTTCTCTCCGTAGTTTTTGTCAATAAAATCTAAAATCAAATCCACTTGTGCGAAATGCATCCCTTCTTACGTGATTTACCCCCAGTTGTGAGTATGCACATCGACTTCTACATTATACAGAAACTTTATTCTATTCATTTGTAGTCGAATCAAATAAACCTCAAAAGTGCAACCCGCGAAAATAACCTGCAAATGGGGCCATAGTGTTAATACAGTCAAAGGAGAGAAGGACGGGTAAATTTAACTGCAATCAATATATTTGATACATATAAACATAATGTAAAAATACAACAAAACCGAACATATTTTGTCGCATATTCAGCATACTTTTTTGGTTGTTGTGAAGTTGATATTTGTATATATTTGTGATAAACATCTCATTTTTCAGCATCATCATAGATTTTTTATGTGATTCTGTTGTTTCTAAAACTCTACCTCCATGTTTATATCCATCAGTTTCATTTAAAATATCTGATGGATACATCGAATCTTGAATTATCTTGTTGCTGAAACTGTGAGAATTTCAACTGAAATTTTATTTGATACATCATGTTTTTTTCAACTTGTGCAGCTTCAATCCACCATCACTCTTACACTTTTTATCACAAATATCACATGTTTTTCATTATCCACCTACAAAGGAATAGAGTTTTTTCAGAACATAAAAATAAATAACCACATGAAAAAAATGAAACTTCTCTCCTACGATGGCTCCGAGGGGTCACGTTTTGTTCTTGCTTTTTTTCACTTCCCGCAAACATTTTTTTCTTCTCGATGTTAATTTCACTTCTCGGAAATATTTTCACTTCTCGCAAATGTTTTCACTTCTCGCAAGTTTTTTCGCTTTTTGGAAATATTTTCACTTCTCGGAAATATTTTCACTTCTCGGAAATTTTTTCACTTCTCAGAAATTTTTTCACTTCTCGGAATAATTTGTACTGTTGCGATGAAATGTTTTCACTTCGAGGGGATAAGATGGCGGATGAGTTGCATGCTGGTGGAAGTTCATGAATCGGTGTTAACTTTTAAGGCAGTCTCCACTTAAATTTAGTGAACCTTTACTCAAAATCTATTCATATTGTACTGTATTCATAATTTCTTTTTAATAAATGATAAACAAAGGTAATTTCACGAGTTTATGCTCCATAAAAGGCTTCAGGCAAGTGCGATGATAGTGATTAATTCATTTGGTTGAAGTAAAGCTATTCATAATCTATGTACAATCATATAAAAATATTCAATAATATATATAGGGCAGTGTCTAACACTGATGTGGACCTACTGTGTTGAAACAAACAAAAAAGTAAAAACACTCCAAGTAAAATAGTAAAAGATTTAGAAGCGAGAAGTTAAAAATTCAGCAGAGTTTGAATTTTGAGAGGGAAGCATGAACTGGGTAGCTAAGGAAAACATAAATATCTCCTTTAAAAATTGAAGTAATTAATGATTCTTTCGGTAGGTCAAGGTGCACTGGTCATTACTCTCTCTTAGGAAGGTGAGGTCATGATATAACATGGTAATGTTAGACTCATGGTCCTAGCCAAAGTGTCTTTTTAAGCCACATCTGAGTATCAGGATTATCTGTGGTTGTAAATGTTACTATCTTATTTTTTCAGAATTTAGAAGTTGTGACAACGACTTGAGAAAAACCATTTAGAACATTTATGTCAATCATAGAATAATTAAATGGAGACGGTTGTACATATCAAAACAGTATTTTTCTAAACTATACATTTCCAAAGTTAAGCATGCTTGTTTATATTGGGGCAGGGTAGCACAAATTTTTATAAATTACAGGAAAGGTGTACTGAAGTTTGGTTTTGGTTGTTTTGGTTGTTTTGGTTTTATATAAACAATTCTCAATTATCTTTAGGGACATGGATAATATTTTGAGGAAACAAATTCGAGAAGAAATTGAAACTTACATAAACAACAACTCTGTATCAAATATTCAACAACAGAGTTCAAGCTCTAGTTCTTGTGTTAACAGCAGCTCAGCAACAGATATTCAACAACAAAGTTCAAAACCAATTACAAAGTCAGAGCGGAGACTTTCGAATTTGCAGGGAGGAGGTTCCCCGTGGGATAAACGTTCACGAAGCAGCATGGCAGTCCTTTTCGCGTGGAATTACTTTCGCGAAAATGATAAAAAAACGCGAAACTTTCTTCCTGCGAAACTTTCTCCCCGTAAAGTAAAGGTCGTTGCAAAATATTATATTAGGAATGGTGGTGCGCTACATATAAAAGTCTATTTGAAAAGTTATTTTGACAAAAAGCTACACATTTGAGATACAGAGAAAAATAAGGGGACGTGAGAGTGATTTATGAAAAATCCGCGATCTTTTCGAGTAGATATATATAAATATTTAGAGCTTCCTCTGGTGTTGTAGGCTCATCCAAGTGATCTTGTTCCATCAAATGTTTAGCAAACTCTTCAAATTCCGTGGAGAAGTCTCGCGTATTATGTTCAGCAATTCGCCGGAATTCCTCAAACTCATCCTCATTCATTGTTGGATATGGTTTCTTCTTTGATATAGATGTGGAAGAAAATACATGGTATTAGGGCGGCCACTTGGTCCTCTATTGCGCAATATCGTACACAATCTAAGTTAACAGGATCTGAAGTATTTAGAAGATTTAAATCCGTTGCATCTTGTAAAAATCGCCTCCACCAACCTATCCTATCACGTTGAAGTAAAGCCCAGTACGATTCGATACTCTGATTTTGTGGTGATGTGGTAATACTGAAAGAGCTTGCGATAGTTGTGTCGTCATCTTGAGAAAGTGAACGTAAATAAACATGAATGAGCTCAATAAGTGAATGCTCAGTACCATCGTCGGCCTTGATAAGGAGAGGTATTCCACCTAATTGGGATGCAGCTTTTAAATAATAACTAGCTACAACTTATGGAGCCTTGTTGGTTGACGAGACTTCTAGCCATATTAGTCTCCTAGAAAATCCGTCAATGCAACCATGGATGCTAAATCCAAATGGTTTCAGCTTATCGTAGCCATCTATATGCCAAACGAAATTTGGGCCAGGTGCAAAGTACATTCGTCGGTGAAGCCTTCTTTTTCTGCGATCCTCTACCCCTTCAGGATCTAAAGCCTTTAAAATTCTGCGAACATCTTCACGTCTACAAATCAGTCCTTGTGTTAGTAAAGATTTGTGCATTTTGCGATATCCAAACAAACGACCACTGTTAGTGAGCTCTTTTCTAACCGCATTTGTTATCTCTTCTTCTGAGCTGCGTTGATTAACTGTCGAGCGTTTTCGCAATCCTTCCTTTCTAAAGTGTCTTTTCAGTGTAGATAAGCTCATCGCATATCCATAATGTACTTTTAAAAACTCAATGATTTCTTAGTAAGTCAAACCTTCCAGAAAGTAGTTTTTGATTGCCTCTTGGACTACAGAGGGCATCTCAGCCATCTTGTTTTGGTCTTAGAGTCAAAAGTAAGTCAAAATGTAAGAACCGTTAAGAAAAAAGTGAGAAGTGAAAAAAAAGACGAAGTAAAAACAAAAAAAAAGAAAGAAGAACAAAAAACTGTGAGAAGTTAAAAAATTGGAGATTCAAAAACTATTCGGCAGAAGTAAAAAATAAATCGAGATTTAAAAAAAATTTTTGTGAGAAGTAAAAAAAACCTCGAGATTTAAAAAATGTTTTGTGAGAAGTAAAAAAAAACTCGAGATAAAAAATTTTTTGTGAGAAGTCAAAAAAAAATCTCGAGATTCAAAAATTATTCGTGAGAAGTGAAAAAAAATGTTTGTGAAAGGTTGACCCCTCGGAGCCATCGTACTTCTTCTTACTCTTTTCGCGCCATAAAAATAATGATAATAGAATTTACAAGAATAATTAACTGCTTAGATTAAGTATCTAATGCTACTTAGGTATATAATATATATTTTCTTATGTATGTATGTTTTATTTTCGACGATAACCCTCTGCAGCTGTGACACAACACACACGCCACATAATAGATGTATAGCGATTTTCTTTTATTTGACTAAAGCTTGAAAATGTACATAAAAAGTATATAATTTAACTTACACAACTACAATGGTATTTATTTCTTCTTCCAATTCAAAATCTTCATCTAGTAAGCCCAAAATAACTTCAAAATCATCATCCAAAGGGAAATACTCCACTACTTGTATACTGTTTTCCGCCATTTTAATAACATGTGTGCAGGCTTATTCCAATCTCGCTATGTTTTCAACATTGAAAAAAATCTTAAATGCGCGCCTTTGATCTCGCCGACTCTTTCAAAACCAGTTGAATTCTATAAACTGTGATTTGACCAAAACGAGTGTAGGCAGGGAATTTTTTGAAAAAATCTAACGCTCAGGGTAACCGAAAATTTTGTTGGTGTTCTTGAAAGAACATATGTAGGAGATCAAAATTTCGAGAGGGGACATTTCTGAAAAACACGTGACAGTGATAATGCAGGATGTTACGGTCAGCCTAAAATTTATGTCAACGAATTTCAATTCTGAGTACATTTTTGGAAAGCCCTTGAAAAGTTGTGCATATTTGATGTAAAAACCTTGACCTGAAAATGTAGAGTTCAAAAGATACATGCCTTCAAAGTTTTACATAATCAGGGGGTAAAATATTGCAAATAAAATGATTATTTTTACATTTCATAATGATATGTGCCAGCTTTATAAAATTTGCAAAGTAGTTTTAGCTTCAAATAAATTTTTATTATACTACGATAGCTATATATAAAATATGTGAAGTAACTAAGCAATATTTTCTTCGATTTCATTCAGATGATGAACCCCGGGTTTATCAAAAAAAATATGTTTAGAGGCTAATTTGATGCAGGAAATGAATAGAAACTGCAGGCATGACTCTTTTAACGTTTATTCGAACAATTCTGAATTGTTTCTCCGAAGACAGCTTGTTGATAAAACAAACAAACAAACATACAAACAAACAAACAAACAAACAAACAAACAAACAATATCCTTAAATGATATATTAAAACTAAGTCACTTGAACGAAAATTTGATGCTTCCCGGTTACTTTCGTCTGTAGCGTTAGAATCCTTTTCCAATACACTGCTGGTACACGTAGAATCGCCGTTTTCCTTTCCATTGTCGATAGTTACAGAATTTTCTTTTATGTAATTTTCTTACTTTCTATGAAGATGGCCCTTCTTTATTACTGCTTTCGTCATCAGCTGAACTACAATGCCCAGCTCCAGCTCTTTTGGTTCTACTTAAAGATGGCGGCAGCTTGTTTACCAAGAAACCAGATAGGTTTCACATCACCATCAATCACGCTCCAACCATACTTCTCCAGTTTTAAATGATTTATTACAGCTTGCCCATAGCAGTACCAATGAAACGCCTGATAGTTTGCTCTATTGACTTCAATCACAAAATCGGGGTCAGGAGGCAAAGGCATGGATGATTTGCATTTCAGACTTCTGTATAAACGAATTCTGGTCTCTACATACGTTTCCACATCTTTTCCAGAACAAGTCACCTTTTGTATTAAATCTTGTTTCGTAGGTCCATTCTCTTTACCAAGCGCATCTATCAAGTGAAGTTGGCTTTTACCAACAAAAGTCTTTTTGAAAACGCGGAGTCTTCCAAAGTATGATATGGTGTCGCAGCCTGTGATTGCATGAAGTGATGGCAAAGCTAAACAAAGATCTTCTCCCAAAAACTCACTATGACACTCACATCTGCATATTTCTCTGCATCTTATTTAAAGTACCACTTATGCATCACATTGTACCATATGTCCAAATCATTAGAACCAATACATCAGTATATTGCTGCAAAACTAAGAACGCCAATCTGATTAGAAAGCGGCTACCTCATGGTTACAGTCTTCTTCACTTTTACTCATTCTGAAACGTTTGTGAAGTTATTGCTCACAGTAAAAATGAATAAAGTTAGTTCCTTTTCATCCGTTAAAAGTTTCCCAATCAACTCTACTAGTTGCTCCTTGATGTTGGCATTCTTTAAAAACTCGTTCCATTTCATTCCTAATGGCATTTGTTGTTGGAGGCCTTTCTACATAGGTTCTTTGATGTTGCTCTCTTCTTTGGATACGTGTACCACTCTTTGCACTTCACTTGTTCTAGGTATCATTTAGCATCCCAACCAACACAACTTTTGATGTTTCTGGGTTGTGATGAATCGGATAAGGCAGTCCATCCATTCTTCATATGTTTTTTTTCGATTTCAATGTCTGCACTGCTGCCATTCCGTTAACAAGCCAAGCTGAATCCCTTGGTATTGTAACAAGGCTGGAAGCTAATTCTTCGATAAGAAAATTTCAAAGTGACATCTTTTCTGATTGTCGCAAGTGACCGTGGCGATGCAACAGACAAAGGTACAGATGCACAATCTTCCTTCAGAATCTCCACGGATTTTGATTTCTTTTTCTTTTTCTTAATTCCAGTTTGCAAATGATTTTTCTTGATTCACGAAAAAAATTCACGTTTCTTTTAACAAGTCTTTCTTCAAGAAACTCTTTCAATTGATTCTTGCCAATTCAGGACCTCGAAACGCCTTTTTTGAGGGGTAAAGTGAAAAAGAGTATATAACTCTAATAATATGTTTAAGGCTTAAATTTTGCAAAATGTTATGCATGCTTCAAATATACATCTGAGTATTGCATTATCATTAATAATTCCATGTGAAATAATTAATGTTGCGTGGAAAACGAATGAAATTTAGCTAAATGATATGTATACCCCTAATTGTCTAAAACTCATAGGCGTATATCTTTTGAACTCTACTTTTTTAGGTCAAAGTTTTTTTACATCAAATTTGTATAACTTTTCAAGGGCTTTCCAAAAATGTCCTCAGAATTGAACACAAATTTTTGGCGATGACCGTAACATCCTGCGTCATCACTTACGTCACTGTCACGTGTTTTTCAGAAGAGTCACCTCTCTCGAAATTTTGATCCCCTACATATGTTCTTTCAAAATCACCAATAAAATTTTCGGTTACCCTGAGCGTTAGATTTGTTGAAAATAGGCACTCTTGTTGAAAGAACATTCTGGAATAATGAAGAACATTCCGGAACATTATCAAAATAATGAAGAATATACCATAACTTACTAGAACGACCAGATAGAATTTTCTAGACATATTTCTGTTTATATATGTATAGGACAAATTTTGTAAGTTTTTAGAGAGAGTGTTTTTTAGAGAAATATATGCAGAAGAAATAAAATAATTTTCAACAGGTTATGGGCCCAGTCTTCGCCCAAGAAGATTAACATTTACAGAAGTTTCATGAAGAAGTCATCCTGAGCTTTCAGAAGATTTTGGTTTTTTGGTTTGTGTTAATTTTGTTTTGGGAAGGTGTAAAGATCGCACGAAAATTCATATCGGATTTCGTAATTGTATTTGGAAACCCAATAGATTGTGGTTTAATACAGATTGACATGGCGATAGAAAGCACCAAGTTTTTGATAAAGCTGTTAAATGGAACAAACTATGTTACCTGGAAGGTTCAGTGCAGAATGACGTTAATTAAAGATAGACTTTGAAATGTTAATGGGACAGAGAACACTCCAACTGAAGAAGAAGAAGTCAACAAATTTTTGCTGCGAAGGGATCGTGCTTTGGCGACGATTGTTTTGTCAATGGAACCATCGCTCTTATACTTGCTTGGACCGGATCCTTATGACCCTACTGAGGTTTGGAGTAATAAATGGAGTAATAAATTGACATTGCGCAGAAAGTTATATGACCTAAAATTGAAATATGAACAATCTGTTCAAAAGCACATTAAAGCTTTAACAGAAATTTTCGATGAACTTGCAATAATTGGAGACCCGTTGGATGATGAAAATAAAGTTGTTCATGTATTGGCTAGTCTACCGAAATCATATGATATGTTGGTTACTGCATTAGAACCTAGTGCTGAAGTGCCGAAACTGGAAATTGTCACTGAACGACTGCTACATGAAGAAAGCAAACGTAGAAATAATTCGAACTCGGAGATGGAAGCCATGACATCAAAACATCGAAATCCATGAAAGGGACCTAAATGTCATCACTGTGGAAAGATTGGTCACATCAAACGAGAATGTTGGAAGCTAACAAAGAAACAAAGTAATTCTTTGTCAAACAACAAACAACAAGTGAAGCTACAAAATGCATGTTTTGCTGAACAGGAAGAAAATGAAGAAATCATTGGTTTGATTGGTGAAGAGATCCTGATATTTAATCACAGAAGTAATTGGATTGTTGATTCCGGAGTAACCTGTCATATGTGTAACAAAGAGGAGCTGTTTACAGAAATATCACCCTTGGAAATGCCGCAAGAGATCACTTTTGTGGATAGATTTTCCGTGGAAGCAATCGCAAAAGAAACTGTAATGTTAGAAATGGTTGTTCCAGATAAACAGAACTTGGTATGCAAATTATCTGATGTACTTTTCGAACCAAAACTTTCATACAATTTGCTGAATGTTTCGAAGATGGCAAAGAATAGAAAGAACGTTCAATTCGATGGCTCAAAATGTTACATCTCAGATGCAAAACATGGTATCATTGGTATGGCAACTCAGTACAGTAATCTTTACCATCTCAACTGCATGGCGTTGAGGAGGGAAGATATTTGGCACAGAAGATATGAAGATATCTTTGTGTGCAAAATCTTGAGAGATTGGCCAGGGACAATCTTGTTGAAGGATTTGACTACGACGTCACAAAAAAGCCAGGATTTTGTGAACCGTGCCTTGATGGGAAACAAAGCAAGACTGTGTTCCCGAAGACAGGAGAAGAAAGATCCAAAGAATTGCTTGGGATCATCCTTAGTGATGTTTGTGGTAAGATAGAGACAAAATCACTTAGCGGTGCGAAATATTTTGTCACCTTTATCGACGACAAATCCAGATATCTGTGGGTTCACGTCATGAAACACAAAAATGAAGTGCTTGAGAAGTGCAAAGAATGGAAGACATTTGTGGAAAAATCGACGGGAACGAAGATAAAGACATTTCGAACTGATAATGGTGGAGAATACACATCCACGGAATTTGAAGATTACCTGAAGAAAGAAGGTATTCATCATGAACTTACGATCCCGAAGACGCCACAACAGAATGGAGTCGCAGAACGATTAACAGAACACTTGTGGAAAGTGTAAGAGCTATGTTAGCAGACTCGAAGCTACCAAAACGTTTTTGGGCAGAAGCTTTGTCAACAGCAACATACCTCCATAATCGAAGTTCAATAGTGGCAGTAAAGGGGAAGACACCTTTTGAAGTACTGACTGGAAAGAAAGCAAATGTTGAAAACCTTCGTGTTTTTGGAAGCATTGCTTATGCTCACATGCCAAAGGATGAACGTAAGAAACTAGATTCGAAAACAAAGAAGAGTACTATTAAAATGAAGAAACAATATTCATAAAATCAATTTATTGCTGCGAAGCTTTTCGTAAAATTCTTTTACATCATCAGGCATTATAATGAAGAAGAGTACATTCCTCAGATATCGGATATCGTTGGTATGACAATGATAAGAAGAGAGTATTTTACAGCAGAGATGTGAAATTCAACGAGAAACCTGACGAATCAGGAGACATAACAGCTGACGAATCCTCCGGAGAACCGACAATTGAAGTTGAACTACCAATACTTAAAGACACGCCAGAAAATCTTGTGGAGGAGGAGCAACAACAACAAGTCAGAGAGCGACGTCCACCTAATTGGTATGGAGAATGGGTAACCATCGCTCAGGATGAAGACCCAAGTACATTTACAATGGCACTCTCAGGGAGAGATGCAGGCAAATGGATGAAAGCAATGGAAGCCAAACTCAAGTCCCTGCACAAAAATGAAGCATGGGAGCTGGCAGAATTACCCTCGAACAGGAAAGTAGTTGGCAGCAAGTGGGTATACAAGAAGAAGCAAGATGCTGACGGAAACTTGGAAAAATACAAAGCGAGATTGGTAGCACAAGAATACAATCAGAAGTACGGCCAAGATTATGACGAAACAACATCACCTGTGGTGAGATTCGAATCAGTACGAACACTTATTGGATTAGCAGTTAATAATGGACTACATCTACATCAACTCGACATTGGAACAGCATTTTTGAATGGTGAACTGGAAGAAACGATATACATGAAGCAGCCAGAAGAATTTGTGATTCCAGGAAAGGAACATTTGGTTTTCAAGTTGAAGAAAAGTATTTATGGATTAATGAATGAATCTTCAAAATGCTGGAACAAAGCACTGGATAAACATCTAAAGAATATGAATTTTAAACAATCAAGCAATGATCCATGTATTTACATTCTTGAATCAGATGGAGAAATATTCATCATTGCGGTATACGTTGACGATATCATTTTAGCCGGAAAAGATCAGAAACGTATCGAACACTTTATCAAGATGATCAAAGAGAGATTCGACATCAGAGACATAGGAAAGCTGAACTATTTTTTGGGAGTCAAAATTGAGTATGTTGGTCAAGAGAAGATTTGGATTGGACAGCCAGCATATGTAAGAAATCTTCTCAAGAAATTTTCAATGGAAGACTCCAAACCTGTAGCAACACCAATGGAAACTGGAAGAAAATTGATCAAGTCAAACAAATCAGATAAACTAATTGATCAAGAGTTATATCAATCTGCAGTAGGTAAATTGCTTTATCTGTCTACCAGAACACGTCCAGACATTGCTTACGCGGTTGGAAATGTTGCAAGATTCTCATCGAATCCGTCACAACAACACTGGATTGCTGTCAAAAGAATCATGAGATATTTAAAAGGAACATTGGAATATGGTCTTTTGTATGAAAACGATTCAACATTGCAAGGATTTTCTGATGCTGATTGGGCTGGAAATTTGGATGATCGAAAATCAACTTCAGGATACGTTTTTATGATGAGTGGAGAAGCAATTAGTTGGAACAGCAAAAAACAGTCATGCGTCGCTCTATCTACTGCTGAAGCTGAATACATTGCCCTTAACGAACGCATCGCAAGAATCAATTTGGCTGAGACGACTCATGAGTGAAATGGGAGAAACACAGTCAAGGGCAACAATCATCAACGAAAATAATCAATCAGCTATTGCTACGACAAAAAATCCACAATTTCATGGAAGAGCCAAACACATCGATATGACGTATCATTTCGTCAGAGAACAAGTGAAAAGGAATGAAATCGAACTGAAGTACTGTCGAAGTGAAGATATGATAACAGATATCATGACAAAAGAAATTGGACCAATCCAGTTTAATAAGCTGAGATCAATGATTGGATTAAAAGACTTTACAAACTGCGAGTGAGGAGGAGTGTTGAAAATAGGCACTCTTGTTGAAAGAACATTCTGGAATAATGAAGAACATTCCGGAACATTATCAAAATAATGAAGAATATACCAGAACTTACTAGAACGACCAGATAGAATGTTCTAGACATATTTCTGCTTATATATATACTAGTAGCTCGCGTAAAAGTTTTTTACGGATTTAATTTCAAAAAGAATCTGCAGAAATACGACGCGTTTCCGTGTGCAAACCCCATGACGAAAATTTCAATTATGGAATCGGGACTGGATAAGGTACCCTTGTTGTAGAACTCGAAAAACTGATCAAAAAAGTGTATGGGATCGTTTCGCTACGATCAACCGTTGCAGAGATTTCGTCGATCAAAGATTTTGATGACGTCATAACCGCAGTACCAAATAAAATTTAGGCCCAAATGTTGCGTCACCCCATCACCCGTATCGCCGACCCTTAAAAACGTCAGTTATCCCTGGTGGTTCTCGAGATATCTCCCCAAAAACGTCACGTTCGATTGGGGATGCAATACAATGGTTCCCCCATGATACGATAAAAATAACTGACGTCACGCCGCGTGCTATTATACTAATCGTCAATTATCAATGGTCTAACGAAAAAATGACCACGATTAAGAAGATTTCGACCGTAAATTTTAAAAAAAACACAACACTCTTTAAGTTAAATGTGTTACACACGATTTCGGATTAGTATATATAGACTAGTAGCCCGGGTAAAAACTTTTAACCACATCTAACTTCGAAAAGGATATATGCAAATCCCATGTCGAAAAAAGGTGACGAAAAATATAATCCAGGTGTGCAAACCCCGTAACGAAAAATTAAACGACGGAATCGTAAGTGGCAAGGGTATCCATGTTGTAGAGCTCGAAAAGCTGAGCAAAAAAATGTATGGGATTGTTTTGCTACGACCAACCGTTGCAGAGATATCGTCATATATTCATGACGTCATAGCCGCAGTACCAAATAAAATTTAGTCCCACATGTTGCGTCATCCCATCACCCGTATCGCGGACCCTAAAAAACGTCAGTTATCCCTATTGGCTTTCGAGATATTTCCCCAAAAACGTCGCGTTCGATTGGGGATGCAATGCAATGGTTCCCTCGTGATACCATAAAAATAACTGACGTCACGCCGCGTGCTATTATATTAATCGTCACAATTATCAATGGTCTAACGAAAAAATGACCACGATTAGGAAGATTTTGACCGTAAATTTTGAAAAAAAATTAACACTCTCTAAGTTAAATGTGTTACACACATTGCGGATTAGTATAAACTAGTAACTGGCGTAAAAGTTTTTTACGGCTATAATTTCGAAAAGGATGTGTCGAAAATAGGTGACGAAACCTAAATCACAAAATCGGGACTGGAAAATGTACCCATGTTGTAGAGCTTGTAAAACTGATCAAAAAAATGTATGGGATCGTTTCGCTACGACCAACCGCTATGGAGATATCGTCGGTCAAAGATTGTGATGACGTCATAGCCGCAGTACCAAATAAAATTTAGGCCCAAATTTTGCGTCAAGGCGTCACCCGTGTCGCTGACCCTAAAAAACGTCAGTTATCGCTATTGGTTCTCGAGATATTTCCCCAAAAACGTCACGTTCGATTGGGGATGCAATGCAATGGTTCCCCTATGGTACGATTAAAATAACTGACGTCACGCCGCGTGCTATTATACTAATCGTCAGTTATCAATGGTCTAACGAAAAAATGACCACGATTAAGAAGATTTTGACCGTAAATTTTAAAAAAACAAAACACTCTCTAAATTAAATGTGTTACACACGTATGCGAATTAGTATAAGTAGACTAGCCGCCAGGCGGCGTCGCTTGCCACCCATGTTCAGCATGCGTCCAGTTCACGAAAAATTAGTGCTAGTAATCACATGTTTGAGAGGGAAATTTGGGATAAGTTTCCGAGTTCAGTTTTTTGAAATTTTGAAATCTCCCGAGTGAAACGAGGGAGATTTCACGAAACTAAACATGTGATTACTGGTTAATCACAGTTTTTGTAAATCTTCGTCGGACAGCAACTGAAATCGACTCTCCATTTTTTAAAATCAAAATAAACACAAACTCTCAACGAAAGAATGAGAGCGCAAATCAAAACATTCGAAAGTTGTCAATTTCATGTGCGATCGGCTATTCGAATGTTGAAAAAAGAAAACACGGGAAATTACAAATTATCAGCGGGAAATTACAAAACAGCGGGAAATTTCAAAATAACGCCATTGACGACGTCAATCAAATTTCACGCAACCATTTTTTTATTTTTTTATTTTTTTTTTTTATTTATTTCTTTATTTAGAGTTGGTTTTACATAGTAACAATATATACAAATTGACATAAAGTACTAACTCACACCAACTAAATAAAAGGATAAAAATTCTATTTACAAATAATGTTGAAATATATAAACCATAAAGTAATTAATAACTATCCTAAGAATTTATTCATTCGTCGGAATCCTACATGTGAGCAACACAGAGTTTACAACGACAGTAAATTTGGGACGCAGAGAGAGCTGAGCGGAAGTCTGGCAGGCTAGCAATTTGCTTCACCTCGGATGGTAGGTGGTTCCATGCTAAACTTCCTCGCATCACAAAGGAGTTCAATCCTATGGTTCTATTCGTATAAGGAACCTTTAATGTATGGCCTTGTCTGAGACAATATCTCATAAATTTTGTCTCAAATATGCCCCACATCAGCGGCGGGTTCAGTTTATGAATAGATTTAAAAACCTCTACGACAAGAAGCAAAAGGTTCCGAGAATGAATAGTCGGCAGTTCAACTATTTCCGAACCAGAGTGGTAATTTGGAAGCAATCCAGTTTTCGCACACAAAGCTCGCCGATAGGTTTTTTCGACGAGATTATGTGCCTGCTTGCTGCAAAACATCCACACTAGTGGGCAATAATTGAAGTATGGCATAATAAACGTGTTAAAAAGAATATTGAGAGTAGACTCGTTAACATATTTTCTAATCCTATATAACACCTTGGTTTTTGATGAAACTCGTCGGCATATTTCTTGAACGTGAGGATAGAAAGAGAGCTGAGCATCAAGAATTACGCCAAGAAGCTTCACTTGATCGGAAGGTGTAATTATCACAGAACCGAGCTGAAGTTCAACAGTAGAATAATCAGCACCTAGTAAAAGCATCTGGAATTTATCAGAGTTAGCTACCATGCCGTTGTTGCTAAACCAGTCAACAACAGACACGAGATCCGTTTTCAGATTTTCCAAAATATCATCTATACTGTCCCCACAACTGTATAAAGTATTGTCATCTGCAAAGTTACAAACAAAACACTCGTCAGAGATAATAAAAAGTAAGTCGTTAATAAAAATGTTGAATAATATGGGCCCAAGTACCGAACCTTGTGGTACGCCTATAAGAATGTAAAGCCACTCGCTGAAGGTAGAACCAACACGGACCCTGTGCTTTCTGTTAGTTAGGTAACTATGAAGCAGTCTTAGTGTTTTGTATCCAACGCCATAAGCTGCCAATTTTGCGATCAAAAGATCGTGTGACATGCAATCGAAGGCCTTGGATAAATCCATTAAGACCGCTCCAACTTTCCCAGATGTAGAAAGCGATTTTTCCCAATGATATAACATTTTAAGAAGGGCATGCTGGCAGCTGTACCCTTTCCTAAAACCAAAGAGAAGTTTTGACAGGAAGACCTCAAAGTACGGGGACAACTGTCTAACAATGATGCGCTCAAATACCTTTGATGGAACAGGTAGCAAACTGATTGGTCTAAAATTCCCTTTATCAACGTCGCTACCTTTTCCCTTAAAAGAAGGGATAATATCGGCCAAGCAGAGTTGATGTGGAAATTCTGAGCCATCGTTTATCATAGAGTTGAAAAGTTTAGTTAATATAGGGGCACACTGTGCAGCAGATAATTTGAAAATAGATGTTGGTATAGAACCACTTGATTTTTTGCCAGTATCCAGGGAGAGAATTTCCTTAAACATCTCATCTGACTCGATGGGCGTAAGATCAAAAGAAGAATTGGTACCAAATCTAGATTTGATCACGCCAATGCTAGGATGTGAGGCATAGCGCTCTATCGACGCTAGAATAGGATCCAATTGACTGGTGATGGCACTAGGGATGCAAGGAACCTGGATACTGTCAGTTATTCTATTGTAATAATTGTTAAATATGTTAGCTACTTCAAGTTCGTCGCTAAAGATGTTATCCTTTTCGACAAGAATGATTCTTTCTTTCGCACCTGTATTTTTTTCACTAAACAAAGGTTTTATAGACTTCCAAAAACCCCTGTTCAGATTGGAATGATCAAAATTTGCGTAGAAAGATTTCTTTTCTCGTCTATTGAGGTTTACTACAAAATTCCTCTGCCTTTTATATCGTAAAAAGTCCTCAGAATTGCCTGAGATGTTAGCAACTTTTTTAAGTTGCGATCGTCTCATGATGGCCTTTCTAAGGTCTTTGGAGACATGTGGCTGACTATTTGCTCGAGCTACCTTAGTTTTCAATGGAGCATATTCATCCAACAATTTGACAAATATCTCTTCAAATTCTGCATAAGAGGTGATATCACTGTTCAATCTGTTGGATAAATCTAATGCAAAACGCTCCCGATCGAAATTCTTATAGTTCCTATATGAAAATTTACGAGGAGGTGCCCTCATATAGTGACTTCTAAGCATAGTATATATTAATGCATGGTGGTCACTCAACCCAGTTTCAACAGTCCCTGCGTGCATAAGAGAGTGCTTCTTGTTGGATAGTATCAGGTCGATACAAGTACCAGCTGACGATTTCCAACAAGTTTTCTCTCTCATGTGATTATATAAAGAGTGGGAAACCATAAAGTCAGCGAGGTCTGGGTTAGTTGGTTCTAGGTTGAAATCCCCGTTTATAATAACGTTATCATACTTATCATAATAGAAATCTAATGCAGCAGAGAGCTGAGAGAAGAACAATTCCTTATCTTGAGTGGGTGGTCTATAGATACTACAGACTAACCACTTCTGTTTGCGAAAATTTAGCTCTACAAGAATAGCCTGAATATCAGTATGAAAATGGAAATCAAGTATACGTCTAGAAGGAATGTCACTACTGACATAGGTTAAAAGGCCTCCCCTGTGATTTGAGACATCCAAACGGTAAGGCTGGCTGAATCCTTCAAAGCTAAATTGCGCTGATGGAAAGGAATTATCAATTTTTGTCTCTGCAATTGTCAACACGTCGACAAGTCCACCTAATTGTTCTTTAAGGAATGGAAATTTGTTTCTGACAGAGTTGATATTAATGTAACTTACAATAGGGTTTTTTGGGTTTTGATTTTTGAGCGACCTTAGTTTATCAAATTCGTTAACATCATTTTCCATTTCCTTTTGTGATTCAACACAATCCTGCTTCTTATCATCGTCAACGCTACCATGACTAACATCTTCATTGTCAAAAACTATGTTTCTCTGATCATGTCATACCTTCTTAAGTGCTTCTGTGAGATTCTTTGCCACAATTCCATACCCTTTCTTGGTCAGATGGAGTTTACTATTATTAAGGTGAGTTTTTGGATTTATATTTTCATGTGATATAGTTTGTATGTTTCTTGCTTGACATTTATGGTGCAGTGCATTATTCGTTTTTCGTGCTTTGACAGCATAACGATCAGCTCTTGGGATAATTCTTGAAATAACAATTCGCCTATTTAAACTACTACATCTAACAGCAAGATCCACAATGCAATCTGCTATTTCTTCAGGCGAGTTTTCACTTGACAAATCGTTCGTTCCACAGTGAATAACTACTACGTCTGGATTTGAACGCAGGCTTGGTTTAACATAATCATGCATGCATTCTGTTGTTGCTCCACTATACGATCTAATAACAACTTTTGTTGAGTCGAGTTTTTCGGTCAGTTTATGCCCTTCTATATTTTTAAGCATGCTATCTCCAACTATATACACTCGACGTTGATTTACGTTGTTCTGCGAGTTCTGATTGTTCTGAGTCGTTGTTGTATATTCATTTTCGAACGCAGCACTGACTTCGTTACTAGAAACAACCGGTTCACTTTCAATCGTTGAGGTGATATCCTCTACGCATTCATCGTAACAGGGGAGTTTTTCCAACCTTTTTCTAAGAGCCACTTTCTCACATATCTTTTTCTCTTCGAACTTAGCTTTTTGTCTTTTTCTTACGTCCAACAATTGTTCGTGTAAAGATGTTTGAATGTAATTATTGTCTTGGGTAATGTTTGTCTCAAGTAATGTGTTATTATTACCTAGATTGTCAATTCGCTCATCGTCAATACAAGTAATAATCGATGTATTGTTCTCACGATTTGTAAAAGAATTTAATGTTGAATCTAAATTTTCAGCAGCTTGTAGCGATGAATGAGAACTTTTGTGATAAAAATGCAAAGTAGAATTTTTTGCTGACTCATCATAATTCGTTCTCTGAGATAGCGAAACAACAGTATTTAGTAATTTAGTACACTCAGTTAACTGTCCCTTTAGAAAATCATTCTCGTTTTTAAGGCTGGTAATGACATTATCTTGTAAGGAAAATCTTTTATCCAATACCGATTGAAAGGAGTTCATCAGTTCGACTTTAAGTTTAAAGAACTTACAATCAATATATTCAGATTTCGTTTCCTCCCATAATTTTTCGGTTTCCTTCGAGTCTAACACTTCAACTTCCACTTCAACTTCTTCGTTTAAAGAAAGTTCTGTCAGCTTGTTTGAGATAAGGCTTTCTTCTTGTGAAGTTTTGTTGTTATCTAGTATAATAATTTCTCGTTTACTAGCAGCACGCGTTACACGTCTGTCCGCCATGTTGCATCATGTTGCATCATGTTGATTAAATTAAGGAATTGGCTCTAAAAACTGCTAAAAAATGTATGGGATGGTTTTAACCCGGGTAAAAATTTTGTACGGATTTTGATTTCAAAAATGCTGACTACAAGGGTGAGCAAAAAATGTCATAGATTGTTCAGCAGAAACATAAATTCTCATGAAAAAGTGTTGATAATACTAAACCTAAGATAGCATAAACAAATAAATAAATAAACCAAATAAAGGTTATCTTTAATCACTTTTGCAGAAGTGTATATCGCCTTCGTTAACAGTCTTCCAATGCGTTTTTGGTTTAATCCATTTATTCTTGGAAATAATAATTCTCGGTAAATAGCGAGTGCATTGCATCTTTGTACGTAGTTTGAACTATCGGATCTTCTGGAAAATGAATTTTTAGGGATTCATGACATGATATCATTCGTAAGAGAAACCAAAGAATCCAAAAGAATCTAAAAAAAAATTATAAAGATAAGATTGAATTTAAAATCCGAAATGTGCAGCCGACAATATATCTCAATTTAACGAACTAATCTTTCATTCACAGTTACCTTGACAACACTACCTAGACTACAGCAGATACGGTTATCCACAGAATACTGCCAAAAAAGGTGAACTACCAACACCAAGTAGACTTCAATCGCAACATAATCATATTCTATAACTCTAGTTAATCTGAATAAATATAAGTTAAAGATGATGAACTATCATAAGATCGAGAAAAATGTGTGTCAGCAGTTAATCAATTTTATTAGTCAGCAAAGAAGATGTGATTTTTTTATTTATTTCTTTACACTTCCCTCGTTCCTAGATCGTTTTTCAATTGTTCCATTTCTGCTGACATCAGCATACTCCATATAATAGTTTATTATCTTTAACATACAGACAATGTAAATTTTTGTCCTCAATGCACTAAACTAAATTTAAGCTATGGTTGGTAATCTCTCAAAATGGCAAAGACATTTTAAACTATAATAGGTAATGTCACTTCACAAAACAGGCTGCAGGATGGTGAACTAAAGATCAAAGGAAGTATGTAACAACTTTTATTCTAACTGAAAACAACAAATATTAACATAAATAACGATGGTATGGAACTATCATACACTGGCCGTCAATAACTAATTAAACACCCAATGCATTTCTTGTTATTGGAAGATCTATGGTAAATTAAAATTTCTACACCTTGTATAATAGAATGGATCTAAGAAAACAAAAAAATCTCCTACTTCGGTTTTTTAGAAAATATGGGCAATGGGTGTTAATCAGCCATTCACATGAATAGCTCATTCATGGCATTTTTCTTCCAGCCAAGCATGTTTTCCAAAATAAAGAAAATTAGTTTTAATGAAAAGTTTGAGCGCAATGTATGGTAGTATCATACCATATAAAAACTCAACTACCTATAATGGGTGTTTAACCAGGAATATTTCAGAACATAATTTTTTTTTGTATATATTTTTATTTATTTTTATTTATTTTTTAGGGGGGACGAACGCGGTTAGACCCCGGTCCTGGGTGGGTTTTTCTGTATAAATTGAATTCCTTTCGTGTAACTATAATATAAGAACAAAAAATGATTAGTAATGAATTATGATTATCTTAGATAATTAATAGGTATCAAATAAAGAAATTAACACATAGATAGATAGATTATACTATTGACACTAAGAATTAATATCTCCAAGAATAAATACAATTGAGTTTTATGAGAAATATTTGTGTTACTTACGGCTGGTAGGTTCTTTAGCCTCCTTTAGTTCTAAAAAAGACAGTGAAGCATTAAAGGAATTACCACATATACAGATTAAAAATGTGCTATTGAGGCAGAGAATTACTATTTCAAGATTAAATTCAATTGAGTTTTATCAGAAACTATTGCGTTGCTTACGACTGGTCCCTTCTTTAGCCATCTTTCGTTCTAAAAAAGACAGTGAAGTATTAAAGGAATTACCACATAGATGGATTAAAAATGTGCTTTTGAAGCTGAGAATTACTATTTCCAAGAATAAATTCAATTGATTTTTATCAGAAATTTTTGCATTAGGGAAAAAAATCCTTACTCTCCAAATTTTGGGTAGATGTTGTTACTTTAATATAAAAGAGTATAAATACTAAGTCTGCCAAAGTGCATTCTACACAGATTCAACACAGATCTACAAACTAATACTGATGTTTTATGTAAAACAATTCATAACTCACACCTGCTGGGATCTTTAGCATCTAAGCAGAAAGAATATTAGTAAGAATATTTCAATAGTGAACATGATAAGAGGCAACATGTATTAGGGAAAGAATCCTTACTCTTCATATTTTGAACAGAAGTTGTTACTATAATGATGATAAGAGAAACAGTATAAAGTACTTCATCTGTCAAAGTTAAATACATGTATTTAAGTAAAATGTTAAAAAGGAAAATATCAAACCATTTTCTGCAGCATTCCCTATGATTAAAATATAATGAAATTACAATAAAATGACTGATAAGCAAAAATTGGCTAAATGAAAATAAGAAGTTACCTTCCCCCAGTAGACCCTTCTCTTCTGAAATTAAAGGAGTAATTTAATAATAGTAATTCTAAATGCACTAATGGTATTCTATTGAAGCAATAATTCCTTTGACCTTCTGGTGAAATGTCATCATTTTCTAAAATATAAAAGGTATAAATAGATCGTGTTTTCTTTTTCTTTTTTATATTTACAGTTTTATTTTTAAAACTTACCAGTTTCTTCAACCCCATCATGAAGCACTAAAATATAATACATACTCACATGGATTTAAACCGTATTTAATAATTCCAAATATATTGGAAATCTCTATATACTTACTGGCTTCAACAGTTAAATTAGGAACTGAAATAAAACAGTGAAAAATTAATTTTGTATTCAAAAACAACAGTATAAAAAGCATAGAAATATTTACCGTCACGTGCCACTGCCATAATATAAGTATATAAGTATGATATCTTATTAGTTCACTAAAAAAAGAAGCAACTTGGAATTAACCTTCAAAAAGGTAAAAGGATGAATGCCCTGACTTTTGGTTCATGGGTGGTGCATGCAAGAACTTTTCATAATAAATTTTATTCTTGTCACAAACAAAATTAAGATGCAGGAGACGAATGCATGCACAAACCAGAGTACACGACGTGAACGTAAGTCAATGGGACTTGTACTCCACCTAAAAAAAAAATATACAGAAATAAACTGTTATTTTAGGCAAAATATTTAAGTAACTATAAAAGCATATCTTTACATCCATATTCAGTATTGCAACAAAGTAAATGTCATTAAATTAACAAATTAACACTATAATATCAATCATTAACAGTTGAGCAACTATAGGAGACACTATAGGAAAACTCATGACAGTATAGAAAAAGCCATGACGCTATAGAGGAGAAGCTGCTTTTAAACAACTGCAATGCATATCACTCCCAAATGAGTGACAATACCATCAATGTACAACCGGAAACTGATATTTTTACTTTTCCGGTATCTTTGAAACTCATAATCCAAATCCTTTGCACATACCAAGTATATAGATGAAACAAAAGGATATGCAGAATTAAGTTACTGTAATACTTGTGGAAAGGCAACATTTTGAGTATACATCTTTCCATTGATATAACTTTGTTTCCCAGTAGCAGCAACTTTGATTTTCGCATTATCAAATGCCTTTGCCCTGGAACATACCACATATAACTGACCGTGAGAAAAACACGTCCTCTGCAAAAATAAATCAATTTTATCAAATGTTTGGCCTTGACTCTTGTTAATAGTGAAAAAGTAGGCCAAACGGATATGAAAATGATTTCTCCAACTGCTGACCCTGTCAAAACTACAGCTTTAATGAAATTATGAGATAATTCACGAACAATCAAGCGTTCAGATTCCTCAAAAGCATAATAATAGCCCAAACCTTAAGTTTCAAACAATGTGGAGGCACACCCGAAGGGGTTATGCTTTTCAGAAAATCAAGCGGCTAATTTTGCCGCTCGTCTTCATCGTCACATACCACTTCATCAGCACTTTAAAAATAAACTGCAACTCCTTGCAATCTGTCCAACAACTCATTATTAATGATCAATGATTGCTCGTTTGTTGGTGTCAGAATGGCTGTTGAGGCGTATTCGTGAGGTTCCAATCCGTCATACATCACCAATATAATTAAAGTGTTGTTGGGAACAACGCTACAATCAGGGATTTCGATAGAACCCTTAGCCAGTTCATTTTGTTTTGTTGGCAGTTCACCATTACCAAGTGGTAATAACCAAGCACAGAATTCTTGTTCTTCTGACCTGGCTCTCATGTTCTTGGTAAGTGAGTACTTTACCACTGATGCCCACATAGCAGAACTTTTCAAGCAAACTTCTATTACATCCGTTGGTTTTGCTTTCTTCACAACTGGCAAAAACTGACGAAAATCTCCGCCCAACAAAAGTACCTTTTCACTAAAAAGTGCATCACTGCCGCAAATGTCACGAAGCAGGTCTGTCGATAGCATGGGAAATGTGCGTAGAAACCATTGTAGCTTCATCGATAAGAAACAGGTCAATACTTCGAAGGTATTCTGCATGTTTAGATGTCGGGGTTATGTTACATACGCTGTTTTCTAAAGCAGGAACAGGCAAACAAAATAAGGAATGCAATGTACAACCACCAGATAATAAAGTGGCTGCAATACTTGTGAATGCAGCAGTAGCAACTTTCCAACCTCTGGCTCTACATGCTGTAATAACATACAGTAGACTCCCGGTTATTCGAAGCTCCACGGGGGATAGGAATTTACTTCGAATAACCTAAATTTCGAATAACTGAAAATTTTCTTATTTTGGTCCAATTTTCGCTCTGACGGATTTTTTGGAGAGATTTGAATAAAAAAGTCATATCAAGTTTCTACTCTACAGTTTTAAATGCAACGAGTGTTTCAAACGTTAAAATATACAAATATAATGTTTACTTAAAACAAATATCAACAATAACCATTCTTCATATCTATATTCTTATGAAGTGTTTGTGAAATAGTTTTTAATAAAAGTTTGCTTTTTGCGTTAAAGTGCTGGTTACATTTGTTGGTTATCGCGTGTAGTTTTTTCCTTATTCCTTAAGATCAGATCCATTGAATAGTTGTTTTGTGAAAGTCACAGGAAAGGCGATAAATATGGGTGATGACAAAGGAATGCGAATCCCTTGTTTGCTTGAATTTTCTGGAAATAGTGAAAGCATTCAAAAAAATTGCTTTGTACATAGTTTTATTTTTACGAATAAAGACTATTTTTCTTTTATAAAAAGTGTTTGAAGTTGAAAATTCTCACTTTTACTCCAGCTATTGTCAAGAATTTTGAATAACTGAGAGAATATTGAGCCAAGGGGGTTAGAAAACCACTTCGAATAAACGAATTTTCGAATAACTGAAGTTTGAATAACTGAGAGAGATTTACTCTAAAACGAGTTAGAAAATTCAAGGGGAATGAATAACCGTGAGTCTACTGTAGTTATATGTAAATGTTTTACCTGTGCCAGCTGGTCCATCCAGATAAAATAATGTTTCAAGTTGTGCTAAACCATTGCGCACATTTGAAACTACAGACAAAAGCTCATCTGTAACAACTAACTGCTGTTCGTTAAGCTGAGGCCTTACCTGCCGGGCCCTGTCAATGTAAATATTCACATCGACTTCTTCCTCAGGGATCTGCTGAACCACCTCTGGAAGATTAAACTGTGTTAACGACATACCAAATTGTTTCAGGGTATTATCAATGTAACCCAAAACCCTTTGTTCTGCTTGAGCAACAGTCAATGTTTGAGCGTAGTCCTCGCACAGATGCCCCTTGAATGTATTCCACAACTCGAGAGGATTGGAGGGTTCGCAGTGTGTCAAAGTCGTGACAAACTGTTGTCTTAGCTGTTGAGGCATCTGGATGGTTGATGCTTCTTCCAATGTATTGTGCCACTCTTCGTCATCTTGTAGAAGACGTCTGGCAGTACACGGTTCTCGGGATGTGTTGTAAACCACTCCATCAAAAGTGCGTAAATATTCGAATGATGTAGCGCCCGGAACATGCAGCAACAAAACTCGAAGGAAAAATCGTTCTCCTTCTGATAGTCGTGCATTATTAACCGAGCGACTATAGGCTTTAATGTTCTTTTTCGTTTTTGCCATTTTTTTTCTTTGCCATGGAAGACATAATGATACGGAATATCTAAGTAAAGATACTGTCGAGCATCAGGATCTTCGACATTCAGATTAAACCATGCTGTAAGGTGACTATCATTCAATGCCCCTTCAGCAGCTTCCTCTTCTTTGCCAGCTTTAAGATAAACTTGATGAGGATCAGGTAAAAGAACAGCTAATCGCTTAATAGTATGCGATTTTTCGTGCATGGAGAACTCAAATATTCTGCGTAATGCTTCGGGCGCACTGACATATCGAGCATCCAGAAATGTTTTTATTTCGTCATGTTCCAAACGTTCATTAATCCCGATATTAGCACGATCATGTCCTTTGTAAATGTATTTAAAAAGATACTTTACACTTTTGATTGTGGTATATGCTTCCAAATTGATGTGAGCATTATATTTCTTAGATAACCACGGACAGTATGAAACCACCCATTGATTATCTAAGTCCACATTTCTTACCCTCACTGTACGATCTTTGTTACGTCTGCGATACAGTGGATACCCATTTGTATTCATTTGGGTTGCTTCACAAAATCGCTTTGGAAAATCCTTGGTGCAGTTCCCATCATCTCCCATACAAACTGCATTAGGGTTAGCATTCCTACAGGGACCATGAATCATACATGATTTGATGATATTATGAAGTTCAGGTTCCTGCTCAGGATCTGGTATTTTAGCAGAAATTAAGCTGTCAATGTCATCAGCATTACGCAGTTTGTCCTTTTGTGCTAAATGGATAAGAATATGAGCATAAGGTAAAGAACGTTTCTGAAACATACAAATGGGAAATGGCTTTCCCCAAAACACCATTTTTATTAATGTCCTCCAAAAAAGTGCTTTTAATTTCAAATTGAAAACACGTGTAATCAAATCAGGACGATAATGTGCAGGCTCATTATCTAAGTTTTCTGTGATTTCCTTCCATTTTGGATTGCAGGTAAATGTGCAAAACAAATCGGGTTTGCCTATTTAATTTACCATAGCCATAGCATCTTGATAATTTTGCTGCATGGCCCTTGGACCACCCTGAAAAGAAGAAGGAAGAATCACCGGTCTGCCTGCTTGAAGGCCACGGTTTTCTGCAACATTTTCAAGATAATCAATGAGCCCTTGATATTGCTCAATCCGGAAATTACCCTGATTTCGACGAATTTAATTAAGACGGTCGGACTCAACTTTGCAGTAACAATCTACAGCAAATTGTTGAAGTAATCTTTTACGTTTTAAGATGGGGCTAAAAGCATCTCTAAATGCAAACCTATAAGTATAATATTGCAACATGGTAGTACGACAATGTTGGCCTGTTGCATATTCTGCTACGTGAGGAATGTCAGAACTCCAACCCAACTCTCCTCTTGGAAAAAATATAGGATACACCATTGGATCAAGATTAGATGAATGAACAGGAAAATCCTGCAATGGTCTATCTCGAGGGTAAACAACAATGTCTCAAGCCAATGGTGGTGCACCATCTTCACCAACAAAAACAGCAGCTACTTCATCATGATGAGGTAGATTGTATCGACGCCTGTCACCGCCACTTCTCAAGTGCATTCTAACCTGAAAATCAAAAGCAAATTGTCAAAAGCAGTTGAAAGATCAGTATTTAGTAAATATATATTTCCACTTACCTCAGATGGTTGGCGATTCTGTTCATTTGCGCGATGCAGTTCCTCTGCTTCTACCTCACTCATGTGTTTATATGCAACTGCATAAGGACTCTCCCGTAAAATGATATCTTGCAAAGTTTGCATGACTTCAGGTGAGCAACCTTCATTTTCTGGTCTTGCCATTCGCTCGTTGAATGCATCCATACCATCATAATTATATAGTTGACCATATGATGTAGGAACACTTGACGGTGGGTGTAAATAACCTGTTCGATGATATACCTGGCCATTGATACAAAAAACTGTATTGTGATGACGTCATAGCCGCATTACCAAATAAAATTTAGGCCCAAATTTTGCGTCAAGGCGTCACCCGTGTCGCTGACCCTAAAAAACGTCAGTTATCGCTATTGGTTCTCGAGATATTTCCCCAAAAACGTCACGTTCGATTGGGGATGCAATGCAATGGTTCCCCCATGATACGATAAAAATAACTGACGTCACGCCGCGTGCTATTATACTAATCGTCAGTTATCAATGGTCTAACGAAAAAATGACCAGATTAAGAAGATTTTGACCGTAAATTTAAAAAAAACAAGATTCGCAAAAATGCGACTATATATTTCCCCAAAGTTGCAAACATTTTACCAATTATTGTGTGTACATTGATAACCATGGGAAAAATGTATCGTTAAATAATTACACTACCATCGACCTGATACTCAGGTTGAATTTAATGCCACAAAAAAACTTACTTTGAAGTTATTATGAAATGAAATTGTTCACGGTCAAATGATAAGGTTTCTCTTAAAATTTTTTGCTGAGGAGTTAAAAAGTGACTGAGAAGTTACTATGGACACGTAGCTAAAAATTAGAAGACCTAAATGAGACTAATATTTTCCCTTCTGCATATCAACAACTCATCAATGTGTAAGACAATTTCATCTTAATATAAGATGTATGATCTTTATTGTTGCAGAAGCTTGACAAGTTTCCTATTTGTAACTCAAATAAAATTATCTTACAACATTATACAATCAAATTTGTATACAGGTTTTCTGTACAAAAGAAGAAAAGAAAATTGTTAAATCTAATTTTGATACCACAGTTTACTTTGGGGTAGACATATAAGCAAATAACTATCAAAAGTAATCAAAATCTCTACTAACAAATATTACGTGTAACATTTCAAATTAGGACAAAATAGTTATTTTTTAAAAAAAGATGGCCTTAGAGTGCGTTTACATGAGAGCCGTAGTGACCTCAAATCAGTTTGAAATTTTTAGCTGTTTGAAATTGCCATTCTGTTTACATGAGAAATTTCGATACGGTCTTGGAGAGTTTTGTCGAGTAAAAATCGAAACAATAGATTTACTAGTTTCTAGCTCTCTATACGAGTGCGTTTTTACACGAGAGCTATACTGAACTCACACCGGTTTGGGATTTCAATACGGGTAGAAATAGTTTCTATGCACGATGGAATAAATTTAGCACATTCTATATTTTTATTTCATGTGTCAGCAAAATTTAATTAACATGCACATGCTTGTTAACACATTTTATGATAAAACAATGAAATGTGAAAACTTTCACACCTTTCCAAGCTGTATCGAAATTTCAAACCTACTTCTTAAGTAGGTTTAAAAATATCACGGGTAAAATATTTGTACAGCCGTTATCATGTAAACATCGCTAAAGGTTTGACCAGGAACTGTAGTGAAATAATTACCCATATCGAAACTCGTAACGGGAGGATTGAAATTTCAAACCGGTTTGAGTTCACTAGGGCTCTCATGTAAACGCACTCTTAAAGTGGCAATTTATAAAACTAAATTCAAGTATTCAGAATAACAGATTTATTTTGTGTTGAAAGTCGAAGTTCTTGCTCCGTCTTGATTTAAATTACAGACTCTCATTTGTGTTGTGTTTTGAATTACGTTCGTTGTTCCTACAGGAAAATTGACAGTACATATATTAAATTTTGCAAAATAAAATATGATATACAGTATCAAAACAGTATACGTGATCATGGAATTCATCCATAGTAAACTATGTTTCCGTTGTTGGATTAAATGACTATATAATACGTTTTAAAATATTATACGTAATAGGTTTTCTGTGCTTCTTGTTGCATATACGACATCATGTTTTTACTAGCTATTTTTGTATGTACTTTTTGAAACTGGTTGAACTGGTCGTTCTCCCCACATGAAAAGGGTTTCCTTTGCTTTATG
Organism: Turritopsis dohrnii; assembly: GCA_027922465.2. Classification (NCBI taxonomy): domain Eukaryota; kingdom Metazoa; phylum Cnidaria; class Hydrozoa; order Anthoathecata; family Oceaniidae; genus Turritopsis; species Turritopsis dohrnii. Next base: position 1,507,217 of record BQMF02000014.1, read on the forward strand.
GTTGGTACATCGTGCTTTCAGTTCAGTTGAGCTCTACATTATATCAAGATGTAAAATAAAAATAAATCTTCAGCCTGGCTATTGATAACGAATTTTCACCTTTGCACTGAAACCACAGCTTCAATGGTTTGCTGTTCGAAGCTTACTAATTACCAATCATCATAACAATGTTATCAACAAAAACAAAACATCATTGCATTGATATATCAATTTTTTCTGGTTTTACTCGTTCATTCAAAAGTTTTTACAAAGCTTTTTAAGACAACACTGAACTAAAACGATTCATTTCCATCATTTAACGTTTCATCTATTGAATCATTTTAAGAGCTAGCAGAAAAAAAACAAAAATCTTCCACTCATCTGCACTGACTGAAAAAAATGGCGTGCTGTAGACTAGCCTCTATTCTTATCTACTTTGGCGGCTAGGCGAAAATTCAATACCGAACCGCGGCTAAAAAAGGGAACGGAGAAGAAGAAGAAGGAGGAGGAGGAGGAGAAGAAGGAAAATGCCGGTTTTAACATATATTTCGCCCTATGGGGAAATATGTAACAAAACACTCTCTAAATGAAATGTGTTACACACGATTGCGAATTGGTATAAGTAAATATATATAGGACAAATTTTGTAAATTTTTAGAGAGAGTGTTTTTTTAGAGAAATATATGCAGAAGAAATAAAATATTTTTCAACAAGATTTGTTCAAAAAATTCCGTGCCTACTACGTCAAAAGAGGGAGTCAAGTTGTTAAAAAGTTGTTACCAATAGACACCCCATTCAAGCCTTTCCTATGATGTATCGATCTCTTTAACAAAAAGATCTGCTAAGGTTATTCATAAGTTATATGCTTTGTCGAAAATAATGCAAAATCTTGTCTCAATTCTTTTAGCACGAAATCAAGTCTATCGCGAAGCATAACAAAACAGATTTTTCTTTTTCTTTTTCTTTTTTTTTTTGATGGTTCTGTTTCAATAGAGATATCGTCCAAAACACAAAACAAGTTGTTCCATTTATATGCTATCATAATTCTTCTTTTCTCACAAACATTAATATCCGACAATAAACTCTTAAAGTTTTCTTAAATCTTGATAAAAAATCAACAATATTTGATTTTTTAAAGGCGCGTCTGCACCGAATGAAAGAGGTTAGAAGAAAGAAGAAGAAAAGAAACAACAAAAAAACAACTTCCCTATAGATAGAAAAGAATTCAGCAGTGGATTTCCCTATGAGTACAAAGATTTTTTTTATTTTGTTTTTATTTTGTTCTAACTCCATTACTTCTATAGGTTCAGTTTTGGCCATCGCTGTGCCAAATAAACATAAGTACAGCCTAAACCAATTGAAACGATTTTAAAAAACTATTTTATAAGAACCACAAGCCTCAGATTTAGCTAAAAATGAAAGCAAGCCAAGAGAAAAAACAGAGTGAATCAGAATTATCTTGTAAAGTTAAAACAAAGGACAACAACCTTTCATAATTACGATAAGTTGCGTAAACAAAATAAATTTGATGCGGGGAAAAACGTTGAAAAGGAATCATTGGACCGGTTGGCCGGATAGATATTTCTTTGAATTCAACCATGCATCCAATAATTTTTTTGTTTTTTTTACATACATGGTGATTGATTTTGAATGCGTTTTCGCACTTATCCAACATGTTTGACATGTAATTACAAAAAAAAAAAAAACAAAAAAACAAAAACGTTTGATCTACATAAGTAAATTAAAGGAATTGCCAATTCAATCGAATTATGCATGTTCTAAGTACTGGCGCAAGTGAGACATGTGACTATGTGAAAATATATAAACATGCTTCATTTTTACACAAAAAATCTGTTCGTAGTTTTTGGTTACATCAGCTGAAATCATCCTGTTATCGTTACTTTAACATTAGATCAGGAAAAAAAAAGAAAATCCCATATGCTTAAACTAACGCTATCGTTTCACGAAAAAAAAGAGGGACGACTTATTTTTCAATTTCCATTTTGACCTTTATATTGATTTCATCAAAAGTTTTTATTTCTTTTCTTCTTCTATTTTTTAGATTTGATAAAAAATATTTCCCTCTGATTAGATTTTGTCTTTCTTCTCACAACAAAATTTCGTAGACTTCTACAGCGATAGATCTTCAACGAAATAAACAAGAACCATAACGGTGCGGGCAATTCAACGATGTGTTCACTTTTCTGCGCCATCTACTTCCTCATGATCCAAGGTATAATTCTGTTTTTTTGCTACAAGCAACCAGAGTGAAATCACTCAATAAACAGCAGCACACCAATAATCTGAATTCGTCAATATTATATAACTAACCACAGCAGTCAAGAAAGGGGGAAACCCACTTTTAAAACTTTCCTATAATTTGGGCATAGATACAGTGCTACCTTTTTTTATGTGGTTTTGATAATTTCTTTGTTTCTTGGGTTGAATGTGACTTTTTAAGCGATTGAATTGAACGATCACATGCTGCACCAATAGTGCATATGGCTCTGTATGATTTAACAACGCGAACCTTTAGTTGGATTCTGTTGTTTTCATATCATAAAATTACGATATTTATTCCTGGAGATTATTCCTAATTCAAAGTGCACATATTACTCCAAGTATTAAGAAAGATTTTAAGTATTTTGATGTAAGACTGCTTTTTATTTAATTTTACACAAGAGAGTATTAGATCTATGATAAAGAAGAGGTTCAATACCCATTTATAAATGTAAATAGTTAAAAGGTAAATAACCAAATAAATAAATAAGTAAAAGCCTGCAAATATTCGCAATAAACCTATCGATGGTTCCCCCTGTTTTAGCCACCATTTACTTCGCTAAACGGGGGTATTGGACCTTTTATTGATCATACCCATTTAGCGATGTAAATGCTGGTTAACACAGAAACTGAAATAAAACTGAAAGTTCTGTTCTTTCGCAAAAAAAATTAAAAAACTGGTAAATTGCAATAACAATCGTTTTTTTATATATATAAATTTGCAAAAAAAAGTTGCAAAATACTGGAAAATATATTTCTTATCTGCTAATTCCAATGCTGCAGCATTCGTACGTTTAATATTCAGTAAATGGAAAATTTTTAATCGGAATATTTTAGACAGAAGGTTGAAAATGATACCAACACAACAAATCATCAAAAAGTCACTGCGATGAAGAGAAATATTGTCAATACAGTATTTATTGAAATAGTGTCAATAGTTCCATAGAAATGAACTCCTTCGTAGTGATCTTCAACAAATGTGCCCAACGGGTATGTGTACTAATATTAGAGTACTCAGTTTTAGTTTATATCAGCTTATAGAGGTTTGAGAATGTGCTTAGCATATGTTAAGTTTTTGAACAAATGTGAGTCTAGAAGATAGGCTTATCAGCGCTTTTTTGAATAAAAAAAACATATGAAATGAAAATATTGTCTTCTTATCTATTTTCAGTTTGTAAACAATAACATTATCTAAGAAATTTACCCTGTTTGAACTTTCCCTGTTTGATTGTAGTAATATCTTCAACAACAAGTGAAGATGCGACTGACCATCGCAACGGTCATAAGAATATCACAAGACCAGCGAAAAAATGTGAGTAGCGACTGTTTCATCAGCAATCTGTTGGCAAAACCGTCAAAAAGTCATTGAGAAGGAGAGCATTTTCATGGAACTATGCGTATATTTATAGAAATGCACTCCTTCACAGTGATTTTCGAATTTCAACATTTGACCACTGGGTAGGAGACCTGAATTTTTTGGGTTTGGTTTTGATCATTTTTTTTGACTTTTCATTTTTCATTTTTCGTTTGTTTTTGTTTTTTTCATTTGTTTCTGCCGAAACTGTGTAGGTTTTTAATTCAAAAACATGTCAACAACCCAGAAAACATTGCGGCTGAGAAACGTTCTGCAATTTAATTGGCTTGGTAAGAGACTGCGTGAACCAATGAAAGTATAAAAAAATCTTTTCCGCCGCAAACGTTTATGGGATTCTTTACAAAATTTTTCTTTCAGTTGTAATTCGAAATGGAATCAGAGGACTTCCAAAGCAAATTAATTTCACGCCTCTTCTCCCCAAAATCAACAATGTGATGAAGGGCACCTTTATTGAAAAAGTGTGTATAGTTCTATAGAAATACACTCCTTCATAGTGATTTTTTCCACACTGTGCTCCTATTAAAACCGCTTCAGTATTTTGATTTTTGCCTCGCTCGAGAGAAACTTTACACAGATGATGAATGTAATTTAGTTTGCCATAAGAGACCAAATATTATACATGATTGAATTTATGTTGCGTTCTATTTTAGTCGGAAAACATCACAACCATGATCACTATCCACCAACACTCGATCTCCTTCTCGCCATACTTTCCGTCGTCTTTTTTTTCATGGGAGTTTGTATTGTGTCATACTTCTCTTTAAAGAAGAAAGGTAAAAATTTATAAGTTTCTAAAAACATAGTTTTTTTGCAACAACGATGATGTGTCTGCCTTCAATCCGAATCATAATTGTTGTAATTTATGCTGTAGGCTCAATTCTATAATCAATCAATAAACAGTATTCTTCTTGGACTAGTTAACATATCTTTCGGGTATGTCATAAGGATAGAGCAGCGACAGATCTAGAGGGTAGTTGCTATTTGTGTAGGAGAGTGTAAGCAATTTAACCATAAAAGAAAAATGTTCAAATAATCTCATTGGTAAGATAGATTGAATTCACAAATTATGATACCTTATCAGGGAAAAAAAAGTCGGTAAAGAATTTAGTTTGGGAAAATTTTAGTCGGGGAAAATTTTAATCACCCAAGACCAATTTTTGAAATTAGTCACTTTTCCCTGACTAATTATTTTCAATATAAGAAGAAAATAATCAAGATACCACAATAACGTCTTAGTTATTGTATACCTTATCGGGGGAAAAAAAGTCGGGGAAATTTTTAGTCGGGTGCAGAAAAGTCGGGGGAAAAATTGGTCAGGGAAAGTTTTAGTCACCCCCAAATAAGTTGGTCACTTTTCCCAGACTGTTTTTTCCCCGATAAGGTAATGTGATTTCCACAAGTTGCAACTACCTATGGATTCAACACTGTAGAGATTCAACAGCAAAGAAAAGAAAAAGCTATCAGTGAAATTAGTTTTAATGTATCCATTTTACGATACTGCATATACAGTTAATTTGCAGCTAATTTGTTATTATACATTACACTTGATTTTCTACTCTGAAACATATTCATTGATAAGGAATCATACAGTAAATTTTGTGCAGCGATGGTGTAGTGGTTGGTACCTTTGAGTGCGACCGCTGCGACCCGTGTCATGTCGTATCTCAATACACCACTCCGATGCGCATTAAAAGCAGCGTGTCAGCCCATTAGGAGCCATCGACTGACTGCACATTGGCCTTCGGGCAAGTTAGAGCAATGCTATACGTATCTCTGGCGGTAAGTCAACTAACAGTTGCAAGTCGGCGGGCGGAAGAACCAACCATTACGGATGGAAGCCCAAGGACTAAAAACTCCCGTTACTTACTTACTTACTTACTTACAGTAAATTCAGCTACAATCCTCCACAAAATATACTGGGAACACCTAAAAACTTGGTTGTAAAAGGAAAAATGCCCCTGCAAGTTGATAAGCCAGGTCCCCCCTGCCCCCAAATTCAATGTTGTTTATGTTGAAAGATAACAGAATGTTTCTGGGGTGAAGAAAAGCAGTTAGGGGCCTAGCAGCACTTCATACAACATTGAGATCAGGGGGAAGGGGGTTTTCCCGAATGTTTTGTGGGACTTGTAGTCAATAAGGATTGCCAATATATTGAAAGTAACTATGGAATTCTTACTGGTGACGTTTTCCTAATTGGGCCTATGTGACTAATGTGACTATTCTATCTTACCTATTTTTGTTTCCAACAATCTTTAGAAAAACAGGTTGCGATTGGCATCCGCTTGAAAGAAGAAAAGAGATCTAAAGCTTTGCTACTATCTATGTAACATCCGTTTTGCAAGATGTATCACAACAGTATCATGACATTCTCCACAGAGTCTACAACAGAAGTTTTCGGACAATCTTTTAGACATCGTTAACGAATTTTTGCCATTTCTGACAACACAACGCAATACAACACAATTTAAAAGCACACTGTGTAGAATTGGATTCAGAATATTGCATAAATTCTAATGACGTGATCTGGAAAGGTAATTTCATAAAAAACAGTTAATTTGTGCTTATTGTTACCATGGTTTTAATGCATGATATCACCTTAAACAAATGACAGATATTATGCACAAAAACGACAAAACAATAAAACGCATCTGCCATCGAAAAAAAAATATGTTTCCTATAAACAGATCACCATATTCTGTTTAATAGGAGAAAGCTTTTTCACCGTTATTATTCATTGCAAGTTAGGGAAATTATCTATCTTAGAAGTTTTTTTATAAATTTGCTTTGTCCTTAAAAGGTGAAAAGTTGGAGTCAAATTTGATCCACCTTCCCCCATTATAGTCAATTTAATTTGAAAGTTTTAACTAATTATCATATCCAGAAATTATTTGCGCAGATGGAGTGCTAGAAAAAATCATTTGAAATTTTTTAAACCAGAGACAGATGTAGGGGTATTGAAGCAGAGTAGAAGTTTACAACATGATTAAGTGTGTTTCTAATCTTACGCTTTTCTGTGTTATATATCACATGAAGTCGTTCACACGAAAACTCTTTCTCTTCGGAGAAAGTTCTTGCTCAATTTTGCTCTTGCTTACGATTTTGGGCATCAGTTTTTGAAATCGTCTGAGATTTATTCGAATTTTATTCGAATTCAAACATATTCGAATTGTATGTTTGTATAGTTATTTAGTTCTTGTTTGTATTTTATCTGTACTTTAGCTTTAAGATTGCTTTTAGAAAAAGCTGAAAATCTTAAGTGTTCATTGCGTCAATGCTACCTTTAACTTTTCTACTTTAAATAGCTCAACGCTCCTCCACAACTCTTTTCAATAAGTTTTGACTAACTCTGCCTGTGAATAATTGAATAATTACGTTAGGGCGCGCAGTACCCGAAATGTAATTCCGATTTTATGAATAAAAAACCAAAGTACGATCTAATTTTGGATACACGAGACAATCGCGAAATTTTTTGGAACCCAGACTAAGCAATTGGACTTTTTCTTTTACACATATGGGGAATGTTTATGGACAAGAAATAACACAAAATTTTTGTGATTCGAAAACATTAAAGCTATTTATTTCTGAAAGAACAACTCGTCATAAAATATTTGGACATCAGGTTCTATTTGCTCGATCCTTCACCTGAAAAGTTAAAACAAATGGATTAGTTTACAGAGGCGGGAGTGTGGGAGAAAATTCAATTTTTATTCATAAAATCGGAATTACATTTCGGGCGCTGCGTGCCCTAACGTAATTCTTCCATTTTATTTCATAAAAATCTCCATCGATCTAATTTTGAATAATCGAGACCAATCGTTCATCTATTGGAACCCAGACTATCAATCCCCCTTTGTTCAAAGCTTTTCCTTTAAATTCAAAACCGCGGATTCGTAACTAGCTTCAGATAAAATTGGCTTGTTGTAATGTTTCGGCCATGTAGATCTTCCAGACCATTGGCCTATTTTTAGTATCCCTTCCAAAGATATCCCCATCGCAAAAGCCTTTGATGTGGAAGCCAGATCTACAGGAGTGTGCTTTAAATAAAGAGACATCAATACCTGCTAACTTTAACATTGTTTTAACCCACCCCGCTATTGTTGACTTTTGGACTTCCTTATGAGCTTAAAAGTAATGGTGCCTGACCATCCTGGCGTCACTGGCTAGTTCTAACTAAGTAATCGTCAATACAAGCAACAACACATAAATCTCTATCAAATGGGTAAGCGTTAAATGTAATGGTAGGGGCTCCCTGATGATGTTAAATAGAGTAATGTTGTCAATTTTAACAAAAGCACCCTATCATTAGTACCAAGCTTCTTAATATATTTTATAACCTTCTCCACATCCCAAATAAATATGTATCTGGGCTGAAGAGGTTTCTATTAAAGACACCTGTCATTAAATCGCGTACTTTCTGATGTTGACCTTATCATGGAAAGCTGAAATTGCAGATCGATGACAATTAATTGAATAGTACTCATAACCAAGTTCAAATAATTCTGCAAGGAAATCTAAAACAAAATTCACATGGGAGTTAAATGGATCAACTTTCCTCTTATCACAACAGCTGGCTGATGTTCTTGTGCGTCGGCAATTTTTAATAAGTTCAGAAGCCCTCTCTGAAACTCCTTCCGAGCATAATTTTTGCTCGATACTTTCCATGCCACTAAGTTTAGAGTTCCATTTTGGAATAATGGATGAACCTTTCCCTAAGGATTCCTCAACAGATCCGCCCGGCATGGGATTAGAGTTGGATTGGCTGTGCAAAATTCTAATTTTTGACCGAACCACGGTTGTGTTAGCCAGTTTTGTATTATTAGAATCATGCAATTCGGCTCATCTTTTAGTTTCAAAAGTACCCTTCCTATTAGTGAGAATGGAGGGAAAGCATAAAGATATCGCAGATTTTTCCACTTGGTTTGAAAAGCATCTGTTGCTATGCTCAAGGGATCCGCTTTCCATGCCACATATCTTGTCACTTGGTGACATCCCCTGGAAGCAAATAGATCTATTTCTGGTCTCCCTAGTTTCTGAGAAATCATTTGGAAAATGTAAGGGGATACCATCCACTCGCTTGAGTCGTGGAAATTGCATGATCTGCTCGAACGTGTAGAACCCCAGGAAGATACTCCGCAGTAATCATGATCTCCGTTTTACGGTAAATCCCCATATCTCCTTTGGGATGGATGTCATCTCCTTGCTCTAAGTGCCTCCCATTTTTAAAAGATAGGAAATTGCCGACACATTGTCCATTTGAAAATGAACATTCGTCAATGGAAACGTTCTGCTGAACGTCAACAGAGCTAGGTGAACAGTTTTTAGTTCCAGGACATTTGTATGAAGTTGAGATTCCTGAGGTGTCCACTGACCGTTTATAGACACATTTCGACAAAATGCTCCCAAACCTTTCTTGGACGCATCTGTCTGAATAAGATATTTTGTTTCCCTCACAAGCACTGCTTTCCATTGGAAATTTCCAGATTCCTGGCCCTGCATTAAGTCTTGATTGAGATACACCACAGACTGGAAGCAGCACTTTGTTTTCATTGCCCATATCTGCTGTTTTTGAAGGTATCTTACATGCAACATGCCTGGTAAAATTGCTTGGGTAGTGAAGCACAGGGAACCTATTATGCTGGTTAAATCCCACAATCTCATTTGGGGATTGTCCACTATATCCTTGCACCTTTGAACTAGTTTCTCTAGCTTCAGTTTGGGTAGGGAAATTGTCATTTACAGTGAATCTATTTCCATCCCTAAAAACTCTATTTTCTGCACCGGGTACAGCAGCAGAGATTTTTCCAAATTGATTAGGAATCCTTTGCAATAGAAAAATCAATGTGTCTTTAGCCATCATTAATTCCTCCCTGGTTTGACTCATTAAAAGCATGTCGTCCAGGTATATGATTATTCGAATATTTGATCTTCTCAAAATTGAAATAGGAACTTTCAAAAGTTTGGTGAAAATTCGTGGTGCTGGTCCCAAACCGAAACAAAGGCACAAAAATTCGAAGATCTTCCCTTCCCATTGAAAACAGATAAGCGTTTGATAATCTTTGTGTAGAGTAACACAGAAATATGCAATCAGAAATAGGAAATCGTATGGCTTCAGAAGATCTTTCAATAAATGTAGGCCCTCCATTTTGAAATGGGCATACGGAACGAAATCATTGAGGTTTTTTAGGTTCACTATTGGTCTGTATCCCCCACCCTTCTTGGCAACTAGGAAGATGTTGATTATAAACTGATCTTTTTGGTAACAAATATTTTGGATGGCTCCTTTTTCTAACATAGCCCTTATCTCTTGTTCCACTAACAGTGATTCCTGTTTTGACATTTTTGTTTGAGCTGTACATTCGCCCTGCAAAGGTTCTTCTATAAATTCTATTTTTAAACCTGTGACACATTCTAAAATCTCTGGATTGTTGGTTAAAACCTGACTGGCCAAATAGATCCCTTTCTTTAGGGTCTTCAAGCAAATCTGCATTGTCCTTAATGGACTGCTTTGCCTAAATTTTGTCTGTGATGACTGACAGAATACTCAGTCTGCGACTGTAAGTAATTGAATTAATGGCCTGTCCAATTAATAACAGTGTCTAATCTGTGTATTGAGCCAACTCAGTAATATCGACTTCTGCTTTTACCTGCTTCCCATGACCATAATCCAACATTGCTGTCTCCTCGCCACATGCAATTGTACCCTTCTCCAAGGCTTCTTCAATGCAAAACCATAACTTGCTCATGGGACCCATTATATTGAAAACTTTTTTCTGTAACCGTGACAGCATTTGTCATCTGAGATCTCCTGTTTTCGTCGTTTCTCAGTGAGCAACTCTTTAACATAATCATCTAATTTTCGAGGTTTCCTAATATTCCTTGGAATGGGGCTATGTGTCATTACACTGTCCCTGAAGCCCTTCTCTGGTATAAATTTCTCAATATATTTTGAGAGATAATCATTCATCGGAGATGGTAAATCCCACAAATACTGAGCTTCGACCGATAAAGCTTAAGCGAGGGTTTGGCTTCCTCGTGGACTTCGTTTGTTGGGTGTTTTCTTTCCACCCTGCCATTGCCGGAAGATTCATTATCAGAAGATTCCTCACGCTCATTATGGTCTTGTGATAAATCGTTTTCGTCATCCATTGCTAATTCGTCAACCACGTTGATATTTAGAGATTTATACGTCAGTCTTCTTTAGGATTAAAAACGATCAAGGGAGATTGATAGCCTGGGTTCCAATATATGAACGATTGGTCTCGATTATCCAAAATTAGATCGACAGAGATTTTATGAAATAAAATAGGGAAGATACAGTTTAACTCATGTAATTCGAATCTCCACGGGGATTCAAAAGTTGTTCGAATTACAGGAGTTTCGGATTATAGGAGTTTTTTTTCTTATAAGGGTAAACTGGGACGGGACCGAAGACTTTGTTCGATTTACATGATTATTCGAATTATAGGAGATCGAATTACCCGAGTTAAACTGTATTTTAGCGGTAAAGATTTTTTGTCGAATTTTGACCCTAAATCACGAAAAATTAAAAACAAACACATATGAATAAATTTCGAAGGAATCGCTATTTTTGGAAGCTTCTATCGCAAAAGGTAAATTCCACAAAAATATCTTTCTTCAAATAACATACAGTTTAACTGCCAATATGAGGCCATCAAATCTTGACAGTGCAAACCTTGTTGAATTTGTTCGGGTCAGTGAGGTTAGGGTCAGGCTATGCCTATGTTCAAAGATGCAAAATCTTTTGTACCAATATGTGACATCTGAGACTCGCAGTTATGTAATTGCTTACGTAAAAATTTATTTAAACGTGCGAAACAATGGCTTTGTTTTTCAATTTGACTCTCCGACGAGCATCAAAATGACTCCCTTAAAGAGCCATTTAACTTACCTCAGTTATGATCACTTAAAGGAGTCAAATTGATTCCCTTCAAGGTGATCATTTTAAGGAAATTGAAATTGACACCCCTTAAAAGCAAAATGACTCCCTTAAGATGCTCTCTGTATCATCTGATTTACTCCCTTAGGTTATCATTGTTCAATGACTCCCTTTTACGAGTCACAATGACTCCACTAGAACTGACAATGTATATGGATTTCCAAATTGTTTTTAATACCTGCAGACCCCACACATTTCAACTTTTTGTTGTAATTTAGGCTACATTTTTATTACCATCACCAACAAACATCACACAACAAATGGCGGACATCGTGCAGATAGCTATATATATTTCTATAATTTCTAAAGAAATTGTTAAAAAAACCTTTTGCTTTTAATTGTTTATAATATTTTATAAGCTTTTTAAGTTCTAGTATACACACTTCTATGGGTATATTTCTTTATATTTCTACTGGTACGTATACTGTACTTGAAATTTTAAGATAAAACTTTTTCAAGAATAATGAAAAAGTTCGCATTAAAATTAGGGACTGAAAATATTCTATACCGTATTTCCTCTTTTAAGCGCCCTCTTCCTTTAAGGGCGGTTATTAGAAAATAAAAAATTTTCCTCAGCCTAGATCCAGTCGTTCTAAGCTCCGATACGTAATATCGGGAAATCGAGTTTTATGGGATTTTTTATTAGCACGGGAGGGTGGCCTAATCTAATTTTCCTCAGAAAATAAATTAATTACTGATAAAAGAACACCAGAAAAACAAAAACCGGAAATATCCGTGGTCCTCCACTAAAATTGATTGTTCAATGGGTTCAAGCGTGAACAGATCTCAATCGGGATATGATCAAGAAATAATTCCGTTGGTGTGATTTATCAAAAGCCAATGATTTTGTTGAATGGATTTTCAAAGCAATTTTAATCCATATGTTTTCACTTTGGAATTGGTGTAACTATTGTATTTATTTTAAAATATTTTTAATGCTTTTATTTTTCTATAACATATGTTTACTTTATTACAAAAGGCATTTAAAACAACAGCAATGGAGAGCATGGAAGTTATCCACTCTGTCTTTTTTGAAAAATGCCTTTTGGGAATCATGACAATTATGATCTTATCAATTATTTTAAATATTTGTTTGGTTTTACTACAGTGTGTATCAAAATGTCTTATCCACCAACTTTCAAGGCGCATATCTCATTACATGTCTAATAAAATATTGTGAATTTTATATCACAAGAAAGAGCTTTTCATGCTCTATCCATTAATATAAAATGTTTGACAAAATATTTGTTCTTCGAAAAGATATTGAAGAAAAACTCAACGATATGGTTCATTAAATTCTTAAAAGTCAATTAACTCATTTTACAATGAAGGTCATTTGTAAACACAATAAAAAAAATTAAAAACCATCACACAGTAAAAAAATTTTATTTGAAATTTTTAAGATCAGTTATTATGGGAAATTAATACGCAAAGCTATACTTAAAATTTTCTAAAGGTTTCATCAGCACAACAAAAGAAAATTACACCATTAAAAAGTCATTAGCAAGTCAGTTAACTGACTTTTAAGAATTTAGTGAGCCAAATCGTTGAGTTTTCCTTCAATATTTTTTCGAAGAACATATATTTTGGCAAACATTTTATATTAACGGATAGAGCATGAAAAGCTCTTTCTTGTGATATAAAATTCACAATATTTTATCAGACATTTAATGAGATATGCGCCTTGAAAGTTGGTGGATAAGACATTTTGATACACACTGTATTTACCTGAAATATAAAGAGTATATAAGAGCAAATTAAGAGTTATCAACATCAATGTATAAATTCGGTTTTTAAACATTTTGATTGCTCGAAAAAATGGTTCACCCGTCTCAGGCAGTCGGGCAAGCGTTAGGATACAACACTGGCAAACCGAACATGCTGTCATGTTATGCCACTGCTGCTTTTTGTCCAAAATGTTTAATCAGTTAGTTTCTTTGTATTTAGTTGATGTATTGTTTTCAAAGCCAAGTCAACGGTGGTCCTTGGAATATAAAATTGACAATAATAATAAAACAAAACGTTATCCCTATTGGTTCACCAGCCAAAAAAGTTCGATTGGGGTTGCGATGTATTTGTTTCGCACTGACTTCGCACATAAAAAAAGAAATAATTCTCTCGCAACTAAATCTACCATTTTGCGTGACATTCAAACAAACAAACAAACAAACAGACAAACAGAGAATCGGCTATTAATATAGAGATTGATGTTCACAGAACTTCAGAAAACAATTTTTTTGATATTCTTTTAATGGAGAATACATTTTAGATATGATAGTGTGGGTGGCTGCCACGAAATCAGGCTTCATTAGACTAGATGGGGTAGAAGCAATTTTAAGATCTCGATTAGTTCTTTGGGTGACAGAGATGAAAAAAAACTATAGTGTCATTTTTTTTCGAAAATTGGTGTGGCCCTGAGGTGTTTAATGTTGGAATTTTTCGCTCTTCTTTAGCTCGAGTAATAGATCTTGAATAGAGAATGTAAACTCTATGAGGTTGAAATTCAATAGCCAAAAGTGATGGGGGTTTAAAGTTTCAAAAATACCCCGGGGTCCGAAAGAGATGCTTTGTTGCATATATATATAACGTTTATTAAACTACAAATTTTTAAAACATTTTCAAAACTCACTTAACAATAGCAACAGAATACTGCAATAGATAGTCAAATCTTAATTCTTATAGATCTGGTCAGGGGTTTAAAACAAAAGTTTTCTTACATATTTACCCCCAAGTTTGTGAAATTTTTCATTTAACGTAGATTGGACAACATTTTACACATATTTTCTTTGCAAAAGATGTTTATGCGGAACATTGTTCGAGATGTTATGGATTTTAAAAAATCTCTGACGGGGTAAATCGAACAAATATACTGCTTTTACGCCCTGATTTTATCAAAAATCTTCATTTTTTGTCTTATTTAAGCAAAATTTGTAGGATTTCTCCCCATATGCTACGTTTTTTATAATAAATTATTGCCCCCGCAGCGAGCGAGGAGGCATAGTAGTTTCACGAGATAGGCAAAAGGCAGTTTTCGATTTTGTTCATCATCTTAATCTTCCAACTTTTCGTGTAGTATACAATTATTAGCTTATTTTGCTTTTTACCCGTTTCAAAGCATGGTACAGTAGGTGGGAGACAGAACGTTTTTTCGTAACTATTTCCTAATTTATTATTATATCATACTATGTTATTTAGGAAGGTTTCATATTACTTTTGTGTTGTTTTAGTGAAGAAAACGACATGGATTTTGAAGCACAGCTTGAAATCTGAAATTGTGCCAACCATGCATTTTATTTATGTATATATGATGTTTTAGCTCTGAATCTTGGCAATTTTTTATTTCGAATCAAAGGTTGAAACGCTTGAAATGATTTTAAATGGAGTTTTCGCTTTAATTTTGTTTTTTGAAAAATTTTGTTGTGGAAAGTTTTCTTTTTAATTTATAGCAAGCTGTGTGTACAAATTGGAAAGCTTGAGCGCGGGGGCATTTTTAGGTAAAGCTACATGCTAGTAAATATTGAGGTGGTTGTTGTCAACGTAAATTTGGCACCCGGATTTGTTTTTGTCGATTTTATATTACACATATTATTCCTTACTATAATTATATGGTTGATTACATTTAGCTTAGACTTGTAAGGGGAGAGCGGGGCGATTAATCTGTAATAACCCTGATTTTTGTAATCACCCTGATTTTTGTAATCTCCCCTTACAATTAACGAGGAATAACATGGTATTCTCGGGATGAGAACTCACTATGTTCGGGCTATTTTGAAATTTTTTCAATGAACCTCGGGGCTATTAATCCCAAATCACCCGAGAATACCATGTTATTACTAGTACTAATATAGCAGATTTTTCAGAAATGGGTGAAAAAACTTAAATATAGTCATCATCATCATTATCACTGTCTGTCAAATAAACCTCTTCATCACCTGCGGGTTCAATATGGATGCGGGTTTAATATGGATGTGCCATAGCAGGGAATTAAACAATAGAATCAATCGGCTACATGAGCGATGTTTAAGAACTATCTATAATGACAGAAAGTCGTCTTTTGCTCAACTTCTAAAAAAAGAAAACTCATTCACAATACATCAAAAAAATTTACAAAGTTTGGCCATTGAGCTATATAAAATAAAAAATGGATTATCTACAGTTTTGATGAGTGAAAATTTTACAATAAATGGAAATGAAAAGACTTTGAGAAAAAGAAACGACTTTTCGATTCAAAATGTTAGAACAGAACATTATGGTTTAGAATCCCTAAGCTATCTTGGCCCAAAAATCTGGGCCCTTGTACCAGAGGAAATTAAGAGTTTGAAAACACTGTTTTCCTTCAAAAACAAAATGAGGAAATGGGCTCCAGAGCTGCCCATGTAGACTTTGCAAAACCTACATTCCTGATTTAGGATTTGTTAATGTTGGGCATGCATAGGACATAAATTCTCTGAAAATCGAGGAATATTTTTTTGTGTTGTGAATTTTCATTTCTTGTGCTTTGTGTAATTGTAGATTTATATTGTTGACTTTAATTAGCTAAACTATTGTAAAGCTATATTCTTTTTTTATATATGTATATGTAGATTCTGCATATAGTCAACGTGAAATAAAGCACAACTAACTTCAGTGCTGTCATTTTTGCACTCTGTGGAACATTTACATATGTCAGTACACACGAAACCAATTTTTTTGAAATTTGGACGACTCGAGATATTCTCTCCTCCAGCATCGCTAAAAATAGAGTGGAGGATATCATTATTTTCATGCAAAACACATTCATGCAGAATGGAGTCTTTAAATGTATCATCCACTTTTTTCTGTATGGTCCGTTTCCTGATTCAAGTTGGAGTTCCGCTATGGAACAGGTAATTTAAAAAGAGAATCGACTGTCTTACCATTTTGTAACAGTGTTCACCAAGAAATATGCACCAATTGTACCTAGATGTTATGGCGATAGTTTCAAAAAAGGTCAAAATAGGGCAATTCGGGTCAAATTTGGACCAAATTTCGAAAGCTCTTTAATTTTCATGCAAACTTGCATAAAGCACAAATGAAAGATGTTGATTTCGAATTTGACTAACATTGGACAATTTAGTTCCAATTTGACCCAAATTACGAACGTTCACCAATTTTCATAAACATTTGCACAAAGCGCAATTGAAAGGTGCTGATTTCGAATTTGACAGTTAGATAAATTTCCAAGTAAAGACTTTACTATCCGAAATTTCTTTCCTATACCGTTTCTTACTTTAAAGGAAGAAAGTGTTTGCGGAAGAAAGTTTTGCGGTTTTTGCGGTTTTGGCTCGAATCGCAAAAGTTTATTCCCGCAAAATATTGCAATATTGGTAAACCGAAAAGTTTTTTCCCGCAAAATTTTCAAAATAATCCCAATTTTCGTAAATTATTACAAGAGAAATTCCTCCGACCTAAATCCTGTTTGTAGAAGTTCATTGACTCCAACTTCAATAAGTGATTTGATCTACTTTGTTTCGTAAAATTTTCGAGGTTTTTTTCGGCAAAGTTTCCCGACGAAATATTTTCCCTGACGAAAAATTAAACGACGTTTGTCTAGTGAAGTTTTTCTGTCTTAAAATCTTAAAACGTATAAATTATTTGAAAATTCTTTGTCTAGTATGAATGACACTGACAAAAAATGAATAGTAACAAAGGAGAGCGAATCTGAGAGATATAAACATTACAATAGAACGCAAATTCGAATGTCAGTGAGTTTGTTAACAAAGTGTAGCAACTATCAAAAGAACAACCGGAAAATGGCGTCAATCTACTCGTTTAATGCAACCCCCCCCCCCCCCCCCCCCCCCCTCACACACACACACACACACACACACACACACACACACACACACACACACACACAACCCCCTACAATTAACCACAGAAAAATATATAAGCAATGGAGTTTCCTCAATTTGCCATGTTTTCTCCCACTGGAAACATAAAGGATTGCTTTTTTTATATCCAGCAAGTTCCTTAATTTTTAAGCGAACTCTCATATTCATTGAGAAACTCCTTGTCTTCTTAACAGTTTCACACATTTAGTGTGTCCATGATTTGATGCACGAATAAGTGCAGTACGTCCGTTTGTATCTTTGCTATCTACGTCACAGTTCTTTTCTAATAACAGTTTCACGCACTCAGTGTGTCCCTCCATTGATGCAAACATAAGTGCAGTCTGTCCTTCAGTATCTTTGCCATCTACGTCACAGTTCTTTTCTAATAACAGTTTCACGCATTCAATGAGTCCTAACACTGATGCAAGCATAAGTGCAGTACGTCCGTAGGCATCTTTGCTATTTACGTCACAGTTCTTTTCTAGTAACAGTTTCACACATTCAGTGCGTCCACTCACTGGTGCAAATATAAGGGCAGTACGTCCGTGATTATCTTTGCTATTTACGTCACAGTTCTTTTCTAGTAACAGTTTCACGCATTCAGTGCGTCCAACTATTGATGCAAGCATAAGTGCAGTACGTCCTTCAGTATCTTTGCTTTCTACGTCACAGTTCTTTTCTAGTAACAGTTTCACGCATTCAGGGTGTCCATTCATTGATGAAAGCATGAGTGCAGTTAAGCTCCTGTCAGTCTTGATATTAACATTAGCGTTCCTTTTTAGTAACAAGTTGACACATTCTATGTATCCATGTGCAGATGCTACCATAAGCGGCGTATATCTGCCTTTAATACTTTGCCGTTCAATTTTGGCGTTAATACACTCCAAAGCTACAAAAAGCATTTCATTGACATCAACGTTCATATTTTTCAGTATCAATTTCAGCATTTTCCATTGGTTATTTTCAATTGCATCTTCTAGTAGTTGATATCTTCTCTTTTGAATATGCCTCTCTTTTAATGCCATCCGAAGTTTGGTGTTGTCTTTTCCATCTCGTAGAGCCGCGGCGACATCTAACACAAGAAACGAATTCCTAATTCTGTATAAAAAATTATTTTACATGTACAGCCGCAGACACTTTGAATCTATGTATCTCTTACTATACCTGGGAAGCTGGATACTGGTTTGAAGCTCTTGGCGAATCTTTGAAAATTACTATGATTTCAATACAATATATAAATTGGTGAGCTGAAAGCGTTTTAGAGCAAACATTTTATCAATAAAAGCACGTGACATTCAAAAATTTGCCTTATCACTGAAAAGTGATTTGATAGAAGAAATCGAAGATTTTATTGCGAAGTTTTATTGCAAATGATGGACAACTTTCGTCTAAAAAAGAACTATTGGCAACCAGCCTTGTCAGTAGGGCTTCTTGCTTTTAATACTAGCTACTTAATTCCACCGGAATTCAGCAGTAAAGGTAAGAAACCTTGTAGACGAGGATGACTGATAACATACCTACAATCTAATTGACCATACATTTCTGAAAAAGAAAGAACAATTTATAAATTATATGGCGACAATGGTGAACATCACGATAATGAAAAATCAGAAAATTATAAAGGACGGAAAAATATTCACCATAAAAGCAATGATGAGTAAGAAATAATTTACAAAAGATTGTTTCCAGCACTGAATTACATACCAATTAGTTTTTCTGAAACGAATTCATAAGTAATATCGTTAGCTTCTGATAAAGTTGACTTGGCTTTGCTATCATCATTTCCAATGCTTTCTTCTTCCTTCATCTCCACACCAATTTGTAACTGTCCTAAGTGATTTTCAGGTGTCCTGTCATGCAGGACCACTTTGAGTAATAGCTCATTTGAAATGACCTTTAATCTTTCTAGTAGAATGTTTTGCTCAGACATTATTACAAGATTTGACGTTTCCTGTCGATCCTCTAATACTTTTGTTAATTCATTACACGAATTCAACATTTCTTTTCTTTGTGTGAGGAATTCCTCCATCTGTTCGTCAAACTCTTTAATCACGTTTGATTCTTCTTCATTAAGTTGAGAAAAGTATTTGTTTAAGTTGATGTACTTTCGTAGAAGCAGTTCTTCAGTTAGTTCTTGTCTGAAATTTTGAAGCTCTTTCAAAACCGAATCCTCTGACTGCGTTATATTCTCTGTTATTTTTTTGGCAGCTTCGAACCTAGCATTTATCTCGGTCTTCAACGCTTCTATATGAGAGTCAAGCCTAATTTTTTCGTGGTCTTTATGCGTTCTGTTCTTGCAGTATATACAGAGAAACGTATTGTTGCATTGCTTGCAAATGAATTGCGCAAACAGTTTGTGAGCATCGCAAACGGGATGGTAGCATTGTTTTTGAGTATCGTATGAAATCTTGATATGATCGTTTTCTTCACATTCATGTTCATCAAAACATGCTTTACATAACAGCTTTCGACAAGGCTTGCAGTAATTAGAAGGTGAGGCTTCGTGTGCATTTGCTCCTTGGCATTTTAGGTTTTCACTAAAAGATAATATAGATCTGATTATATTCTACAAGTAAATCAATAAAATTAACACCTCGAAAAGATATTTCAATATTGATTTTAGGAAAATGGACTTTAATATGACTTGAATATCATTAAAAGTCAACAGCTTGGACCGTAGAAATACGAAAAGAGATAGAATAACATCAAACTTTAGCTCTATTCAAATTTCTATTCAATTTTCAAACAATGAGAATCCATGCGTGTTGCCTCGCCTCATTCTATTTTATGCAATGTTTATTATTTTTTAACTACTCGGTAAAATTTAAAGTAAAAACCGAACATTTTAAATCAAAAACGAGTATACTTAACAAGTTTATTCATAAAAACAAACATGCTATCCTCATTAGGGTTTCTAAAAGCTACTTTTTTTTAGAAAATCGGAACTGAATTCGTTTTTTCGTTTTCATGCTATAATGAAAAACATATTTTCGACTTTTCATTTCACATACTCGGACGTTTGTTTCATTATCTTACGAACTAAAAGCGTTTTCAAGTTGTTTTCACTAGTACGACCTCCTAAGGAATATAGAATGTTGTGGTGTAAGTATCGGGACCGAAACTAATTGGCGTCCTCTTAATTATGGTCATAAACATTGTTTACACTTTCTTAATTGTCGGCGAATAATTATCACGCCGAAAAAATAAATCTACCAATCAAAATCTCTGGTATATAATAGTAGTGCACGTGTATATAATAATCTGGTATATAATAATTGTGCAGAGATTGAGTGAGAAAAAAGTTATGTTTCTGCCAAACCAGATTATGAAGATATGTTTGGCATACTTTTACGGAAACCTTCCAGAAAAAGAAGTTGAAGTATTTTTCTCCAATTTTAGGTAGTCAGAATATACATTTCATTCATAAATATGTTTTTAATGCCATTTATATATGTCAAGGCATATTTATGACAAAGCAGTGATGATCTCTGTTTCATCAGAAAGATGACAGGTTATCCGGAGAACAATGTTCATAGTATAAACAATTTATAATAATTTGTAAAATTGTTCATGTTCGTTCAAACAGAAATATCATAAGGAATTTCCACTTCAAAACATACATGTTCATTACGAGAGTCAAGTGTACTTTCGTCAATGTTATTATCTTCATTTATATCAACATCAATCTCAAAATCTTCAATATGATTTTACATATTTGTTTAGTTGATCACGAGAAAGCAATGAATACGAATATTATTCTCGTCAAATCGTAAAACACAAACTTATTTTTCGTTATGCTACCATCTGAATAATTCTAATAATTTTGATAATTATGCAGAATTGATAAAAAGACATTAGCTGAAGTCCCACATTCTGAAAAATTAACAATAGATCTCGAGATCTGAATTACGACTTTTATTACGGGGAACAATAGAATAGACCATATACAGTGTGATTCAAAAATAAGGCTACCCAAAAAATTATTCACTGTAGCGTTTGACATAATTGTTGGACTAAGAAAAGTTTTATACCAAAAGAAAGAGAAAGAGAAGGGCTATCCACTGACATTAAAATCACATTGAAGTGTTAAATATTCCAAAAGTTATAAGGGATTTTATCCAACATTTTATTAGTCTGACTTTTTATGATCAATTAACACTTCGATATAATAGTAATTAAGTCGTAAAAAATCTAAAAACACTATTAAAAACACAAATATCTTTTTTGTTTCCCTGCACGTGCTGTACACAACACAGCTCTTCTCCTCAGCTTTAGCTACTGCACACGCCTTAAGTGCAGAAATTATTTTCTCATACGGGAGTTTGTTAATTACTTTCCACTTAATTACAAAGAAAGTTGTAAATTTATTCGAATTTTGATCACAACAGTAAATGTAACTGCTATTATATCGGAGTGTCAATTGATCATAAAAAATCAGACTAATAAAATTTCGGATAAAATCCCTCATAACTTCTGAAATATTTAACATTTCAATGCAATTTTACTGTCATTGGATAGCCCTTCTCTTTCTCTTTCTGTTGGTATAAAACTTTACTTATATTAAGAATCATGTCAAACACTACAGTGAATAATTTTTTTGGGTAGCCTTACTTTTGAATCACACCGTATAACGCGAAATTTTAAATTTTTAAAATTCAACTTTGTATACGGCCACCAGTAAATACAACACGGATGGTACAAAGGAAATTTCATCGATGTTATCTCTTTTTGTATTTCTATGAACAAACTCCTCGAAAAAATATCATTTACTGTAAAGGAATTCTGAGGGGGTGGTTACACGTACGATTTCACTTCGGCAACCAGAAGTGAAGTGAAGTGAACTCACTTCGGTCTCCTAATAAACTCCACATGTTGTTTACACGTTCCAGGTGAAGTGAAATTTCACGCCGGTCTAATTTCACTTATGTCTTTTTGACAGAAGTGAAATCTCACGCCGGCGTGAAAAACACGTGTATCCCAAAATATTTGTGCATAAACCGAGTGAAAAGTAATCTTGCAACTTGATGTATGTTTTATGAAAAGAAATATGTACAGAAAATGTTGATATCGTGTTTTTAAAAAGAAAGTCATTTTCGCAATCCCTTTGGTGTTGAAAATGGCTGACATTACGAAATTGTAAGTATTTTCTTATGTTTTTTTCCAAATATAAACCATTTAAAACCTCATTATTATTTGGAAACTAGGAGCAAAAGAAAAGAATTCAGAAAAAAGCGAACAAAACGGTATCTGACGAAAATGATGAATCTGTTTATTCAGTTAGTTAAGATGCTCGACGTTCGTTCATTTTTTTTCTCTTTTTTGAAAAAGAGAAAATATGAGTTGAGACAAATCTTTTATGTTTATCATGCTGCAAGTTGCAAAATGGACTTTTGACCCGAAGTGAAAGCGAATTGAAATATACCCGAAGTGAAGTGAAGTGAAACACACGTGTAACCTAAAAAAATTCCAAATCGGCGTGAAATTTCACGCCGGTTTGACTTTCACTTCGGATACGTGTAACCCAGACGGAAAAAAAAAACTTCTATCAACTCACTTTTTGTTTTCATCATGTAGTGATGCTAACCAACGTTCCAACATGTAATTTGTCTTCATGACATCATCGATGGTTTGATCACTGGGAATCTTTGTGACATCTTCACATAGATTTGGACAATTCAATATGGCACTTCCGTCATCACAAAACTGAATTAAATTCATCTTGCACTTTTTGCAGAGCGAATGTCCACATGGTAATGTTTTGGAATCGATCAAATTTTCCATGCAAATCTCACATTCAAACGCTTCAGCCATTTTTTTAAAATTTAACCTCCCTTTCTCTTTTGAAATGTTTCGGTTTGACATTTACGATAAAAGAACTTTTTTTCTTCATCACATGATTTTTATGTATAAGCTAAAATTCTGTATCGAGTTACACAAACCATGAACAAACATACCATTCTTCTAAGGCCTGGTATACACTGAGTAACATTTTCACACCATTATAGGAAAGTCATAGAACTTACTTTAAAGTCAGAAATTTGCGCGGGAAGAAACGTTCGCGAATTTCGCGAATGGACTCTCAATTCGCGAAATTAAATGCCGGCGAAAAAAATCTTTTTGGGACATTCGCGAAATTAAATTCCCGCAGAAAAAACTGATTTTGCGCTGATACGCGAAAATTTTCAAAAATCTTTAAAAATGTTGAAATCTGTTTAATAATTGCATTTACAGTTCTTTCGCGCCTAATATTTGCATGCAAGTCCACCATATACTGAGAGTAGGACCGAGTTCAACTTTTTCGCTTGTGATAGACAACCAATCAAAGTACACACAAAATGCTGATTCTGTAATAATTAATTTAGTAATGATTCAGTAATTTTATAAGTAACAACTTCTTAAATTTATTCATCTTGTTTGTTTACAACTAGCCATGAAAACAGTAATTCGAGCACCAAAGTTTTATTATTATTATTCAGGAAATACAGATCCATTAGTGCCTCTATGAATCGCTCGTAATTATAAGTCCTAACTTAAGCTTCTAAAGCTTAAGTCTAGAGCTCCATAGTGTCGGTTTTCTTTTGTTACTTCTTATTGTCGTTTTTATTTCATTACTTCTTAGTGTCGGTTATTTTCGTTACTACTTTGTGTCGGTTTTCTATCGTTAGTTCTCAGTGTCGGTTTTCTTTCGTTACTTCTTAGTGTTGGTTTTCTTTCGTTACTTCTTAGTGGTGGTTTTCTTTCGTTACTTCTTGGTGTCGTTTTTATTTCGTTACTTCTTTGTGTCAGTTTTCTTTCGTTACTTCTTAGTGTCAGTTTTTTTTTCGTTACTTCTTAGTGTCGTTTTTCTTTCGTTACTTCTTAGTGGTGGTCTACTTTCGTTACTTCTTAGTAGTGGTTTTCTTTCGTTACTTCTTAGTAGTGGTTTTCTTTCGTTACTTCTTGGTGTTGTTTTCTTTCGTTACTTCTTATTAGTGTCGGGGTTTTTTCTCGTTACTTCTTAGTGACGGTTTTCTTTCGTTACTTCTCAGTGTCGCTTTTCTTACGTTACTTCTTTGTGTCGGTTTTCTTTCGTACTTCTTAGTGTCGGTTTTCTTTCGTTTAACTTCGTTGTTGAATTTTCTTTCGTCATTGACTTGTTAGTGGTGGTTTTTGTTCGTTTTCATTTTTTAGCTTCATAGACTTTCTTTGGTATTTATAAGACTTCTTTGTGTATATTCTCTTCTTAGTTATTTCCGTTGTGCAGACTTTTTTGGTATTTTTTTCTTTTTTTTGCAGGAGAAAGTCAGGAAAGTCAGGAAGACTTTCTCCTGCTCCACAAACACGTCTTGTTGTTTGTGTAAATAGAGATGAGGCGATTTTTTCGCCGCTAAAAGTTCGCTTCGCGCGAAACATTCGCTGTGTGTAAATCCGCCTTTATTATGCTGTCCCTTCTCGGCTTCCGTAATAAATGGACATAGAAGAAATAAAATTCTTCCCTTCTGAATCACATGAGTCGAACGACGAAAATAGTAGTGACGAAAGCACGGTCTAGTTTTGCTGAAATATGCTTACGATATGCTTATTCACACTTCTCTTATTGGCGCTTCCCTAGTTTAAAAATAACACTTAAGTGTTATATAAATAACACGGGTCCCAAGAGAACAGGTTTTTTTCGAACCAAATTAACAAATGTGTCATTAAAGAAAGAGAAATTGACACATTTTCATTTACATAACCTGTTGTTTTCGTTTCTTGGCAACTTTCCTGGCGTTATATAGTTTTCTTAGGAAATTCTTTTGTTCGTACTTGAAAAAAGCTTACAATTACGTTCTAATTATGTCTGACTTTTATATTTTGCCCCGATTTTAAAATTTACCCTTGTAAAAAAATTTCAGGTTAATGATAAATGAGCCTCAGCATATGCTTATGGTATGCTTAAATTCTTGCCGATTTTGAGCCTTGATATGCTTATAGGCGTTATGCTTATATAAAAAAACGTGTATTTATGAGAGTGTTTATTGGGATACCCTGTATTCAGTCCATGACTTACCTTAATACAAAAATTAAAAAAATTAACAGGCGGACTATCTAATGCGCCATAAATTAACGCTGTCACAAATTAACGCGGATGGACGATGAGACTTTCTAAAAGTGTGCTTTAATTAACACGGTTCAAGGACTGTCATTTTTAAATGGTATCAATTCAACGCGGATTTTGAATTTTGTAGTTTTGACTCTGGATTACCTTAAGGGGATTTATTTTTGCGTGGATTAATTATAGCGAGCCAAGGTTTGAGAGCGTTTTGCGTGGATTAATTTTTCCCAGTCAGAGCTCCTTAAGGAAAATGTATGGATTTATTTTTGCGAATGTGAACAAAGTGCAATGCGTGTATTTTATAATATAGCTTAGAAGTAGCAGCGAAAATCACTATTTTCATGCGTGGGAACATTGTGAAACCATTTGGTGCTTGATAAGTACAAGGAAATAGTTTACGAAAGGTACACAGAGCCATTTTTGTGAATTTGGCCAAAAGTCGCAAAAATTAATCCACGCAAAAAATAATCCCCTTAAGGTAGTTTAAATGATTTGGAAGGTGTATTTTCGAATACCGAAAGGAAATCACAAGCTTCAATGTTTCCAGAGTTACCAAAGTCGTAATATATTACCTACATAATAAAACACAAGAAAGAAAACTAAATACAAACAGTGTGCCTGCTAATGCCTGCCATGCGATTGTGCAAATAGGTTAAGTTCAAAGCACTTGTCGTTTAATCTTGCATCGTTTAATGCCTCTCGTATTCCCGCCGCCTTCCATCCAGCCTTCATTATTGCTTTTCCTTCTCTCTGAACTCAGGTAATCGTAGATACCGGTTCCTCAATCGCTGTTACCTTAGTTATTACTCACAAGAGATGACTATCTTTAGAGTATTCCATTTTCTTGCGCATGAAATTCTTTAGCGCATGCGCAGTAGTAAAAACATGCAAAACTATAAATTTATAATTGTAGGCTTTGTTTGTTTAAAAGTAAATGTTCTTGCAAATTTTCTTTCTTTCAATGAGTGGTCAGTCTTAATTTTTTACAAAGTATACATCTAACAGGTAGAATGTAAAGACGCACATAACAAAAACTGTGCATATATGCGCTGCACAAGAATGAAGCTTCATATTGTTGATTTCTATAATTTTTTTTCTTCAAAAACAATAACAAATTATAAACTATAACCCTTTATATAGAAGGTTTAAGTAAAAACGTTAGTGCAAAGTAATATCCCTAAGAAGTTTCCTGTTTAATAAAAAATCTTAGCCAAAAACGCGAAAAACACTGAAAATAGCTTCAAAACAAAATCGATATACATCGAACTTCACTAAATTTTCAAAATGATTGAACTTAAAAAGGAAAATTAAGTTAATATTCTAGTCCAACTAGGTTACTTCAAAGTTGAATTTCTCGTGATTAAAACATTAAAACATTCTGCACACTGGCTTTCGGGCAAGTTACAACAATGCTATACAACGTAGGCGGTAATTCGACTAATGGTTGCAAATCGGCGGGCGGAAGAACCAACCATTACGGATGGAAGCCCAGGGACTAAAAACTCCCGGTTACTTAATAGATGTCACCTAAGTTCTTCCAGTAGAAAATCAAATCTTATCAAACTTTTTTCTAAAGGAAAAGAAGGAACCAGGCTCGTATCGTCCTGTGATAAACCTAAAAGAACTAAACTCATTCATTCCTTATCAAAGATTCAAGATGGGAAGGGAGTCTTTACGAGTTCCGATGTCTGATGTTTGGGCTGGGTCCAGCAACAAGAATATTTACCAAAATTCTGAAAGTACCCATTTCACTATTGAGAAAATTATCCTAATAAGGATCCTAATATACATAGACGACATGTTGATAGTGGCTTCTTCAAGGGAGAAAGCGAAGGCCACCAGGAGCACAACCATTTATTTACTTCAAAATCTGGGGTTTATGCTAAACTTTGCGAAATCACTAGAATATCTGGGAGTAGTGATAGACAGCCAATCAATGACCTTTGTAATTCCAGTGGAGTAGGAGAACTAGAGAAAATTTCCAAAGAAGTATTGAGTCACAAGTTAGTCTCAATAAGGAAATTATCGAGTACAATAGGAAATTTAATGACGACAGCCCTAGCTTTTACAGCTGCCCCCATTCAAGTTCCTTTAGAATTGTATGAACAAGGCACTCAAGATATCGAAACAGAATTGCGATTCGTTGATAGTACTAGAACCCTCTAGCAGGTGATACTATACATTGTGTTGCAAACACATGAAAAAAAAAATTGAACTTCATGATCATGATTGATTGAAATTTATGACAAACATTATAACCGATACATTCCAAATTTTTTGAAATGATTAAATGCAATACTCCTTCTAAAGTTTTTATAATTCTTTGCAAGCATTTTCTTTTAGGAATTATAGTGATGATCTGTTGGATGGAAAATACTAGCTGTCCATAAATTACATCATAAAATGGAGTTAAGTTTGTATACGCCATTTTGGAGATCGCGACGCCATATTGCAAGTGGGGAAACAAAATGTCTCCCGCTTTTTTACGGCTTTTAATTTCGAAACAATGTGCGCGAATCCTGTGTCGAAAATAGGTGACGAAAAATAAAGTTACAGAATTACCAACAGAAAGTATATCCATGTTATAGAGCTCGAAGCACTGATCAAAAAAATGTATGGGATCGTTTCGCTACGACCAACGGTTAGAGAAATATTGTCGATCAAGATTTTGATGACGTGAATTTTGTTAGAATTTTGTGAGGTATCATCCGTCCTTGTAAACGGGGCAAACGTCATTAATACTTTTTGTAAAGGTATCGTACTAACAGTTAAGGACACAGTATTATTGCCAAAGAAATCCTCGTTCCTATGCGTACAGAAAATTTATATTAAATTACTACAAATTTCATTTACATGTTTGATTTGACTTCGCTAGCCTTGGCGTCACCGGACAATGATTCAGTAAGCTGGTTGTTGAATGTTGTTCGGCTACCCAGGATACATAGACAGACAGATTGCATCACTGAATATTCAAACATCATTAATATACAGTTTGAAAAATAGAAGTTATTTGTAGTGACGTAAATGAAAAGGTCTATAGGGGATGCAATGCAACGGTTCGAAATGATGGTAAAAAACTGACGCTACGCCATTTGCTACTTTATAATAATCGTAAAACAAGATGCCCTTACAGGCATAAGGATTTCTGCAAAATCAGCCAAACCATGAAAAATGAAATATTTTATGACATGTTTGAATTTCGAAAAAAAAAGAAGAAAGATCTAGGAAGGCTCGAACCACCGACCTTTTGGTTATGAGCTGGCTGCGCTAACCAACTGTGCTACGGAAGCCACAACTACTACATGTAATGATAGATACCTTTTTGACTCTTCTGTTTACAAAACGTTGAAAACTATTTTTAGTTAGAAAAGAATGAAAAACCGCTAGGTTTGGACAGCAGAAAAAGAACAAGATGCCCTTGCAGGCATAAGGATTTCTGCAAAATCAGCTGAAGTATGAAAAAAGAAAGATTACGACATTCTTGAAATTTAAGAAAAGTTTAATCCGCAATATAGATTTATTAAATTTCGGATCATGTACTCCTCAAAAATCTGGAAAAACATAATTGCCACTATGCAAAACTTTATACCAATAAACATCAATAAACTTACGAAATGATATTAAGGATTCAGTGATCAATTCAGATAAGACAATGAGTATGCATGTAAGTCAATGTAAATGCTATGAATTTAATATGTATTGTCAATCTTCCTAACAGAATTCCTAAGCACAAAAATGAAAGCGTAGATTTTAATGATACGAAATACATACAAAATCAACATACATAACTGAAACTTAAAACTAAAAACTTAGAAACTTAAAAAAACATTAAATTTTTAATTACGCATACACCCCAGGAAATTCTTAAAGCACAGCTGACACAATATGAAACTTACGTTAACTGCCAATAAACTTAATGAACAAAAGAACAATAAAACTAATTAGATGCTGTGTAAGATATCACATTGATTACGTAAGTCTTTCAATATATACGGTCAATCTTCCTAATAACGAAAAGACTTCCCCAACAAAAAAAGTAAACAAAGATTTGGATTAATTAAATATGTGATCCAAATTAGCAAACATAACTGAAAGCAGTTAAAATTTACAGACAGTCGAGATAAGTTTCCTATTTGCTATCGTAAATAGCAAGTCCTATTCCTAATTAAGGGCATTAATGATAATACAGCCAAGAACTATACAAGTAAATATGCTAACATATCTCTAGAGAAATATCAAACATAAAATGATGCAGGCAGAGGTTAGACAGATATTCTTGTTGTTGGAGCTGAAGAGGAAACTGAGCTGAGCTGTACGTATCCAGAACTTAAAAGGCATTACAGCCCACAGATGAAACAAACGAGCTTTTGTATTTAGAAAAGCTCAGAAGAATACCAGACATTTTCAAAAAAAAACAAAAACCTTTCTTTTTTGACACACTGTTTTTATAAAACATTGAGAACTTGTTTTTAAAAAAGAATGGACACAGTAGAATCTTTGTAAGATAATCATAAATTTTTACCCTCTACTCTCGGTCTTGGAACTGTAAATCTATTCAACATCGATTGATCAATCAACTTTTGGAAGTTTCTTCGGTCACGCTGTAGTGTACCATTATGCGAACGGCGTGCAAATGTAAGTCGAAAAAAATACCCGGATGATCACATGGCGGAAATTCAAGCCAATAAACTAGCGCTATTAAAGTTAATTAGCACCCTTTCGTAATAGTGGCGCTTCATGCACCAATGAACTTTGAGACGGCGGCTGTATGAACCAATGAACTTCGAAATAAAAAAAATCGCTAGGTTTGGACAGTAAGATGAAAAAAAAAAAAAAAACTAAGAAAAACAAAGACGATCGTAAAGGCTTTCTTGCTTACGCAGAAATCCAAAAACAAAGCCAGTTTTAAAGTATTTCTTGCTTTCGCAGAAATCCAAAAAACCCTCTCGCCTCAATCTCAGTTATAACGATATAATCATGGCGCTCAGTCGATATGAAGATTTTCTGCATTTAGGAATGAATTCTTTATGAGATTTTCTCACAGTTCGTGGTCGGAACAGTTCTGGAAGGAAAGTAGACTTGTGGCTCGTGCATTTTCTGCTGTTGAGTTAAAACTACCGATATTAGCTTCGTCAGAAGAGCAACAACCGCAGTTAAAGATGGAATACGAAAAGAAACTGAACGAATTAAAAATTTTGTGACCCGTTGTGTGTTGAACAATCAAAACGAAGTGATGATATCACTAAGTGACCGAAAATTGATTTGGCATGTATTTTTGCATATATATTGAAAGTTAGATGGATAGTTGTTCAAAAGGATCCAGTCAACATCCTATTATGCTGGTGCAGTTGTATGGCTGGAAATAGTTAATGTAATCGTGCTATTGCGTTACTATATAAAGTTGACTATAACTTTGTGCATATCTCTACCTTGCAGTTGGAACAAATCCACGAAACGTGAAATAGAACCAAAAGTGGTGAAGGATATTGTTATCCGTAAGAAGGTTCGCTCTAACTTAGAAATCCTGAAACAATTACAAACTACAAAAGCTAATTCCAAGTTAATGGAAGAAAGAACAAAGGGTCAAGAAAATAATCAGCTATGGATAGAAGCTCGTAAAGGATGCTTGACAGCTTCTATGCTATTTATACAAAAGTTAATTTAGTCATCAAGTCAACTGGCATCATCAAGCCAAAAACAACACACATGGTTGATAAAATTATTAACAGAGGAAAAGCATGAAAAAGATGCTCGGAAAATGCTTTATTCAGTTGAAGCATGTAAGCACAAAGAATACAAAATACAAGCATGTGGTTTATTTATAAATTATTACAAACGATATATTGCTGCTTCTCCTGATGGTTTATTTTCCTGCAAGTGCTGTATTAGATGTATTAGAAATCAAATGCCCATATGCTATTCATGATAGTACTATACAAGATGGTGTAAAAAATTGTGATTTTTTAGGTATTAACATTGAAGTATTGAAAGAATCACACAAATATTACACCCAAATAGTCAGCCAGATGGCACTTACTGGTCGCAAATATATTTTGTTATATTTTGTTGTTTGGACAACAAGGGACATATTTGTACAGAAAATTCATTTTAATGAACATCACTGGAAAAAAGTTAAAAACAACTTGTCCATATTTTTTAAAGGCTATGTTCGCACTGTATTATTATATTTAAGAGAGCTTACATATTGTGCAAAGTGTGAAGATGTCCTACTTGCACAAAAACGAAATTGAAAAAGGGAAAGAAGAAGAAAAATATAACAGCATTCAGTGTGATCGATGTCCATGTTGGTTTCAGTTGAAGTGTCAAAACCTTAAGATATGGAGAATTTTCATCCCGGGATGAAAATTTCCACGTGTATCCGGGCTGGAGTTTCATCCCGTCGTTTAATTGAAACACTTGTTATCAAAATATTGCGTTTACATGAAAAAAAATTCACACCCGGGCTGAACTCAGCTAGGATTTCCAGCCTGGGCTGAACATGCGCAGTACTATAGCAGTTACTTCAAAATGGCTTCTTGTGCTTAAAAAAATAAACGTTTCCTCTGGAACACCGAAGAGAAAATTTCTACTTTACTACGTTGTTTGAGCAATTTCAAGTCTAAAATGGATTTCTCTAATAAGGATTTCAATGCTAACAAAAGTAAACAGTACAAGGAAGTGAAAAAAGCTATGGCAAGCATGTATTCGAATGAAGTAACATATTTTGGACCACCAGAGTTATCTGAAAATGTAACTCCTGAGCAAATCAAATATGAAAATGAGCTCATAAAAAAGGGATATACTAGAATCCAGGAAAAAATTAAAGAAATTAGGCAGAATTTTTCCACGGCTATAACAAATGGAAGAAGAATTGGATCAGTAAAGATTGTCATGGAGTTCTATGATGAAATTTGGGGTGGCTCTCCATTAACAGAGCCCTAATCGTATGGACAGTCATCAAGCAGTGTAAATTCAGCAGATAATTCTGATGATCTGGTTGCCTTCGAGGATGAGGTTAAAGACAATTATGATGTAGATAGCTCAACCTGTGCCGCCAGTGGAAATTGTGATGAAGTAACATTTCCTCATAGGAAATTAACTAGTCGTAAACGTAAGGACTTTGATGGAAACGTGGGTGAAAAAAGATAAAAAAATTGATTAACAATAAACGTCAACACATGGAACGTCAACTAAGTGTTGCTCAACGTGATGAAATTTTATTGAAAGAATAGAGAGACGATGCACAGTTTAAGAGACATTGCTGAGGCAATTTGACAGTCTAATGAATCAGTTTCCCAATCAATACATCAGCTATCAAATTCAATGTTACAAATTGCTCAAGGTCTTAATAAATCTGTTGAGATGATGAGCCACGCAATTATGACGAGTGAAAATAATTTTCAACCTAATAACAATTTCCAAACCCAAATGTTTCAGGGCCACAATTTCATTCGTAACCGATTACAAAATCAGCCTAATTCATATTTAAGAAAACAAGAGGATGAGAAACTGTGTAGATACATTATGTTTTATAAATGTTGAGTTTTGTTTTTCAACCACATTGATTGGAAGGCAGGAAGTTTGAAAGTTGTTATTGTTTAAAAACGACATCTTCTGTTTGATATGTATATGTACAAAGCATTACAAACAATGAAATTGTATATGTGCAAAAACCTAGTTGCACACATAGTTCATGTGACAAATCGAGTTCATCAAAACTTCTTGGTGAAAACCTTGTTAAATTTGCTTGGGATAGTGAGCATAAAATTATGTCATGTCTTGTTCTTTCAAACATTTTTGTGAGACTTGCCTGCAAAAAGTTTGATGAACTCAACTTGTCGCATGAACCTACTCATATATTATAGTTATTTTTATTTTTCAACCACATGTCAGTTTTCGTCATTAGACAGCATCAGCTCTAAAAGTTTTTTAAATAAGGACATCTTCTATTTGGTGTATATATGAATATATATCAAAACTTGAAAGCCTTGAAAGTTGACGTATGAATAATATATAAAACTTAGAAATACGACATTCTGACTAGATATTTCGGCACAATATATATCTGTATACAAGGCAAAAAACACAACTGTATTATATACATTAAATGTGCAAAAATGTAGTTATATAATATTACTCCATGTTTTGAGTAATATATTCTATTATGTTTTTTCGTACAATTTCTCCTTCTGGATTATTATATGAATAAACTGGATCTGGAGTGCTATGAACTAAAATTTCATCTTGTTTATGTTTTTCTACTTGAGCCTGCACTTCTTCATCATCAAGGCCAACGGTTTAGTATTTCTCACAAAAGTTATGAAGTATAAAGCATGTGTATACCACAGTTGGAACATTTTCCAGCTTCAAATCCACTGTTTTTCTCAGAAAACCCCATCTAGCCTTTAGTCTCCCAAATGCACATTCTATTTGGTTTCTGGCAGATTTGAGCATGGCATTGAAAACAACTTCCTTATTTTCAGAGCAACTTTGAATTTCTTTCATACAGTTAGGTGTCAATGGGTATGCTGGTTCCCCAATAAGATAGTTAAGTACTGCCTTGTTAGCATATAAGTATAAGGTTACAGGAAGTTTGTTCTCTCTTCGCATTTCATTAATGGATGAATTTGCAAAAACTTTTGCGTCATAAACTGACCCGGGCCATTTACATTCAACATCCATAAAAGTTCCTTTGCTATCACAAACTGCTTGAATATTTAGTGAAAAGAGCTGTTTATAGCAAAAAAGTCTTGAGAATACCTGATAGGTCTTTTTATTTGAACATGGGAGCCATCGATACATCTCATGCACTGAATCATTCCAAACTTCAGTTCGAATGCAGAAACTACTTGCCTCGTTTCATCCCGGGATGAGATTTGTCCATATAAACAGCCACTTAGTGTAAAATAAACTGAAAAACTTCTGAATGAATGTCACTGCAAATTGTGTTTGATAACATTAGAAAGCAACTTGAAAAAACATATTATTCAACAATATATATCAGATCTTGAGTTTATAATATACTAACCAATAACACAAAGTACATGTCAGTTAATTTTAATAGTGTTTGTTACCAAAGAACTTCTGATACTAAAGCACTTTCTTTGTTGACTAATGTTGTTCTTTGTATACTATAAATCTATCACTGCAACATTCTCTTATAGAAATCAAAATCTAGAATATTAATGTAGTAAAAACATGGAGAAAAATGATCATTGTTGTGTTGTTGGGTGTGAAAATGATAAGAGGTATCCAAATTTACTTAAAAAACGAAGCCATGTGGCACAAATGCAGTGGCATCGGTTCACGACCGACCCAGTGAAACGCACTCAATGGATCAAACTAATTGGAAAAGGACGTGCTGATTTCTATCCTGGCAACTGGACTTACATTTGTTCTAATCATTTCGTGAATGACAAACCGACAACGCTAAATTCGAATCCCACTTTGTTTCTGACAGTATCAGATCAGCTTAGTTGAGTAGAATTTCTAAGTTGTAAAATCAATCATGGGCAAGCAGCGCGACCTCTCAACTGGAATAGTGGCTCAAATTCAGGCCCTTCACCAACAAGGCTTGACCCAAACTAAAATTGCTGAGCAGATCGGCATTAGCCAGTCTTCCGTCTGCAAAGCTCTCAAGAAAAACTGCAGCAAGTGCACCAACTGTTCCGGCGTCCGAAAAACTTCTGCTCGTGACAACAAGCAGCTGAGAAAGATCGCAGTCAGCAACCGGTTCAAGTCCACTTCCGAGCTCACCAACTTGTAGAACAAGCAAGCATTTACCGTCGTCTGCGCGAACTCGGCTTCAAATTTTGCTTCCCAGCAGTAAAACTGATGTTGAACAAGAAACAAAAAGATAAACGGCTGAAGTGGGCCAAAGAACACGACGAGTGGACTGCTGAAGACTGGCAGAAAATGGTCTTCAGTGACGAATCACGCTTCTGCATCTCCTTCGGTGACCAAGGTCCTCGTGTCTAGCGTCGTGGTAGCGAAACCTACAACCACGAGTGCGTGGAAAGATCCGTCAAGATCATAACTCTGGGGATGCATGTCCGCCCGAGGTGTAGGGAAACTCTGCTTCCTCAAGAAGACTGTCAATGCTGCCGTATATCAAGATGTTCTGGAAACGTTCCTGATTCCGACTGTTGAGGAACAGTTCGGCGAAGAAGACTTCATAGAAGACTTCATATTTCAACAGGATCTTGCACCGGCTCATGCAGCAAAGTCGACCAAAGATTGGTTCACTGAAAAACAGCTTGAAGTTTTGGCATGGCCGGCCAACTCGCCTGACCTCAATATCATTGAAAACCTATGGGCCATCGCCAAGTGGAAAATTCGAGACAGAAAGCCTACTACGCTGGACCAACTGAAGCAGAACATCGCCACTGCCTGGGAAGCTGTGAGTGCGGAAACTTGCGACAAGCTGGTCAAATCGATGCCGCGGAGACTTCAGGCAGTCATACAAGCCAAGGGGGCAGCCACAAAATACTGAGAAAGTGATGATTCTAATTATAATAAAAATTATTCTAATTCAATGAAACGGTTTCTCCATTATTGGTCAGCGCCGCAAGGAAGCTGATCTTTCATTTCCCCGTGTCCGTCAGTCAGTCACACTGTCGCAGTTGTCTCCGCCCCCTTTAACGCCCTTTCTTGTTATTTTTCAATTTTCGATTTGAGATCAGAAGTTTTTAGGCTTGCCATTAATTCTTGAACTATAAGGTGTCATAACTTAATAATGTAAGGAAAATTGGAATGAAAAGTTTTTAAAATATTAAAATATTATGTTCTTATATAAATGCGCCCTAAGTTTAAGCGTAATGCATTCTGGGAGCAAACGTATTTCGTCCTCTCAGTTTCGCTGTAGATCTCTGTGGAAAGTCACGCTGTATACAGTATAGCTTTATGATATTAATCTGATATTAATCTGATATTGAAATTGTTGATTATTGATTCCCCATTGCCTATTGTAATCCTATTGTATTGTATTGGGCATATTGGTAACGTCCTGCGCAAGCAACACGTGTCTATATTTTTTATATCAACATCGAGGAGGAAAAACTAGCCAGGTAAGTAAATTCAATTTTAATTTTTCTCATGTTTTGTATATAATTATGGAAAAAGTAGAGCTATTGGTGATGTATCCACTATTTTACTTGAGATAGACTTGTTCAGGGCACTCTGAAAAACTGACTTAAGGCAGAACATTAAAGTCTAGAATTTCCTGAACATTAAATTTCATCAGAATATATATCACGATTTTCAATTCACAGAGTAACTGTTTCTGGCATATACTGCTATTTTCAAATTTCTTGTTTGAATTCATTTTTGGTCTCATGAAATTTTTATTAAAAACATATATTTTTTTTTTCGTGGTTTTTTTCTACACATGGTCTTACAAAAATTTTTTCTTATAAGAAAATATACAGCTCACAGGGGCGGACGCAGGGTACAGCTCATACAGCTCAAGCTGTAGTAAAATTTCGTCAAGAGAATGGTTACTAAATGAGTTACGGCCGTTCTCCTATTCTTTTCGTCGATTTTTTACGTCGTCATTATCACGCGACGCGACGCCGTCACTCAAAAATCTGTCTAATACATTTATTTATGGATTAGCGCATTATTTGTTGGCGCCCCATTTGACTCGCAAATGTTAGGTAAGCTATAACTGTAAACCCCACCGCCTGATTGTTCTTCTTTACAGCTCAAAAAACGGCCCCTTCTGATCTATGATGATACGAATTATAACTAACAGTTTTGAGCTGTATCGATACAGCTCAAAGATACAGCTCAAGTCCCGATTCTACGGTAGTTCGACACCCATAGCCCTAATCGTAGCTTAGCAGTAATTCTTTCGTTCTTCCGTCTGTTTGAACAGTACAGCTCTCGTGCCTAAAGTACGTAGAACGATAATAGGTTTTAGCCCAAAGTGTAAGCCTTTAGGTCTTTCGGTCGTCGGTAGAGTGGTCAAATACAGCTCAAATACAGCTCAAAGCCATACACGTGCGTGGAACTTCTTTCTTGATTTTACCACGACAGAGAATCATTGTTCTCCAAGACTTTTTTATTTCTCCAAACGAGAAGGGACTTTAGAGCTGAGAAATACCTTGCAGAAGATGAAAACATCGTGATGGATGCAAAGTAAGTTTATGTTTTCTCTTTTATTAAAACTTTGTATTTTTTAAATCTTCACCAGTTTTGTTTGTTTTGTTTTAATTATTAATTTGTTTAATTTAAATGCAGAACAAATAAACAAAGATGAATGTGAGTTTAGATTCAATATAATTTGTTCACACATATCTCTACTCTTGATATATTTGTAAATTTGTGGAAAAAGAACATAATTTCATGATTTTTTATTATCTTTTGCCTTGCTAAACTCTGAACTTTAGAATTTTACTCCGAGTTGTTGATGTTGTCTTGATTACTTTAAAAACTTGTTATGTAGTTTGAACATGGTACACTAGTCGTGATAAAAAAATACAGAGTTTGCTACTTACATTACGTTAACTTTGATTTTTAAAAATTATTACATTATCTTGAGATATTTTGTTGTGATAACTGTTTGTATAGCTATATGTTTTGCTAGCTTTATTTGGAAATAATTCGTCAGTGAGTTTGTTAGGGGCTCTTCTTACATGATTAATACTTCACAGCTCAACTCTGCATTTTACAGTGATCACCATTTGTTGTTTATATGTTTGCCATTAACAACCATTTGTTGTTAAAAGCATTTGCTAAAGATCAAGGATAAATATTTAAAGGAAACATTTCCTTGTTGTGTTTTGTTGAAGTATGCAGCCATGAGATTAATATATTTTTTCAGAAACAAAAGTTAAAAATATTTTACAAAATTATACGAAGCTTTCTCTCGTGTTCTCTCGAACATCTTCAGGTATATGTTACAATAAAATTAAAACCATACCTACAAGTATGAAATTGTCTAATAAAATTGCCTAGGGTATTCTTAAGTAATACCGTTTCTAAAAAGTCGTAAAAATTTTATTTCCTTGTTGCATTTCTGTGTATCCTCTGATGTTTCAGATGTAACCGATAGGTTTATTTTAGTTAATGTGGAAGCAAACTGAAATTCAATCACAAAATTCATCATTTAAATCAGTGCAAAATTAAATCAACGCTTGATCAGTTAATGTAGCCTTGTAACCTGAAGGAGTTACCCTTCAATCTCACAATCCATGTTTTGTTTTGAGGAGACCTCAAGCATTTTCCCCATAATCGCTATGTTCCATTGGTTCTTGGTTTTCTTTGTAAAAGTCTGGTTCTTTATAGAAATCCTGTGTTTTTCCTAAAAAACATATGGACAGTCATTTCTGTTGAAAAGGCTAAATGCTTATTCTTCGTGGTGTTATTCCCCAAGTACAAGCTTATGTGGCATCTTCAGGTTAAAAAATATTCAGATTGATATCTTACTTATACACAGCTCAATAATTGCTTGTATTTACAATAAAAAGACATAAAACAGTTAAGATAAAAAGAAATGAAAATTGGCAACAAATACCCAGAAGATCAAGTGATAAGAAAAAAGAGAAACTGCATGAATGTTATAAACTGTTTGTATTGTGTGCTTTTTGGTAGGAAAGTTAATAAGTTTTGATAAACGTCATGAGAAATGTACACTGAACATGTCGCATGGCTTCAGCTGTCCTGTTTATAGTCATCTCCATTATAGCTTGAAATAGGAAGTATTTTGTTGTGTTTACAGTTTTGCTTTAGTATGTATGGACTGTACAATGTACAACAATAGATAGAAATACTTCTGATTGCTAGTTTGAATATTGACTAGACTTTGACTAGATTTTGTTTTAAATCCAAAAATGATATGATTGATTTGCATTTACTTGCATTTGCATTTCTCCTTTTGGGACTCCAAATCCAATATCTTACCTTCACATGATGTACCCTGTTAATTTAACCATGGAATTTAAGTAAGATTTCATGATCTGTATTTTATTTAGAGATTGAAAAATCAGTTAATTGAATGGTTAATGGTTGTTCATTGTCTGTCTTTTTAGAAACATTAACAGTATCAGCACCTACTGCTGCAGCAACAAACAGCAAATTAATTTAATCAAGTCTGGAACTGGAACTTTCCTGAAAGTGAGCATGCTAGGAGGTTTTTCGTACAACAGAAGGAACATGTTTTATTGGATATAGAATACTAGTTTTATGACTTTGTACATAAAAGACGTTCACATTTTATATTATGTTGTATTTACTTTTGTTGTGCTAATATCGAATAAAGTTTTAAATTTTGGCTTCTATCTTTATGGCTCTGTGGTTGCAATGCTTAGTGAAAGGTAACTTTGGTGTCTGGGGTGTTCACCGTGAGTAACTGCGACAGAACTCGTCTGTTAGAATGATCGCACATTTTCGGACGGCATTTTCCGGAAATCGGGTTGTCCCGAATAAAAATCGGGAATCGGAATACTTATTGGAATCCAAAAAGTTGAGCTGTACCTAAAAAATATTTCTGCGTCCGCCCCTGCAGCTCACGCATGTATAATTCTTTTGTCTTTAATAAATTAATTTCTGGTGGTTTATGATTAGACCCTTTTTACACTAACTTATCATTTTAACATATTTATTGTTTATGCCTGTTTTCCACCAGTGAGATATAAAAAAACACAAGCCTCAAAGAACTTTGTAGTAACTTTTCATAACTTTAAGTACAATTGCTGCTACCGTTTTGCGCCATCTGGCTCTTGTAATAGTTACAAAATATAATAAGAATTATTTCAGATATTTTTTAACCAGATAAGAAGAAAAATTGTCTGATGAATTTCCATGAATGAAAATTCATTTTTTCTTATTACGGATGGTAAATTTAAAATTAGGGTTTGATTGACCATTTTTGACTCACTCCTCTACCCACACCATAAATAAAGATATTCAGCAATTATTTTCCTTTCAAGTATAATGGTACTTTGAGTATTTCAAGTTAAAATTATGAATCTGTATGCAAGTTTGTTTAAGGTCAGCATTTTGTTAAATGGGCATTTATTGGTAATTTTCTGCAGTTGTATAACTGTTTACACTTTTATTTTTAGTAATCAGCAACTGCTTGGCACTAGATCTTCACTGAATTGATAGAAACGAAAATTCACTTGCGTGATTAACCAAGCACGTAAGGTTGTAAGCACGTGAAGCTGGAAAGTCCAACTAGTAACTGAAATTTGAAGTTGAAATAAAATTGATTAAAGTAACAAAGTTGCTGCAGTTGTTTTCTTACCCATATGATTTTTGTTAAAGCATAACGTATAACCATATGGTTCCTATGCTGCCGGAAAAATCTTTCGGCTAATAAGGAGAAGGATTTAATTGTCTTGGAAACGCAGGGAGATCTTCCATTAAGACGTTTACCGATTACTTATTCTTAGCTTCCATGTTTTTAATGAATTTGTCCTTGACCTTCTATAAGACGACTTCGGTTCAATGAATTTATTGGAAAACAATATGCGCATGCAATACGTTATGATCGATTTGTCATTCGGCTCTTAAGAATTTGGGGTTTTGGTCTTGATGGCATATAGATCGGCTATCAATGTTAGAGAAAATAATCTGTATGAAAGGTCAGGTTTCTCTGGTTATCATTCATTATTCGACATCTGGCCTATTCCATACTACTGTGGAACACGGCATCATCACGGGCAATTTAAATTTTTTGCATTGTGAAACTATTTTGGAGTCCTTTCATCATAGTGGATTTTACGCCCTCTGTAAGGCGAGTGAATTTGGTTTTTCGATTCACATGTCCACCAACCGTTATGGGCTTTCTAGAAACTAATCAAGCTGTATTTTAGAAATGCAGGTTTCTTTGTCGCAAGCTGTATTCGTGTGATATTTTAAGCATCCAATTTGCGCTGACCTTAAGGCCTGTGGGCCTCTTGTTCTAATTCAATAAAACAACAGTGTCACAGTTAAATGGCCTTAATGGGCCTTTTGGAAAGCTCAGCTGAGCAAATTTTTTTACAGGTAACGAGTTCTGTGATTAGTCTAACGAGTAGGACAGGTGCGGTGAACACCTGATTTGCTTTCTGCACAAAAAATGCATTCAAAGAATTTAATGACTGCACTATTTCAAATTATTCTAATTCGTTGACCAGCACTTGTAGATAGTTCACTATTAAATTATGCTGCCTCTAAACCTGGACCAACAAGAAAATTATCATTGGAGCAAGAGTTTTTGATGGTATTAATGAAATTGAGACTTGATTTGCTTCAACAAGATCTTCCTTATCGTTTTCATGTATCTACTGCAAAAGTATCACAAATATTCATCACATGGGTTAAGCTCCTATCCAAAGAATTTGGAGTTTTAATTATATGGCCATCAAAAGAGCAAATACGCAAAACATTACCAAAATATTTCCAGAAGTTATACCCCAAAGTAAGTAACAATCATTGATTGCACTGAAATTTTCACAGAAACTTCAAGTTCTTTAAAAGTGCAGTGTCTCCTTTGGAGTGATTACAAACACCATACAACTGTCAAAATATCAGTTTGCATCACACCAAATGGCTCCATTTCCTTGGTTTCCCCTGCGTATGGAGGATGAACAAGTGATGTTCATATTGTTCGTTCATCAGGATTTCTTAAGCAACTGGAGCCATATGATCAGGTCATGGCAGATAGCGGTTTCAAAATTAAAACTGATCTTGCAATGTTACCAATGTTATCAGGAAATCAAATGACAGAACAGCAAACAAAGGAAACATCAACAATTGCTAACGTTCGAATTTATGTGGAACAGTCCATAAAAAACCGTAAAGATTATCGATAATTGAAAACGAACTTGTAGATGACATCATTAATATTTGCTGTGAGTTCGACAACCTAAAGAAACCACTTAAAGTATAAAGTAACACATACTCATTATATATATTCATAATATAATAATATTTATACCATTATACCTTGAGCGACATATTAGTAAACGCACTGTTTGCCGCACTTGCAATATGGCGTCGCGATCTCCGAACTGGCGCATAGCTAGTCGGGAGCTATATACTTTTAAAAATAGGTACCTTTAGCAACAACGACGGCGTGAAGATACGACGGAAGACTAGCCATAATTTTGACTTCTGCGCATGCGTTATTGCGGTGATTCCTTCAATTTTACCGTCTTGATTCTACGAGGCACGCGATTCAGTCAAGTTGCATGTACTGTAGAAAACGTGAGGAGGAAAATGGAGGAAGAAAATATTAAAATACCAGCAAAAGTAAAGAAAAAGTAGGTAGATCCATAAATTTTTACTTAAGAGCCGTTTTCAAAAAAGTGGGACATTCGAAGTAACAATGACGTAGTCTCAAACAAAAAACAATGAAAATGAGTTTAACGGTTTTTTTGAAGTCTATAAGCTTTATATGACAAGGCCGATTTAGGAAAACCAATACTTTGGTCATACTAATCTCTTAGTGTGATTGGATTCCTCATATATCTCAGACTTTATTGCTTTTGGTAATGTAACAATGTATATCTTCTTTGTATTTATCATATTAAAATGATCGACTTCACTATTTTCAGCAAGTAACCAAAATCTCAATCTAGGCGAGAATAAAGATAAGTGAAGAGTTTAAAGAAGTATGTTGTCCCAATTTCGTTTTCCTCAGCCATTGAAGACTTGTAACACATTTTTGGTAACATACATAACGAAAGTTTTACGGAACCTACTCTACTGGATAGCAAACAGATGTAACTGAAAAAACACCTGAAATAACATCTCTAGTTGAGTAATTAAAAGAAACGAAAAAGTGTGTTTAAACATATATATAACACTTTTTATAGAATCATGATCTCATTTTTTAAAAAAGGTATTTTTTGCAGTAACATACGTTACACCCTTTGTAACTGCCAAGAGAAAAAGCATCGAGAACGAAATTTTTTCAGGACACCATGGTGGACATAAGGATTACTTTCAACTAAAAACATTTACACATATTTTGGTTTTCACTCTGTACGGTTTGATCAAAACAGAAATGTAACCAACATAACTGTAACTTACGTTATATGAAATCGAACGTTCGAATTTTGAACGTTATTTTCGAATGTTTTTACTTGATAAAGATCAAACTCTCATGTAAACGTGTTCAAAGAAAACCTGCCTTGAAAAGAAAGTTGTTCATTGTGGTTTATGAGGTAAGCTTTTTGTATTTTTTTTTTTGATGATACAAAATCAATAATTGGGTTGATAAGTGGTTCCATTCTTAAACCTTATTGGTATGCCTGTGATTGCACCACCGACATCTAGTTCTTGTTCTTGGTAGAAAACACTTCTTTTGTAACATACGTTACAATACAGATTCGTGTATATAGTGCATAAGATCGCAGTAGTGTGAAACTCTGAGTATTGCACTTATTTTATCTATGTTTTTAACTTGAATAGAATTGAATACAGATTCGTGTAGAAAATGTTACTTTGCTGAAATTTATATACTTTATTTTGCTTAAAAATGCAAGAAATCTTAACCAAGCGGTTCCTCCCCTAAGCTTTTAAATACTTACATTTATAAAACTCGCTCCATTATTGGCCTGTTCACGTGCAGATAATTGTAACTAGGTTACACATTCTTTTCATATCGAATTAAAGGTATTTTCTCTTATAGACTTAAGCGAAATGATGAAAACTAACGCTGAATGTCAACGAGAGTATCGAGAACGAAAGAAACTTAAGGCTGAATCTAACTTCCTTGAAAAAGAAAGGAAACGGCAACGCTAATACTACGTTAAGACGGCTGATTTAACAAAGAAAGAAAAAAGCGAAAGATGAGAGGCGATGAAATGACGCGTTAGAAAACACAGAGAGTTGTTAAAAATCATACCAGAACCACTTAAACCAACGACGCCAGAACCTGCAGATCAACTTATTGAAAAACTTCAAATGGAAAAGCAAAACCTTGAAAGAAAAAATGGTTCTTTAAGAGTAAAACTGCATCGAATGAACAAAAAACAAAAAACGAGGGTATGAAACTGATGTTTATAACACAGTTCTTGATTTTTATCACAGAGACGATGTTTCCACTGCGCTGCCAGGAAAAAAAGATGCAAAAACTATTCAGAGAAAAAGAAAAAGACTGAGGATACAAAAAAGAGCTTTAAACGATTTTTTGAGCAACCTTTATGAAAAGCTGAAAGCCGAAATGCCACAATTGAATAGAAAAGCCTATGTTGGAAAGGTTTTTGAGGTTGATGAAACAGATGCAAATATTTCATTTCTTGCGCACAAAGAAGAAATCTCCAATAACACTATTTTTCGTG
This sequence comes from Turritopsis dohrnii, assembly GCA_027922465.2. Taxonomy (NCBI): domain Eukaryota; kingdom Metazoa; phylum Cnidaria; class Hydrozoa; order Anthoathecata; family Oceaniidae; genus Turritopsis; species Turritopsis dohrnii. The sequence goes on from BQMF02000014.1 coordinate 1,552,008, forward strand.
AGCCAAAAAGAAAGGACGAGCTTTGGGTCAACCACATCAACATTTTATGTGTACTACCAGAACCATCTGATACAAAACGTGGAAGAAAATTTAATGCATCGATCACATCAATGATCAATGAATGCATGAGAACTTGGATGACAAAGCATTAACTCTTTAAGTAACAAACGTTACAAGTTATTAAATAGTTTATATTAATTTTCATTGTTGGTTCCCAATTATCAATTAGTAAAACTTATTCTTTTGTTCTTTATTTGCATAAGCAACGCCCATAAGTGCATCTTTGTCAATATTATGTAAAATGATTTTCTATTCAAGGTTACTTTTAATGTCTTGTATCCTACGTTACGTATTTGGTGTTGTAACTTTTCGGGTAAATTTTGGTCTTTAAATCGAAAAAAGGTATGTTTATGTATCTTTATTGTTGAGTTTCTTCCCATAAAAACGATGCGAAAAAAAATCATGTTTTTAAAATCTTGAAAAAAGTGTAACAAACGTTACGATCAGAGACTCCACTTTGGGTAGTTCTTCTACCTAAGCCGTACTCTAAAGAGAAAAGATTTTTACTCTGACTAGATTATAATGTGTCTCTGAATAAAAAGAAAGTCCAATATTGATTGATCTTTTACTTATGCTATTTTCTGATAACCTAAAGTTAGTGTAGTTTGTATCACCAATAATTTTCAGAAAATTTCAAAATATTTCGATTCACTATTCAACAACGACAAGTATTTTTCTATTTTTTCCCCTTAAACTGACACATATATCAGTCCTACCTTCAAAACAGGAGTAACCACTTAAAATATATAGACATAACATTTATTTTAAAGTTATTCGTTTGCATAATGTAAGTTATGCAAAATTTAGTGAAAAACAAATTCATGTGTGAAATTAAAAAACCAACATTATTTTGTACTATAAAACTTGATTTTCTTATTTTTTGATGTCCATTGTAACCCTAGGAGTCCGTTTTCAGTGTTTTTGAAAGCAATACCTTTTCTCAAATTTCGTATTTTCAATATCTGAAAAGTTGCACTTTTCTGAAAACGGCTCTTAAACGTTCTTGGGTGTGAAGGAATTTGAAATATTGTGGCCTTGGTAGATATATTTTTGTGAAATTATTTGTGTTTACTGCACCCTCAATGAAACCAAATTTATTGTTACACAAAGAGCAGTACGAGAAAGATTTGGGTTACTTGAGCAGCGAGCCAAGCAAAAATACAGGATTGAAGAGTTAGCAAGTGGTATTGGGACAGAGGTTTCAGCAATTGATGTCTTGATGGAGGATATCTTGGCATGGAACGAAGATTTTCACAGTAAAAAAGATAAAGATAAAAAAACAGTAGAGAAAATTCGTAATCAAGCAATGGAAACATTTACTGAAAGCAAAAAGCGAAAAGAGTTACAAGGGGTTGATTGAGCTTGCAAAAAACGAAATAGTGGTAATGATACCATTAATAATTTAAGAGAAAAAGCAGATCAAGATAGAGAATTACGACTAGAAGAGCTGAAAGTGAAAAAAACTAGAGGAAGAAAATATTCGTGCTCTGCACAATAAGCAGTTTGAACAAACACAACAATTGATCCAGCTTCAACAACAACAGAATAATGCATTGATGGCATTAATTGCAAACTTGGTCAAAAAAGATTGAGAGAAATGTGTACGTAGACACCAACTACAATATTGACGTTTTTTTTTTTTTTTTTTTTTTATTGTTTTATTTTCTCTTTATGTATCAAGGACAGCAAAACATAAAAGTACAATAAAATCTATGCAAAGTAGTCTTTTAAGATTGGTGGATCTAATCCAAAATAATTGGAGGCAACATTTCCATAACGAATTGATCTTGCATTTGTTAAAATTGAACATACAATGTACATTTTACCCATTGCACTTAGCTGTAACTTCAAGTTTTTTTTAAAGTCCAAGAATTTAAAAAAGTTAATAATATCTGCAAATAGCCACTCCACTGATTTACGTACTTGCCTAATTGCATGGTTGAATTCTTGCTGTTGTTGAGATAGCCTTGCACCTCTGAATGGTGCTTGTAGATGGACACGAAGTGGGTAGGCTGGATCCCCATAAATACAAAGTGGATCTCCATTTGGTGCATGTGAGAATTGCATAAGTTGAGGCAAGAGACCAGATAAGGCTAACATACTACTGTCGTGTCTCCTACCTTCAACTGACCCATACATAATGGCAATTAAACCATTCGGTGCAACCATTGATTGAAAAAAAAAACTCTTCGTCAAAAATTGCCCCATCACTGTGACTTAATATTTTCTTAGAGCCATTTTACTTTTACTTTCGTTTTTACAAAAATTACACGCCGAACTGTCGTCTTCAAAAAAAAAGGAGGAAACAGCACGGTCTACCGTACTCTCCTTTGCTGTCGTTGTTGCTAAATATGCCTAATGTTTTTATTGTAAATAATTTTCTCTTAAATACCATCCAAATTTTTGTAAGGCTATAATAAACTGGGTTTCCGTCCTACAGAATTTTTATTTGCGAAAGTTTAGTTTCTAATCCTGGCAGGACTTAAAAAATCTTTCATGTCCACATAATCTATCAATAAAGAGCCATAGCTGTCTAGAAAACTCACAATTATAATGCATCCTTATCCAAGTCTACCACTAAAGCAATTTCAAATTTTCATTCCGGCCAACAGAATTCATACGGAATTAAATCCATCAATCAAAACGTTACTGCGTATGACAATTTTAACGTTATCATATTGAAGTATTGTTCAATTGAAAGTTTCTTACTTGGTTTCTATTATTTATTTATTTATCTATTAATTAACAGTAGGCAACTCAATCGGATTGATGTCAATAACGTTAACAAAAGCCCATATTTAAAAAGAGTTGTTTGTTTCTGTTTTATCAATACCTTCGAGAAAGTTACGGCTACTTTTGTTTTTTCCTGTCTTGACTTACATCAAAATGATGGTAAGTTACCAATTGGACGATGCCTTAGAATTATGGCAGGAAAAAATTGTACGTTTGAAGCAGCATATCCTCATAAGACGTGTTCAGTTTGCAGAGATTCAGAAGTTGGAAGAAAACTTAACTGAAAATCAACTGCTTATCCACCACGACTAAAGGTTAAAATTACAAATGTCCAAAACAGAACGAGATACTAAGTGCTTAGTTCGGGAGAAAATCTTTCTCTCTGTTCACTGTTTGTAGCTACTACAGATCAACAGATGAAGAAATTGAGAAGATTCCAATCACTATAACTTCAAAAGAGAGTGATAAGTCAAGAATTGCCTTCATTTCAGGGGTTAGTAAGGTAATTATTACCCATTCAATTGAAATTTCACATCAGAATATATAAACAAGGTATTCATTGCAAGCTATGGAATATCATCCCAATTTAGATTGCTTATCATATTTCACTTGCTCTTTTTGATTCACCAAAACATTACCTTTAAGTGGCACTATAATAAGACTGGTCATGGAAAGGGCCCCATGGACGGAATTAGGGGCACCGACAAGAATACCGTATACGGAAGGGTTATTTGAGGTGATATCATAATCAATCACCCTAAAGTGTTTGCAAATGGACATCGCAAAAGTAGAATCACTCTATCTGCCGAGCGATGAGGTGATGAAGGAGCCAGCGGAGATTAAAATCACAAAGAAGATCCGGAACACCCTCCAGATCCACAAGGTGGTGCGTGAAAAGAGCAATGAAGGAGTGTTTTGTCACAAGTTTTGTTTTTTTTTAGTTCTGACTAAGATCCATTTTATATGCAATGGCATGGTGAAGTGTGTGGTCATAAAGTCAAGAATCAAGATGAAAACACATGTTGCTGTTGCCTCGCTAAGTATGAGTTCAATGAGAATTGGTTGAAATGTCCATTGTGTAACTAATGGTTTCACGAAGACTGTTTTCATGTTTAGATGAATAATATTGTGTTTTATGACTTTCAAAATCATTTTTTACAACGTTCACATAATTTTCACTTCTTCCACACCAGTCACTTTTAAAAAATTCTCAAAGTATCCAATTCCGTCCAACCGATTTTTTAATTTAAGTATCACCAGCATAGGAAGAGCTAAAATGGTGGTTGAAAAACATGAGATTGAGGAATAGTAATTCAGTAAAAACCCAACCACCACATCTGATAATAAGCTTGGATGCAGCAGGAGAGGATGGTGATGAGAAGATGAGCAGAGGAACAGTGGGGCCCGGGAGCCAACTGTGGAAATGCATCAGTAGGAGGCCAATGGACCAAGATGGAAAAGAACGAGCACATCAATGTGTTAAAATTGAAAGCAGCATTGTTAGCAACAATAACCAACCCAGGTCCATCAACTTCTTCTAGACAATCAAGTTACTCTAGCCTATGTAACAAAAATGGGCCGCCTATCAAGCCCATCATTTCTGAACTTAACTGAAGAGAGTTTGGTCATATTTGTGAGGGATGACACACGGGCTATCAAGAATTTTACGTGTCAGAATGTACATTTGCCATTGCTAGAAACAATATAACTAGCATGTAGCTTTAGCTAAAAATGCCCCCGCCCTCAAGCATTCCAATTTGTACACACAGCAAGCTATACATTGCAAGCTATACAACGGAAACAAAAACAAAGAAAACTTTGTTACTTTTTGTTATCTCTTGATCCTATGTCACACTGATGCTAATTTATGCCTTTCAAAAAGTGTAATTAAGGCTTAACAAGTAATATCATAAAGTATTGGCTACAAACAGAAGAAATGTGTGAACTGAAACCATGGTTACATATTTTATAATCAAAATAAGATAAACATTTGTTAAAGAAATTCTGTAAGAGCCAAAAGAAAGAAAAAAAATTTTTTCAAAAAAAAAATTAAAGCGAAAAATCCATTAGAAATCTGCGTTTCAAACTTTGATTCGAAACTAGAAATATAGCCAAAGTTTACATAAAAAACAAGAAAAAATATAAGAAGGTTTTATTGATCATGATCACACCAGGTTTGTGGGGGAAGACAGAAAGAAGGGACACGAAGAACGACGGTTTGTAGGCTTTCTTGCATATACAAAAATCCAATTAAATCTTTTTAAGGCAAGATCCGCCAAAAATCAGTACATTCAAAAAATAGCCAAAGTTTACATAAAAAATAAGAAAAAAATATAAGAAGGTTTTATTGATCATGATCACACTCCAGGTTTGGGGGAAGACAGAAAGAAGGAAAACACGAAGAACGACGATTTGTAGGCTTTCTTGCATACACAAAAATCCAATTAAAATCTCTTTAAGGCAAGATCTGCCAAAAATCAGTGCATTGAATAAAATTTATCGAACGAAAGATTATTTAGAGCTAAAACATACACAAAAATAAAATGTTGTTGGCAAAATTTCAGATTTCAAGCTGTGCTTCAAAATCCTAGTCGTTCACTTCACTAAAACAACACAAAAGTAATATGAAAAATGTCTAAGCAATTTTAGCATACGAACTTCCTAAATAACATAGTATAATATAATAATAAATTAGGAAAGAGATAAGAAAAAACATTCCACTTACAGTACCATGCTTTGAAACGGGAAAAAAAGCAAAGTCAGCTAATTAATTGTATTCCACCGTGTAACGTCAACACGAAAGTTGGAAGATGATGATGATGATGATGATGATGATGATGATGAAGAACAAAATCGGAATTGACATTCGCCTATCTCGTGAAACTACTATGCCTCCTCGCTCGCTTACGCTCGCTGCGGGGGCAAAAACTGTTATAAACTAATGTATTAAATAAAATTAAATAGTATAATAAATAGCCAGTAGTATAAGTCAAGCAGAAACTAAGGCTAATGGCACAATCAAAGGCGAACTGACAAAACAAGAAGTAAGCCTAAGCCAAAAGAGCTACATGCAACTAAGGCTAACAAGAGAAACGTAAAAGAGGCCTGAGCCAAACGGGCTTAATACAGCCGACAAAATATAGCAGTCAATAAAGAAAAAAATACAGCAAATAAATTCTGATATGATAAGATAGAATGGAATTGACTTAGTAAAAACGCTTGTCTCTCGTCCGTGTAGACTTCGTTCATTTAACTATAATGTCAAGGATGAATATCGGGTAGGGAGTTGATGACTAGGTTTTAATATTTTTAAAAATATCCACCAACAGCGGCTGTTTCAACGAAACATAGAGTTAATTTTATTTCATAAAATCTCCACCCGATCTAATACTGGATATCAGTCATGCCAGTTAGGATGCTTAAAGCTATAGCTTAAAACCATCCTATACTTAAAGCTAGAAGCGATAGCGTTAACCCTCTCTTTTTTTCATGCTAGAACGAAGGAAAAACATAACGCGAAAGTAAATTGAACAGGTAAATTTTCGTAGATTCAAAAATCATTGACATTGTAATTTGATAACAGAGATTGCATAATAGAAAAAATAAGCAATGTATTTTCAGTCTTTTTGCCGTAGAATGGATAAGACTAGTGATCAAAACACACCATCTACAACTTCATCATCTACCTCGTCTATAAATAAGGACCAAAATCAGAATCCAAAGAGGAAGGTAGAAAAGGAGAATAATCCTACCAAACCTGCGCTTAAAAAAGTTAAAATAGAAAGGCTCAGCCTGGAGGATTATGCCACTGAGAAATTGAACACCTATATTCCTGATAAGCAACTTGAGGAAGGAATTTTAAAAGAATTCTCTATCCCATCCAATCTCAAATTAAACCAGGAGTTGGATACCCATATAAAGCGTACAGTTGAGAACAAAAAAAACAATGTCTTGCAATCGATAAAGCCCTTGAGAATATCCAAAAGAAGATTTGTCTGGTTTTCGGTCCACGCTGCACTATGTGGGAATTTCTTGATCATGAGAGAAAAGGAAATGAAAGCTAATGCGGGAAATAATGACAGTAATGAGATCTTGGACACCGCAGATAGAATGTGCAATCTTATGGAAATGTTGGCTGTCCACATTGGTCAGACTTTCAACTCGACCTCTTATTATAGAAGACAAGAAACAAGTTACTGACATTCTGAAGAGTAATAATGATGTACTGGAGGAAAATAAAGGCGGAAAGCTGTTTAGAGAAAAATTTGATGATGGAGTTGTTGCACAGTTGAAAATTATGAAAAAATCAAAGGAGTTTCTTGGTGTGGCAGAATATAAACAAGCCAGTGGTTCCCATTAGATTAATTGGTATTATCAGTGAAAAGTTGGAGATTGACGGATGCACAATTCTACATCATGCCACAGATGATACAACTATGCTGATAGTCAAGTCAAGGTTTAGTACCATTGCAAAAATGGCAATTCTGTGACAATCTTCACAAATGATACAGATGTCATTATAATGTGCATGTATTTTTGGAAAGAAGAGATGGGCAAAATTGTTATCTGTTCTAGTTTCAACAAAAACGGAAGGTGTCAATTCAAACAGTTAGATATTCAAACTGCTCTATATAGTTTGGATTCATCTATTGTTCCTTATTTACTATTGGTTCATGCTTTTGGAGGTTGTGACACCACGTCGATGATACATTGCTTAATAATAAAATGTGTGTTGTTGCCAATGACTTCAACAGTTTGTGTATATGACAATTGTTATTTAATAAAGATCCTTAAGGTCAATCAAAAGGAAACGCTCAGCAGATAGCATAAAACTGCTAAGGAAAGAAAAACCTAAATCACAATGATGTTAAGAAAATTTTTCATAGAAACGAATGCAACACATTTGCAAGTGCATTGATATTTAGATAGATCAGTTATTAGGAAAAGATCTTTCAGCGTTTGATATGAAATTGCATATCACCACATAAAACGACTTTCCCAAGACTGGATGCCTGAAGCTTTACAATTAGGAGGTATTGACAAACTTCTGCAATGCCGTACTCTTAGGGAGTCCCAACCAAACTTTAGTTTGAATCAAATAAAAACAATTTGATTGAGTGAAAACCATGGATTATGCCATTGTCTTCAATCTTTTAATGAAATCAAGGATAAGGAACGGTTGTTACAGATTATGATAGTCACAGATAATCATGAAACTTTATGACTGTGCTCGCTGACTTTCAAAGATTATCTTTCAGAATCATTTGTGTAACAGGTAAGATGCTACTATTTTGTGCAATCTAGCTCAAATAAGATAAGTATCAAGATTTCTAAAAATCCTACAAAATAAAATTGAGATTTAATACTGAAATTTGTGTCATAAAAATCAAAATCCGTACTGTTCCTTGATTATTTCAATGGAAGGTTTGGTGATTGTTTATAAATACAAAGCACGCCATAAAATATTTGATTCCCATCCATACTTGCAAAGAAAAGAGGCTTCTACATTCTATATTCAAAGGTAATTTTCGAAATCAGGTTTATAACAACTCATCTAATAGTTCTTGAAATGTTGTTACATACCAAGGAGCTCTTTCTTTAACTTTTTGTCGAACACAATTACCACCAAAGCCAATAAAAAGGTCGGCTAATGGGTACGTTTCCAGATCGGTCATGCCATCACCGATAACAACTAGTCTAAATCAAAATTAAAATTTGATCAACGCTGTTTGACCTACACTCGTCATCCATCACAAATGACCTTTGCTAATATAACAGGAAAATGGAAACTGAAAACTACAACAAACCTTTGATATTTATACTGATTCTTCAGTTTTTCAACCACTATTTTCTTTCCACCAGATGAAGATGTAGGTTGCGTTTCATCAAAACCTTTATACAACCCTGTAAAGCCAGCAGACAAAGAAACATTGAAAAGACTTCATGCAAAAGTAAGAAGTAGAAAATAATGGTAAATTAATCAATGGGATTGTTAAACATTTAAATTCTGGTTAATTACTTACCACTATCATCGAAAAATATTTTGTTACAGAATACGTTTCGTTCAGGTATTTCTAACGTTTCAGCAACTGGTTTTATGAGTGACCAAAATCCACCAGATACTAAATAGACTTCTTTGTTTTGCTTCCTCAAACATGAAACCAATTCACTAAAAAAAAATTCAACTGTCGCGAACAAAGCTTAAACTTTAAGAGTAGTACATTCCCAGCAAACATTTCAGACATGTGATGGCTTTTAGTGAAATGTGACCTGAAGAGGTCCTGAATTGCAAACATTGCTAATTAAACCTTCAAATCTTGGCGTAGATTATTACTTTAAACAAAATACTACTACAAATATTAATTGTAAAAATTCAGTAGGCAATCCATTGCCACATATAGATGTTTAATATCAGCATATCATCTGCTATGTATATAAACAACAAGGCCTTTCATTTTCTTTAAGCTTTTTTCACATGCACGTAGTTTTTGTCGTAACACCAAACGAACTTTTTTTCATAAGTTCTTACTACGAAAACATGCCTTGACCTATATTTTCATTCACATGCACTAAAATTTGTTAGATCATTAGCAAAAATGATGTAATTTCGAACAAAAGACGTCATTTCGAACGCTCGATCTAATTTTTCGAACGTTTTTTTCTTCTTGAGGCTTACGGAGGCTTACGACGATTTTCTTAAAAACAAAATTTTTTGTTTTTAAGGAAATCGCCGTAAGGGCTTATGAACGTCCGTGAGACCTTGCGAAAACTTTTCCTTAAGGAGAGAATGAATGAACATTCTTCTATTCGTAAGAGCTTGCGTAAAATTTTACGTGCATGTGAAAAAAGCTTTAAAACGATCTTCCTTTTCTTAAGCTTTTTTCACATGCACGTAATTTTTGTCGTAACAACTCACGAACCTTTTTTCGTAAGTTCTTACGAAGAAAAAATGCCTTGACGGAGATTTTCATTCACATGCACTAAAATTTGCTGCAATAAAAAATACAATGTACATTTGGAACGTTTGGAAATAGATCATTAGCAAAAAATGATGTAATTTCGAACAAAAGACGTCATTTCGAACGCTCGATCTAATTTTTCGAACGTTTTTTTCTTCTTGAGGCTTACGGAGGCTTACGACGATTTTCTTAAGCTTTTTTCACATGCACGTAATTTTTGTCGTAACACCTCACGAACCTTTTTTCGTAAGTTCTTACGAAGAAAAAATGCCTTGACGGAGATTTTCATTCACATGCACTAAAATTTGCTGCAATAAAAAATACAATGTACATTTGGAACGTTTGGAAATAGATCATTAGCAAAAAATGATGTAATTTCGAACAAAAGACGTCATTTCGAACGCTCGATCTAATTTTTCGAACGTTTTTTTCTTCTTGAGGCTTACGGAGGCTTACGACGATTTTCTTAAAAACAAAATTTTTTGTTTTTAAGGAAATCGTCGTAAGGGCTCATGAACGTCCGTAAGACCTTACGAAAACTTTTCCTTAAGGAGAGAATGAATGAACATTCTTGAGCTTACGTAAAATTTTACGTGCATGTGAAAAAAGCTTTAAAGATAATAGACCATTAGAAGAAAGGCTTTATATTCCATCAAACTTTAGCATAAATATTCTATAAAAATAGATTCAAGTGAATTTTATCACATTTGCTATTACGGAAAAACAATTTTGTTTGAACTTAGTTTGTTCAAAAAGGAATACTCAAAAATGAGTCAGAATTCTCTTAAAAACGTTTTTACTAACCTGATACCAGCTGTCAATTTTGGTGGAGATGACGTCACAAATTCTTTAACCTAAAACAGTGAAAACTACAAATTTTTGGTCAATGTGGTGAGGTATTTGATCCTTCGTTTTTCTGTGTCTGTGAATGTATCTGTATGTAATCTCATAGTTCATCAAGACCGTATAATTCAACACTCAATAAAAAGTCAAAAAAATTATTTTCAGGTTTCCTTTAAGGTTACTTTTAAAGGTTTTGTATATATATACAAAAGAAAAGTGAGTGCAAAAAGAAGGATAGACAAGTTATAATGGTCCTCATTAAAAGAATTTGCCTTTTCACGAGTTGGTCTAATAATCTTCAATCTTTCATTCAAAGCATCTCGAAATGATATTCCCTCTCCCATTGCCTTGTTGGTCCTACAATATGAAGCGTATTCTGTTAACCCAAACCACAATTTTTATAGAAGAAAGAGAGTCAAAGAAAGTCAAACTGAACAATGAGTAGAGGTTTTACCATTCAGCCACTTCCTTGCCAACACCGCAGTATGAGGCCAACTCGTCTATTCCTTCTCCCACACATACTGTACTGTCAACATCAAAACAAACTGCATCAGCAGTTCGCCAAATCTCTTTTACTTTATTTTGATCTAACATATCTATGCAAGAAAGCAAAAACACAAAAAGTAACTTTCTTAGAGATTCAGCAAAAGCAAACGGAAGCTCAAAAGAGTCAAGAAAAGAAATGTAGCTAATCTTAAGCAAGCAGCCAACCTTTTCAGTCAAACACAAAAAAACCTGCAAAACCTCAACAAAACAGAAAAAACAGAAACATTTTCTGTTATAAAAAATTCAAAACTCAAATGAAATAAAAATGCAAATTTTTTCAACTAAAATCTTCAGGAAGACTAACTAGCAGCAAACTTTCATTTTTGTCATTGCGAAAAACTTTGCGAATAGCATGTATCAGTGATCCTATTCTTCCAGTCGTGTTTCTTTCACAAAGGGTGCTCATGAAAGCAGCACGTAACCATTTTGTGAAAGTGAGATTAGTGGGATTATGATCAATGCATAGGCAAACGGTTTAATCATGTGCAATGCTTTTATTAAGAAAACTAAAATTACAGAGTTACATTAGAATTAAATCCTCAAAGCCATGAAAATCGAAATAAAGTTTAATGAAAAGGATATTGGTAAGTTGAACTTGTAAGGAGAACACACAATGGCACTGATTGCGATCTCCTTTTCTTCAACTTGACTTGATAATAGCTGAGAATGGAAAACAACAGAAAAAATGAACCAACCAAAACAAATGAGAAAAAATCAATATTATTCTGGACTTGAAGTAACAAAACATCCACATCTAGCGGATTCTTTCGAGTTAATTTGGGGCCAAAATCTTGCTTATCAAGTTGTGAAAGCACAATTCTTCAACATTCAAGTTATTGAAGAAATTGTCATAGAAAGTTTATCAGTCTTCAAACCAAGAGCTATCAAAGATTTATAAACTATGTACTGGTTGAAAGCAATTTGCAGAGCCATTGCATAATGGGAAGTCTAAATAAACATGAACTTATGTCTTTAAACAAAAACTCTCTAAGGATCAGGTGTATTTTTCTTAAAGCGAAGATGAAGATAATGCTTGCTTCAGGGATTGGTAACAAGGTTTCATTGCCTTCGTCTTCTGAATCGACTGAGATATTACATTCAATTGTAAAAAATTGCCAAATTGTATTAAATTGCCAAAGAAAACAACAGCATCTGATGGCTCCAGCTTTAATTGAAAAATGAGTAACTATACGACTCACTAGGATAAATTGAACATCACCTAATGTCACCAGTTAACATCGGGCTATTGCATTTTAAGGAATGGAGTTTCAATGTACCTCAGCATAATTGGTATTATAGAAAAGTCGGAAGTCAAATTTGAAGGTACATATGACTGCATCATCTCTGTACATTTTAACTTAAACACCGACATAATGGCGAAATTATCATGAATATTAATAATTCACATTTTTAAGCTTTTTTCACATGTACGTACTTTTTGTCGTAATACCTTACAAACTTAATGTCTTTATGGAGATTTTCATTCACATGCACTAAAATTTGTTGCAATAAAAAATACAATTTACATTTGGAACATTTGGAAATAGATTATTAGAAAAAAATGATGTAATTTCGAACAAAAGACGTCATTTCGAACGCTTGATGTAATTTTTCAAACGTTTTTTTCTACTTGAGGCTTACGGAGGCTTAAAATTTTACGTATATGTGAAAAAAGCTTTACAAAACTACTGGTCAAAAATATCATCGTTCATGAATAATATGTAAACACAAGTCTTGAATTAAAAACGAAAGTTTTGAAATGGTTCGCAAAGAAGAATCACATAACGATAGTGAATTATTTTTTCCCTTCCAGACCTAAACAAAGTTTTACAAATTTCAATAATATACACTAAGGTACACTAAGGAAGATCAGTAACTGAGAAAAAAACATCTGTTATAGATCCAAAACACTTTCTTACAAGTAGTTTACAAGCAAAACTTATATAGATTAAGAGATAAACTTATATAACTACAAATATTCAAGAATTTAAAAATATTGGTCTTATGACACTAATATAACAAGGGGACTGATTCATTTTATTTTTAAATTGTGATCATTGAGAGAAGTATTGGGATCCAATTATGTATTCATGGTTACAAGAGTTTTCTGCTTGAAATGTTAGTTGTTTCTAACAGACACAGTGCTGATATGGTCGTGACAACAGTTTTTTTATAGTTGCAAATGTAAAATCCAAGAGAAAAATAATGTTAATTAGGTTCTCTTGGAAGTTAATGATCAGTCATACTTCTTAGGATGGTAAAAAGGTCTTACGTTTTTTGACTTCTTGCTTGCCTAACCTTTTTCTAGGACTTCCTGTGATTTGTTTTCTGAAAAACAAAATTTCAAAGAATTGATAATTTATTAGCAATAATACAGGCAATAACATCAGACAATGAAAGTGTTGAAACTAAAGTAACTTAAACACCATACGCATAATATTTTATACATACTTCTGTAGGGGCCCTTTGTTGCACTTTATTTCTGACAACACAGGAAAGAACATCAGGGGGTTCTTGTTGCACTTTATTCGAGAAAATACAAGATATGACATCAGAAAGTTAAAGTGTTGGAAGCAAATTAACTAAAATAGGATAGGTAAAATTAATTTCATATCTACTTCTTCAACTATGTAAGCATGTTTATTGGCCATATTATTTTAGATTAACACTGGAAAATAGGACAGAGAAAAATAATCTAAAGAATATCAGTATAGCAATACCTGCTCACCATCTGCTTTATCTGAAATAAAAGGCAAGTGCTTTGCAAAACATAAGCAGCTCATATGATGGCTCAAAAGGCCAAATATTTTTTGTTTTAATCACTTTGCAAAAATACAAAGAAACCAGTTAAGCCAGGGCAATGCTAAATTCGCTTATTTACTTTAACTTTTATGTCGTCACTTTTACATTCCTTAGTAGGTTGACAATTATACATGAAGTTCATTCATATTAAGGTAGATAAACTAATCATACCTAAAGTTGTTAAGTTTCATAGCTTCTTTATAGTCAGCTAATAAAAGCAAGGGGAGGAAAATTGAAGATATAGTCATCAATGAAAATGTCTCTATGAGCCTCTTAATAATTATCATCAACCAAAATAAACAATCAAAATTCTTTCCAGTCAGTCACCAGATAAACTCCACCATAAGAGTCAGCTGTTAGTCATGATGCATGTAATATTGTCATCTGGCATCTAATCAAACAACAAAATGATAGGTAAATTGTAAAACAACCTTAACACTTCCATTGCAGATTAAATGCATGATTTGCAGGTTTACAGAAAGACATTCACAGTAAAAACATCCTTGTTCATTTGAGAAAAACAATGATGTTGGTGAAATACAATGAGAATAGAGAAGGAGAACTCAAGAACGTCAGCAAAAAGGAAATTTTAATATCAAATTATAGTTCCACATTATGTAAAAAATCAAGAAGTAAATAGTTTGTCATGTTTCAGCTTTATAAAGTGTGTTTACCTTAAAGTCACAAAAATCGCGTACACAGAAAGACCCAAGCACAAATTGTTGCGAGTAAATTGTCGCAATTTTCGCGACATTTTGTGTAGGCAACATTTTTCTTTTTAGGATTCGCGGCTTTTTGTGCATGCGACTTTTAAGATTCCTTAAGTTGTATTCAAACGTCATGTTTCAGCCCATAAATGATTGCCAAAAGTCAGTGAATGCAATGGAGTCTCAATAACATCAAACTGTGATCATTCCAACTCGTAAAAATAGAAAAATTAAATAGTGTGTTTATTTCTGGGTACTTATTGGTCACTTATCATAGATGGAATTTTTATTTCAAGATTTCAAAGTTAGGGAAGTCATCAAAGAAGAAGACAATAGTGACAAGAGATTGCAGTTCAAAAATTATCAATGCCCTCCATTCTCATTGGAATGAATGATCTAAATGTCAGATTAACTGAAAGGGTCCACTCGAAACTACTCATCACTCTTAAATACTTCTTTTCTTCCTTTGATGAGTTTAATATTTGCAGTGAAAATATTGCTGGTTGCTTCTTAGAAAACCCTTCTATCCTTGAAACATGATCTGGGCTAATAACTGTACCGGAAGGAAGTATAAATCATAGAAAAAAAATTGGAAATGACTGAAAGTTTTATTTTCGCTTTTATATAAATTCTCACAAAAAATTGACATGTTTTTACCCAGGGGTTTTTATAAAAATTGTTGTAAAAAAAAAATAAAGATAACTTTCATAACTTTACCTAAAAGAACCATTTACACTTTTCTGTAAATGAAATTAACACTTTGTCAGTTCCATATCACTTTTTATCAAAATCCCTTGAAGCAGTACATACAATAACCAAAAACATCAATATTTAAAATAAAAACAAAAGATCCTGATATATATACAGGCTGGTATCAAGATGTAGGTACTATCAAAATTAGCTAATTATTATGAAATGGTTTTAAAGTGTAAGTGTAACTATTTTTGAAATTAAAACGACATGAAATGTTGAAGCTTGTTCATAAAAAAACAATATTATAATTCTGAAAATAATTTCTGAAACAGTAAAGAAAAATCATAGCCATATCAATCTAAAATCATAGTTCTATAATTATGACAATCTGAAAAATCATGATCTGAATGAAACGCTCACAGATTTGAGTATAAAACATTTTCAAACCGGCTTATTTTAAAAAGGGACAAGTCATATTTTGGTTTGTTTCCTAAAGCTAAGTCAGCCAATACATTACCAGTTACAGGTGCCATTTTGAAGCCATGACCTAATAATAAAATAAAATAGAATAAAAGATATTATTCCAACTTCGAGTCCACATCATGAAGGACAGGAGAGCCAATTTAGAAACGATGGTTGAAAGCTTTTATATAGAGTTTAATCACTGTGTCAGAAAATACTTTAAATCTTAAAGCTTGGTTTCCACTATGAGTTAACTTGAGTTAACTTGAGCTAAAATTCGTGGTTTAGAAAATTAACTTAAGTGGAAACATCTTCAGAACCAGCTCAAAAATTTTAACTCGCGTTTTTTCTCAAATTAAACCATGAGTTAACTTGATCTTGGAAACAAAACTTTTCGTTTCCAAGATCAAGTTAACTCATGGTTTAGAAAAACATCAAAGGATTCCGACTACTTGCAGCATGTTTCTGAAGTGTCGAAGAAACTGTTTTTAATGAAAACGTTAACTTTACGAATGTAGTGAGCGTAGTGGAGCATAAATATGGTCACTATTTTAGCTTTGATTGAGTTAAGTGAAAACGTGACGGTATATCCTTGTTTATACGACAAAACGACTAAGGCATACAAAGAGAAAGACGTTGTACAGAATTCATGGAAAGAAGTTGCAGAACCTCTTGACATTATTGAAGATGGCGTGTACCTTTCGCGTTTTATTTACTGCAGTTCTTTCTAAGGGGCTGTTCATATGGAGGCGGGCTGATTTTCATCCCGTGTTCATATGATAATTTTCATCCCGCTCAACCGGGCTAGAATTTTTTTACATCACGTGACCTCACATTCTTTGTGCAGGAATTGATAAAATCTCAGCCCGCCTCACCGGGATGGAGTGTTCATATGTACAATTTTCATCCCGCCTAGCCGAGATCTCGGTAAAAACAAGCGAGATCTCAAGGCGGGCTGGCTCGCTTGTCATATGAACACATTTTATTTTTTTCGTACGTTTCTTAAAAATAGCGAGATCTCACCTAACCGAGCCAGCCCGGTCAACCGGGACAGCCCGCCTCCATATGAACAGCCCCTAATACATCATCAGAGCTACTGTTGTCATTGAACATCAACAGCTCACGTGTTCGTAGTGGGAACTATGCATACTTAATTAGGTTTGTGTAAACAAAAAATTAACTCATGGTTTAGAAAAATAAACCAGCTCAAGTTAACTCATAGTGGAAACCAAGCTTAAAAAGACAAACAACTTACACCCAATAATTGCAAAATGTTGAGTGTGATTTTAAAAGCTGTATTTTACATATGATACGTAAGGCAACAAAAGGTGACAAAAAATATCTGCGTTTTCCTCAAATCTCCATTTAACACTCTATCCAACATTATCAAACAAAGTGACATAATATGATGACTGAAGAATTTGCTTTTTGTTCCTCAAACGGAATTGAAGTAAAACAACAAGTAATGACAAATAAATTAACCTGAGAAACCAGCACCAATCACGATATTACTGAAAACAGGATGTGTATCCAGAATGAAATTGTGATCTGGTGTTACCTAAAGATTCATAATATACCATTTTGATTCATCATTTGAGTCATTCATCGTCCTCAAATTAATAACTTTAAAATACAGGTCCAAAAATAGATTTTCACTTCTCATAATTTCTTAAGTCGTAAAACATCTTTTTCAAACACTTTATTTCCCTGGTTGACATTGAAATTAAAATACTCACAGTATACATGCATCCTTCAACAACAGATGGCTTCGTAGATACTCCTTTGGTATAATTTTTGACAAACTTTGTAACATTGGAATGATCTGGTTCAAAAGCATCAGGATCCTGAGCATCAATCTCTTTACCAAAATGACTACATATCTGATGAAATAACATTTCAGACAATACAAAAAAGAAATTCACAATTCACATTAAGCCCAGAGTTATTTTCTATGTTTTTATAAGCTGTATGAGGTAAAGGCAAGGACATCAGGTTCACATTTATCATTTAAAGCATAAGTGTGTTATGAAATCTTACAAATTTGAACTATGAACAGTAAAGTGGTATAAATTAAATTTGCAAGATTTGAAAAGGAATTGTTAAGAGTGAAGTAGTATGCCTGAAGTATGCCAAATCAAAATGTAATAGTGAAAATGTGGTTCGAATTAGACATAAATTTCCGATTTTTGAACAAATTATCAAATGAACAGTTAATTAGAGATCTATTTAAAAAAAGAAAACTTTTAAAATCTAGCCCCACTCAGGTCCAACTTTCCATTTCTTGACAGAGTTATGAAAAGGAAATGAGAAATTCATACTGACCAAATTCTGAAAAAGGAATAAATTCAAAAACAGTAGTCAATATATGCATTCTTTGAATGTTTGAAAATTGTTTGACTGTTTGGTCTGAAATTCTCCATTCACCATTCATAATTATGAGACAGTTTATGGGAAAAGGATAACAAGCTAAAAATCAACTCTCTTCAAATCAAAACTTAGGTAGGAAAATCAATGCAATGAAAACCCTAAATCAATTTCAATTTCTTCATTGAGAAATCAAAATTCCAATGTAACCAGAAAATCGATTTTTTGATTGGAACTTCTATCACTTCTGTTCTCTGTGTAGCTACACAGTGTCAAATACTGCTAATACTGATTGGTGTGTTATCGCTTTTTTGTATAACCATTAATTATATTATTAAGTTTAATGGGTACATTGCTAAAACAAAAAAACGTAAATGTCAATTCACTTTGCAACAATACAAATTAACAAAAAATACACATATTCCCAGCTTTCTGCAAGTGCCCAGATTCAAATTTTAAATATTAACTACATAAGTAGCTCCAAAAGGCAGCGTGTAGCTACAGTGTCTTGCAGTTGGCAATGGTATCGAAACTAATGGTGGCAGTGGTGTAGTGATCACTGCTAATCGCTGATTCATTGTCAATCAAAAATTTCACTAGTGTGTTTTTTTTAGTTTTCAATGTTCTGGTTGACAACATCTTCGCAAGGTCAGGAAACGCAAAAAGTCAGATCCATACCATACTGGATTTCATACTATACTGGATTTCATTGTTAAGATAACCTAAGCACTTTAAAAAATTGGAAAATGCAAGCGTACGTGACTTGTAGAGACCACTGCATTGCATTTGCACTGAAAATGAAATAGGGAAATAAAATGGGGGAGACCAGGAAAAATTTGAATCTTCTGCATTACATAGCAATATTATCATGAAAACATGGCTGCCACACAAACAAAAAGATATGAGATGGAGGATTATTTTTCATTTTTTTTTTATTAGCTCGCTAATGCAGAAATAGCAGATCAGTCAAAATAACATAAAAAATGTGTATTGCAATTTTATTATTTTAGTTTACTTCATTGTTTTGCAAGGTAGAGATAATTATAATATCTTTTCATTTTCCAAGATTGATTAGCAGCTGAACAGTTAGTTGATAAATCCATTGAATATATGCCGTGCTCCAGTGGATTTTGATAACAAACGATATAAACATTAATGTTGTAAAAACATAACCATATATTTTAGATATTTATATAAATAACATAAATAGTGAAAATAACGTAAATCTAGGTTATATTAAATTTACAGAACAATTTTTATTATGAACAGAGGCATAGTGATAGGGAATAAAAATATGTCCTGAAAACAACGTATCAATTGAATTAAATCAAAAGGACAAACTTCTTTCTTTATCATCGTATTATGATTGGTCATTATGATCTTTCGCGCAAAAAAAACCTGTAACAATCAAGAAACTAATTCGCTACAAAATGTTCTGCAAAATACAGCCGTAATTTATTCTTTGATACGTGCACACTGTGGACCTTCTTTCGTTGCAAGAACCGTTTGTGAGTAGACATCATCTAAGAGAGTGGAGTTGTAAAACACAAAAAACACAAGAACTATTGCAAGGTAATTGTTTAAGCAACATCAATAAATAATACAATACAAGGATTAATGTTCTTTGAGACGATCAGTATTTTACTTTATCTTGCAGCTTCTTGATTACCGATTCGTTCCATTTCAGATTGGTGCTAGCAAATCTTGACTCAACTTGCTGTCATTTTTCAGCTAAGTCTATCCACATTTCCACTCATTTGCAGGGTTCACAGCATCTGGAAAATCAGGGAAAAAACTAACATAGTATTGCAATATCTTCAATCTTAATCTGAAATGTTTCAGAAAATGGAATCCAAGAGAGCATTTGGGTATTGAATTGAAAGTCTAGAATATTCATTAATGTAATTTTAACGTTTTATTCAAAACTCAAAAGTATGACATTTTAAGCTGCTGCTGAGTTAATATTCTATAAATTTTTTAGTGTGTTAAGATTTTAGAGGCTATAAAAGGTAGGTTTCTAGAAATTTATGTTGTTTAAAAGTTTTCCCTCTCATCTAATACAGAGCACATTTTCGTGTATTTTAATCCACGAACTGTGAAAGAATTCAATTTTTTTCATTGTCTTATGAAAATCAACAAAATACAGTATGGTGTATTTGTCTATGTACTTGATTTAATTTTATAAAAATTTCTGTTTTGAATATAAAAACTAGTGGCACCTACAGTTCTAATATCCATTAAGGAAACGTTTTTTTTTTCCTTTTCGGTTGATTCAAATTTATCCATGATAGTAGAATGCTATAAATAATAAGTGATTAACATGAATTATGTGCCTATTCATTTAAAGATTTTTGTTTCAATATTTGTTTTGTGAGGTGATGAATTAAAACAACAGAAAAGCTTACTCTAACTAGTACTTCGGAACTTTTGTTAATAACGGAATCGTGGCTGTTAACTGCAACATCATCTTATTGTTATTGCAAAACATTGTAAAATAAGTTGTTTTGATTCTTAGTACAGGGTATGGAAATGAAAGTACCAGGCTAGCAGCTCTTTTCCGTTATTTGAGATCCTTGTTATCTTCCACAATTCCCATTCACTTAGTTCGGTTTTCGTATCTGTAAAAAAACATAGATGAAAAGAAAATATTGAAAATTCTTTAGGAGAAACGCAGCATAAATAGCTCTTAATTTATCCAAATCAAATTGAATTAACACAAACTTTGGCATTGTCATTACAAAATCTTTAACAACAGCTAAAAAATCTTCATGGTATGACAAAAACCAACCAGGAATCATCAAGTGTCGTATATCACTCGATTGAGAGTGGGAATCTTTTCAGTTGGTGAAGAAACATGCCAGCATTTCAAAAGATACCCCACCTGAAATAAAACCAGCAAGATTATCAGCAGACTGTAAAGAATATCTGTTCAAAGAAATAAGGCCCTTTTGCTTGGCTGGTACCGAGGATACTGTTGCCCAAGAACCATCTCACCCCTCAGAAACAGGGTTGATATTGAAGTGGAGAATTTTTTTTAATCTCTCGCCTCAGAAATTGGCATTGACAGTGATGTGGAGAATTTTTTTTATCACTTGCCTCAGAAATGGGGTTGATAGTGAAGTGGAGAGCTTTGTTGTACTGCATTCTGTCAGATAAATTGTGATGCAAGACGTTGTAAATACATTTATTATTATTCATTATTTTTAAATACATTAATATCACATATTATGATGTATGTTATGATGCACGTTAACAGTATAGACAGCTATTTTATAATAATATACAGAGTGTAATTTTATGTGTACGTATAAAAAGATCTTTTTGTCATTTGTAGAATTTTTTACATCGAAAATGCTGAAATAAATTGAAAAGCATCTGCTATTACAAGACTCTATTCTCATTTGTTTATTTGAAGTTATATTTCGGCCTTCTTAGCGGAGGCCATCATCAGACATGATCCATAAACACGTCACTATAATGTTAATTCACGTTCACATAAAAATGTCACTAAAAGAATTGAAGACTCTATTCTATTCTTTATTGGATTGGTCTCCTCCTATGTGAAATACCTTATATAACCCAATTAATTTAATTAATTATTTAACCATGGTACTCTCTGGTTGGAATATAATAATCCAATAGCGGGGGTGGGGTGTGGAAAAAATTTATTTTTCATAACTTTCTCAAATCTAATAAAAGACTACTCATAAAGTACTTTATAGTCTCTATAGCACTTCTCACTTCGCATTTTGCGAGGTGATTTTGAAAATGGCTCAAAAATTGCGAAGTCATTATTTCAAATTTTCAGACAATTGCAAAGTATGATATCCAGATTACATACAGTACAGATTATAATATACACTTTTTCTACAGATACATTCTGTTATTTCAACTGCAAAGGTGTATCAAAATGTATTTTATAGCTATACACGAGACCATTTCAAACAGACAGTGAACGATAGTCATCTCAATGTCTGAAGAAAACAAAGCAACCTTGTTACCAGTGCAATTTCAAATATTGTTTTTCATAGGCTACTTTTGTGACATGTTTTTGCAATATTGAAATTGGAAAGTTTTTAAGTATCTTTACAAAATGTTTATCACATAATCTGATTAAGCAAAAAGAAATAAAAAAGTAAAATCAGTAACTCGTTGAATTTTATTAATAGAATTAAAACAATATCATGGATGTTCCATCATATGTTTCGAGAAAATGTCACGAGGATTATCGGAAAGCGAGCGGGAGTGCGCCGATTGCTCTAAGTTCTAAATACATTAGGAAAATGAGGGAAAATACGTATTTAATAAAAACAAATTTGCTGACGTGAAAAACATATTTGCCGACGTGTCCAACAAAATCATCATATCATGACGGCAAAATCATGCTGTCGGAAAAAAATTCTAATTAAAAGGGCTGAAACTAAAACTTTGAATTATAACTCCACCCTATATTTTATTTTTCGTTTGAATTTTTTTCCAAAAAATTAACAGCCAGAAACATTGAAAAATTAATGGGAAATTTCACTTTATTTTACTTACTTCATTTTACTTCACATTACTTTCAAAGAAAAGCGGGATGGGCCTGAAACTACATTAAGAACCAAAAATTTCGGCGGGACAAAATTTCGGCGAAAATTGTCGCCGAAAATTTGTCCGCCGAAATTAGGGGCTTCGCCGAAAATTTTTCCCTCAGAAATTTTTGGATTTTATCCTCTTGTTATATTTGGAGTTTTAAGCTGTATGAGGGTCGATGAAATGCTTTTTTTGGTCGATTTATTCCTTTCAGCAATCAATATTACTTCCAAACCTAATATCATGTAACTATTTGCATTGTTGAGAGTGGATGTGTCGTTGTGACTCGTCCTGAAGTCTTCAAGCCAAGCGGCTTTTTGTTTTTAAATTTAGGAACAACAGATTGTTGCATACCTTAAGGGAAGAAATTGTTTGCGGAAGGTATTTTTGCGGAATATATTTTTGCGGATACATGGCCCAAAAACGCCATATTTTGCGGAAGAAATTTTTGCGGATGACAACCTCAATCGAGATTTTGCGGAATTAATTTTTGCGAATACAAGAAATTTAGTACATTCAAAAGTCGGAAAAGACCTAATTTAGTACCTATTTAGGTCAATGTAACGGATGCAACTGAGTATGTCACTCAGTCTAGGTCTATTTCCCATGAAGGAAAAAGCAAAAAAACAATAACGAGAAACTGTCATACCTCCGCCGCCGACATAAGATCATTTCTCAAAGTAAAAGCAACAGTACAAAACCTGTTGCAAGTGCTGGTGCTGCTTGTATTGTTTTTGACGAAGAGTGATAAATAAATCTTTAGATATTCAATAACCTCGACATCTTTCCTTTTCCAACCCCGTTTCATTTTCCAAACGTTATGTATAGACAAGACTTTCATTTATATGCAAACAAAGTGAAAAGTCAGTTCTTTATGGGTGAAAAGTTTCGAATGTTTTGCGGAGTAAAATTTTTGCAAATGGAAAATTTTGCAGATGACCAATAATTATTCATTTTTGCGGAAGTTCCGCAAAAACAATTTCCGTACAAATTTCTTCTGCAATTTCTTCCACAAACAATTCTTCTCTTATGTTAAGTAGAATATTAAACATGAAATATTTTCTTAAACCCAATTTTTTGCATTTCCCTGTCACTAAAATGCTTAAAATTTGAAATCCTGCCAAAATTTTTTCCGCTGAAGTGACCAAAATCTCGCCGAAATTATTTCCGCCAAAGTATTTCCGCCAAAAAAAAAGTAGCCGAAATTTTTAGTTCTTAATGTAGTTTGATCATGAATAAACCAGAAGAAACAAGTATCTCCAACGACAGATTTTTGATCTGCATCATCATGTTTGCTTATGTTGTGAAGATGGTAAGACCTACAAAGACAGGTCAGTTTAAATGAACTAAAGGGGATGTGCAATAAAGTCAGAAAAATTATGTTTTCACACTGAATTGAGTATTAAAACATCATTTAAAGATTTAAAAAGATACATACCATCATCCAAACTTTCCACGCGCCATGCCAAAGACGAAGAACGACCATACGAGAAAAATCATGCAATGGTACATCACAACACATGTTTGAAGATGTGGGATGAAAATAATTGAGAAGATTCACAAAATCGCCACTGGAAAAATTATTACAATACTAGCCGCCAAGGCGGCGGCGCTCGCCGCCCATGTCCACCTGCTCTGTATCACTGTATCAATAAACGTCAAATTTCCTTATAAACGGCTAGTACAACTTGTGTTCAACCAGAAGCAGATTCGAAGTCACAACCTCTGGTAAAACCAATCTTTTATCAGTGTAACAATACACTCAAAACGTAGAGAGAGAAAACTTCAACTTTTTATTAGCTTTTGTTTTAAAAAAGTTACGCACTCTAACATGGGTGCTATCAAACAGGGGGAAAATGGTTTCTCTTCTTAAAAAGTTCACATGGAGGAGAGAAAAAAGGCACGTGCTAAATGAATAAATAGAATAAAAAAACGTTCGATCAGAACGCTTAACAATTAAAAGAAGAAATTAATTTATTAAAAGAAAAGCAAAAAAAAAAAGCATTTTGTTTTGATATAATACTCTTTTTTTACCTTTCGGTTTTTAAACATTTTGATTGCTCAAAAAAAAAAGTTCACCCGTCTCAGACAGTCAGGCAAGAGTTAGTGGCAAACCGAACATATGCTGCCACGTTCTGCCACTGCTGCTTTTTGTCCAAAATGTTTAATCAGTTAGTTTCTTTGTATTTAGTTGATGTACTGTTTTCAAAGCCAAGTCAACGTGGAATATAAAACTAACAATAATGATAAAAACAAAACGTTATTCCTATTAGTTCATCAGCCAAAAAAAGTCACGTTCGATTGGGGTTGCAATGCATTTGCTTCGAACTCACGTCGCACACAAAAAAAGAAATAATTTCGCTCACAACTTAATCTACCGTTTTGCGTGACAGACAAACAAACAAACAGACAGAGAATCGGCTATTAATATATTACAATATTAAAAAAATAATCTAAATGTAAAGCAAAATTATAGCTTTATCAACAAAATAAAGAATGTTTTTTGTAAACTTTTTATTTTTATTTAGCAAATACTAACTAAATAAGTACCCATGTCACATCATAACTTTCCAAAAATGACGCATACGCGAATGTCAAAAATATAAACAAAAGACTTGGGACAAAGTTTTTTAACGATAATAACAGTAATAAACGGCACATCTGTGCTCTTACGATATTAACGATAACAATTATCAATAATTACGCCAATCTATAATTTCATTAACGATAACATTTGCATTCATTTTCATTCTGGTCAGTATAATGCGCAACAATCATAGATTGAGATATAAATAACAACACAACAAAAGAATGGTACAATTCAATTTTACATGATTCCATTACATTGAACAAATTTTCTTTTCACAAATCATCATGATGAATGAAGGAGGTATTGGGGTTTAGTGCTAGGTAGATGAAAAATGCTGCTCCTAATCTGCTAATCATTAAGCTGCTGTCGTAACAGGAACATGAGCAACCCATCAAAAAAGTGGATACTCTTTTTTTGTAGTGGTTTACATAACTTGGTTGTCCTTATGAATATAAATGGCCAAAATGTAATAGAACAAGCATGAATGATCAGAATTTTAAGCGATTCTACTACAGTGATACAGAAAAGTTATTCACAAGAAATAGAGAAGCGATTCATTAGAGTCAGAAAAGTGATTTATCAGAATTGAAAAAGCTATTGATTAGAATCAAAAATGTGATTTAAAAACTACCATAAAAAATCAATTTTTATTAATCGAATTTCAGCATTAAATATGTTTAATCGAAAAAACTGATTTATATTGACTTTTAGCTTGTTATCCCTTTCCCATAAACTGTCACCACAACCTAATTATCAAATAAGTTCTCATTTGTAGGCTGATTTATCGTTTTCGGAGTACTACATATTTCAAATACGTTTGTGTAATGCAACTGAACTATCATAACAATACAAGACTTAAGACAGGACTTCTATGAAAAACAGTTGTTGTAACTGATTAGATTGTACCTGAGTAAAAATTATGAAATAATAATAATAATAATAAGACCATATCTCTAAATATGAGCAGTAACTTAATCACTGTACATAATTAACTTATACACAAACCTTGATCATACCAGGATATTCAAGAGATGCCAAGCCATATATACTGTTCGGAGCAATGAATGATGGAAACCCGTTCTTCGCATTAACCCTCTTTGGTACTTCCACATTCCAATAACAGGCATAAGTTCTCTCCACCTACATAAACAAGACTTGTTTCAAAAATTTTAATTTCATTTTCAGAGACAATTATAACCCTTACCTTCAATGGTAGATTAAGACCAAGTGAATTTGTTAATTTTGAAGTAAATCCCCCTACAGGAAAAAATGACATGGACCGGAATAGTTTCAAAATTCTTTAAGCAGGGAATCATCCATGAAAATCACAATAACTCTCAATAAAAACATTGTAAACAATGCAACAACAGATACACCATCGATGGTTTAAGGAAAACTGTCGAAAATGTTTTTCTATTAATAATGGTTGTTGTGCAGAAAAAAATGCAACCCAATATATGATCATCCTAAAAGAAATTTTTATTTACTGAACATTCAAAACCAACCGCAGCCTGTGGTTGTGGGGGAACCGGATATATAGCAAGAACCGGAAACAAAACTAACTATACCTGCAGCGATAACAACAGATTTTGCAGAATATTGAGCCTTAGACGTAGAAACAGTAACAATGGAACCAGGTGTTATGCTTTTGACTTCTTCATTTTCATGAATTCTGCCACCATTGCGAGTCACCATTTTCTAAAGCAGTACTATAGCTGTATAACTAAAACTTTCAATAAAACTATAACATTGTCAGGGATAATGCCTTTTAAATAATGTCTGTTCAAAGTAAATACATCCAAAAATTTTGATAATTCAAAGGCAACAGTATTGCAAATACCTAATCGTTTTGTTCTAAAATAGAGAATACCACTTTTCCAAAATAATGAAAATGTGGTGAAGTAAAAATACTTAACAAACATTGTGTAACATTTTGGAGTAATACACACAAGTGGTGCCCTTTTGCAAATCATGCCACAAATAAAAAATACATTGCAAAGAGGTTGCTCGAAAAACAAAATAATGTGCAAATAATTATTGGTAGTATTTTCCTAAACTAAAGGAGAATTAACCCCACCATTTTTGCTAAAATTTTTCTTTTTTCATCTATGAATCAAAATACAACTAGAAACCTCATGGCTTGAACAATTTCCGCATCAGGTCTAGAGGAAATTGCTTTAGCCTAATTTTAAAGATATCTGAATGACTTGTACACTGACTAATAATTTGATACAGTCTGGAATTCATCAAATTACTCCCTTCTTTAATTCATTTAACTTAATCTTGACCACTTTGCAATCCACTATGATGTTTCGGAGCCAGAAAAACGGTTCACTAATGTCTTGCGCATGATGTTTATACCTTCGGTTTGTATCAGTGTGTAGACAGATGGGTCTAACAAGTAAAGTATATAATTCGTGCTTCGAGCAATTTCATTTGTTTGCTTTTTTCGTAAATTATGGTGAAATCTAACAAAATGACTGGCAAATTCAAAATCCACGTCTTCCATCTGTGCTTTGTACAAACTTTCATGAAAATTGAAGGTTTTTCGAAATTTGGTCTTTAGTCAAATCTGACAAAATGACTGTCAAATTTGAAACAAGCACCTTTCAAATATAATCCATGCAAAATTTCATGAAATTTGAAGAACTTTCGAAATTTGGTCTCAATTTGGCCCAAATTGTCCAATTTTAGTCAAATCTGACAAAATGACTGCCAGATTTGAAATCAGCACCTTTCAAATGTGATCTGTGCAAAATTTTGTGAAATTTGAAGAACTTTCTAAATTTAGACCAAATTTGGCCCAAATTGTCCAATTTTAGTCAAGTCTGACAAAATGACTGTGAAACAAACACCTTTCGAATGTGCTTACTTCAAAATTTCATGAAAATTGGAGGACTTTGCAAATTTGGTTCAAATTTGGCCTAAATTGCCCAATTTTAGTCAAACCTGTCAACATAATTGACAGGTTTGACTAAAACTCCACCACGGATGTCCTAAAGTCCTTTTGTATAACATTTAGTATAGAGTTTTGGGTCTGTCATTAACTATTCTGAATAAACAAACAATCCGAAATACGAACGGACTTTCCGAAAACGGCAAAAAAAGTGTTACATAGACAGATAGATAGATAGATAGATAGAACGTGTAAACCAAAGAATTTCCTGTTTAAAAGCGCGGAAATTGAATAATTAAAATTTCAAAAAAATTTTCAATATCTCTATTTTATGGTTTTAACAAGATTCGCAAAAATGCGACTATATATTTCCCCTAACTTACGAAAATTTTGTCAATTATTGTACGCATTGATAACCATAAGAAGAATGTATCATTAAATAATTACAATGATATAAGCCTGAATCTCACATAAAAATGTCCACAGCGTAGAATTGAATCTAATGCCAGAAAAGAACTTATTTTGAACTAATTCTGAAATGAAGATATTCGTGGTGAAAAACGATAAAGTTTCTCTTACAATTTTTGCGGAGAAGTTAAGTGACTGTGAAGTTACTATGGGCATAGGTAAAAACTATGACTGAAATTAACTTAACATTTCCCCTTAAGCAACTGAATATTAGCAACCACATCATTGTGTAAAACATTTCTGTCATAATAAATCTTTATTCTTGCTGACTCTTGACAAGTTCCTTATCCTTTATGCCATAAAATCAAAGGAAACAATGTAATTCAAAATAACAATTGCTTTTTGTAATTCAGATAAAAACTAAACATACAATCAAATTTATATACAGGTTTACAAAGGAATAAAAGAAAACCTAATGCCAATGTACTAAAGTCTATGTCAACTGATTTGGCAGTTCGAACATTTTTCATGATTACTAAGTCAAAATAAATGATTTTAAAATAATATTTTTTGCATTGTCAAGAGCACAAAAAGCACAATATTATAAACAATTTTTTGGGAAAAAATATGAAAATTTCAGCGTTAAAATTTGCGTTAGAAAAAAAGCAACTTTTTTTCTAGTACACCAAAAGCGTTGAAACTTACACAGGAGCGAGATCAACCTTTCACAAAGAAGTGTGCAAAGTTTTATAACAAAATCTTTATTCTATCGAAAGTCAGCCCAAATCTGGGAGCCGATAGAGCCCTAACAATATATGATATTTTGCCATAAACCGGGGGTTAGAGTGTCTATTTACATCAAATGTTGAGGTTTTAGAAAATCGATTAAACTTTTATGTTTTTAAATCAGGCATGAGAACGCGGAAACGAAGTTTCCATGGAAAACAGCTGGGGGGAGGGGGGGGGGGGTTCCTATTTCTGTTTTTACCGAAGATTAAATGGCCTATTATGCTCACCACCTGTTTTTCTTCATAAAAAATTTGTTTACACGCAGTACACAATGGAGCTTGATCATAATCACGAAGCATGATCATTGACGTCATGTGAAGAAAAAACGTAAACGTAAAGAACCACGTAATGCATAGAATGATTTTTTCTTCCTTTAGAAAGTGCAAAATAACTCATAAAATGAATGAGACACGAAACTCAACAACGATCTATGATTCACTGTCGCAACAACAGCGATGACAGCGACACAGACGATGATGTTGATTATGAAAGATAGCGATGCGGAATGCGGGCATTATTCATTATGCATTATTTTGCAAACGAAATAATGACATACAATGCGCATTTTTTAACGATAATGTACTATAAGGCGGATTTTAGAACAGACCTTTTCAAAAAATGTTATGAAGTATTACACAATATTAACGAGCCATTCTCTATTTATTTTCGTTAAATACATCAGGTGTGTTTGTTTCTTTTTTCACTTCACGATATACTAACATTTGTCGAGACAGTCAAGTAAAAGAAAGTCACTTCGCGACATGTATCTTAGCAACATTTATGTTCAAGATGATTATATTATTCTAAAATTTCAGTCGCCACTTCTGTTGATGACGTAGCTTTATTCTTCTTTTTCATAAAAGAAATATTATTTCCTCTTCATAATAAATTGTTGTGTCGATTTCAATTTCTTTATACGTCTCTAAGGGGGTGTTTATATGAGAAATATCAGCCCGGTTTCAGCCCGCTTAACCGAGGGCCTCGGTTTTCTGAGATTTCGGCTGACTCGTGACTTTCACTTAGAAATAAAAGTGTGTTTATATGAGAAAAAATCAGAGATTTCCCATGTAAACACATTTTATCATTCAGCCCGGCAAAATGGTTTTGTTAATTTTCAAGATGGCGGATAGAAAAAAGGGAAACAAAGTTTAATGGCAACTACATAAGATATGTTTCTATGTGTGCCACGTGATCACATCCGGCCCGGCTGAACTTTCCTCATATAAACAGAAAAAAAAGTTGTCTCGACAAACGGAGGCCCCCTATTTTGTGAATCTCTCCACCGTTGTTCCGATGAATTTGATTTGAAGATCAATTTACAATTTCGTTTGCAACGACAGAGGAAAGATTTACAAAACCAGGGCATAAAACTCTGAGGAGTCATAATTAAATAGAAATATGTATTAAAACATTATGGCAAGATAGCTTTCACATAAGTATCATAATAATGTATGTGACGAGGTTCCTCTATGTTTTTTTTTTGTTTTGTTTTAGTTGAGTTTTTAAAAGATGCTTCAACTTGAGGGGCTTATAATATAGCATGCAGTAATTTTATCGCTTATGATTTTTTTGTTTTGCGATTGTAAACGAATATAATGTGAATGAAATTTTGCATAAGTGAGTTTAAGCGAATTGATCGAGTTTGAAAAATACTTTGTTTGGAAATATTTTGTTTACATGCATGTATTTCTCTTGTTTCTCTTATTTTTCAGATGTTTCAGATTCAACCGGCAAAAAGATATAGCTTCTTTGAATTTGCCTAGTACTTTGTTTTCATTTTACCGACGCATTACAACAAGGTTTTTTCCGCTTTTCGAAAATTTTATTGTGATTGGGTCTATCAGTGGACAAGAAAGCTAAATTATGACATCACCCAAGCCAATATTTTCACCACTCAAACACGAAACACTTCAGATTTTGCTCGCGATGCTCACGCTCACTGAAAATATTTTTCGAAAAGAAAATGTAAACAAGATTCGCAAAAATGCGACTATATATTTCCCCAAAGTTGCAAAACTTTTATCAATTATTGTGTGTACATAGAAGACCATAAGAAAAGTGGTATAACTACCATATAAATAAAAAATAAAAATGCTGTCCATACTAATCAGGGTAGAATTCAATTTAATACCACAAAGGAAGTTATTTCGAACTTATTATGAAATGAAGATATTCATGGTCATGTGACATGGTTTCTCTTATAATTTTTGCTGAGGAGTTAAAAAAAGTTATGAGTTATGAGAAGTTTTTATGGACAAAGCTAAAAATTGGAAGACCTAAATGCAACTAATATTTCCCCTTAAACAACTGAATATCAACAACTGCATCAATAAGTATAACGTAAATTCATCATAATAAACGTATGATCTTCATTGCTGCAGAAGCTTGACATCCTTTTACACAGTAATATCATGTGATAAAAATGACTTTCGTAAATCTCAAATGAAAAAAAAACAAACAAATTTTGGTAGTGAAAATACACATCCATAACCAAATCACTACGAAGCCAAAAAAATAAATTTGAGTTCTGGTTTGATTTAATTTACAGATTCTTATGTTGGATTGTGTTTTAATTTATGTTTGTTGTTTGTGTAAGGAAAGTTGACATTATATATATACTTTTTACAAAATAAAATATCATAATACAGTATCAAAACAGTATGCGTGATCATGGAATTAATCCATAGTATCAAGCCTATCCAGGCCAGGGAAGCACATTCAACCAGGTTCTTTCAAGTTATTATCTGTCTCAATCCTGTGTATAAAAATATTGAACGTAATTTGTTTTCTGGAACATCTTTTTGCATTATACAATATCACGTTTTTACTTGCTGTTTTTGTAATGTACTCTTTGAATTAACATAATTGGTTAAACTACTTGTTCTCCACGTATAAAAGGTTTCCCTTGTGGTGGCTGTGTCAGTTCAGTTTGGCTATACATTCTGTATATATACATTATATCCTGTCAAATCAGGATGTAAAATAAAAACTAGAAGCCATTAGGCTTGAACAATTTCCGCATCAGCCCTTGAGAAAATTGCTAATTTTTAAGATATCTGAATGACTTGTACACTGACTAATAATTTGATACAGTCTGGAATTCATCAAATTACTCCCTTCTTTAATTTAACTTAAAGGAGAATTAACCCCAAAAAACACTTTTTAGATAAACAACGAAAATCAAAAATATTGATTGAATAAAACATCTTGTGAAAATTTGAGCTCGTTTGGATGAATATTGAAGAAGTTACAAGGTTTTGAAAGTTTTCAAGTTTGGTTAAATGTGACGTCACAACCTGACTACTCTTTTCGATAACTAAACAGAGACATGTGTTCACTCAAGTTGTTAATTCTTTTTTTCGTTGCTTTATGTTGTTTCATGCGTGTGTCTGATATCTTTGATTTAATTGTCATCTACAATGGCTTATTGCCAAGCTTTTGGATGCAACAATAAGCAACGCAGAACCAAACAAGAAAGGAAAAGGATTTCGTAAGTTTCTCGATCCAGAAAAAGTTAAACATAAAGTAACAACCAGGTCAATAAAAGTGCTCATGTTTCATGAAATATGAAAATAAACAGGTAGTTGTAAACACGCGTATGATGTTCCTTCTGAATATTTCTTTTCAATGATGAAGTTCGTTTAATCTGCGCTGTTTCTCCATCTCGGAGCTTTTAAAAAAGTAGTTGCGTTAAAACAGTAGGGGAAGTCAATACAACACCATAGTCGGAGATCAGTGGGAAACTGAAAAGTTATTAATTAGCCATACATTCAGCACAACCGAACCAGAAACAGCCACAATATTAGAGAAAAGAAAAAAATATAGTCGTTTTTCAAAGAAAAACTGAATTTACACTTTGTCTCTTCATGATATTTTACAGTGATATTACTGTAAATATTTTTGATAAAAGTAAAGATCATACAAAATAAAACTAGAATACGCAAGGAAAACTAACATGGCGTGTTCTTAGCACCACGTGAGGGCAGTTCATATGACAACTTCATTTAAAAGACCAACATAAGAAAGATCATTTTAAATGTAACAGTACTTTTTCTGTTAAATAATACATTAAAACGAACAATATTGATACAAATATTTATAAAATCGAGGCATAAAGATAATTTATTTGGTTATACTTGTAAATTGTAGTTAGCTAAAATCAGGTCTGTAAATTATTTAAAAAAAGTGTTTGATAGATAGATAGATAGATAGGCGTGTAAACCAAACAATTTCCTTACGCAAAGCGCACGGAAATTGAATAAATCTTCAGCCTGTATTGATAATGAATTTTCGTCTTTGCACTGAAATCACAGCTTCAATGTTTTGCTGTTCCAAACACTTAACTACCAACCAATCATCCATAGCATAGATAGCATCATTATTGTTATCAACAAAAACAAAACAATTTTTTTTCTGTATTTTACACGTTCATTAAAAAGTTTTTGCAAAACCTTTCATAACAACACTGAACTAAAACGATTATTTCCATCATTTAACAACCTTGTATCTTTTGAATCATTTTAAAAGCTGGCAGGAAAAGCAAAGTCTTCTACTGACAATCTGCACTGACTGAAAAAAAATGACGCACTACTTCACTGTAGACTAGCCTCTATTCTTATCTACTTTGGCGGCTAGGTGGAAATGCAAACTGAACCAAGGCTATAAAAGTGAACGGAGAAGATGAAGAAGGAAACTGCCGGTTTTAACATATATTTCGCCCTACGGGGAAATATATAATAAAAACTAAAAGTCATTGCTATCGCCGTAATAAGATTATTTGTTTACATCATAGATTTCATATTTTATATATGTGACGGTTTATGGGAAAAGGATAACAAGCGAAAAAGTGATTTGAAGCACTTAATCGCTTTTCTACTTCACAGAATCGCTTTTCTGCTTCACATGAATCGCTTTTTCGCTTCACATGAATCGCTTTTTCGCTTCACATGAATCACTTTTCCGCTTCACATGAATCGCTTTTCCGCTTCACATGAATCGCTTTTCCGATTCTAATGAATCGCTTTTTTGATTCTATATCACTCACTCAAGTGTTGATTAAAGTTCTGATAAACATTCCCCCCAAGGAATATACCAAAATAACGATCGAACAACTCAAAAAAGAATCATAAGGGACGGTTCCTATTGGCAATAGCTTTAAAACAAACATTTTTTGTCTTTTTTCTTAAAGTGAATGTGAACCACGTTCATTTCACATAAAAGCGGTAGAACAACTTAAACACAAAAGAATTATAGCAGACGGTTTCTATTTGTAGCAACTTGAGAACAAACTGTTGTTTCCTTAATCTCTAACTGAATAAGAACCAGGTAATCAGTTCAGTATTAAACACTAACGCGTGCTACCTGTAATTATACATCCGTCACATTGAGTTTTCAAAATAATGCTGAAGTCACGATAACAACAACATCTTTTGAGAGTGTAGACATCTTTATCAATGAAAAAAATGTTTTTCATGAACTTTTTATTTTTATTTGGCAAAATAGCAATTAGATATAATACTCCCGGTTATCTTTCCACTTCGAAAACTGGCGCATGGGAATATGAAAAATATAAACATACACAGACGTTGAATGAACGAAACGTAGTGAGTAGGTGAATCCTACTTTTCATATTCTAAGAAAATACCATTACTTTTTTTATTTATATCGTTTGACATCAAAATCCCTTGGATGGTCACATACATGAAACATGGAATCTACGATGTAAACAATCTTATTACGGCGATAGCAACGATTTTAAGTTTTTGTTTACATTAATTTTCTTTTCGAAAAATATTTTTTTTCTCTCTTGGCGCACGTTTGTCTTTAAAATTATATTTTGCAGCTCATGCAAGTATATTTCTTTTGTTATAAATTCTGGTTATTAATTAAGCTACGTTTACATTAGCGAAAGACCCAATCACGTCCTTTCTCTAGTATTCGTCCGTTTCTTTCCGCATTAAATTTTCCAAAAGTGGAAAACAGCCTTTAGTCTAAAAATAAAATCTTTTTTTAGTTTTTGTATCTATTCATATTATTGCGCCAGTTTATAATACCGTTTTTCACCATTTGGTTCTTGTTTACGAATCATTTTTTATTCTTATTATATATCTTCCAAATCGATTTCGAAATCACTTTTCCGCTTCACATGAATCGCTTTTTCGCTTCACGTGAATCACTTTTTCGCTTCACGTGAATCACTTTTTCACTTCACTTGAATCACTTTTTCGCTTCAATAGAATCACTTTTTCGCTTCTAATGAATCGCTTTTTTGCAGCGATAAATCGCTTTTAAAGAATCGCTTTTTCACTTGTTATCCTTTTCCCATAAACCGTCACATATGTGACCATCCAAGGGATTTTGATGACAAACAATATAAATAAAATAAAGTAACGCTATTTTGTTAAAATATGCAGTGTCGCATTCAGATCATTTATGGGGACATCCATTTTCAGCAGGGGGTTTGGGGGCGGCTGTGACGTCCTCACTGAGTCCAGGGCAAAGCCCTGGTGGGGGCGCAGGGGGCAAAGCCCCCGGAAGCTGTGACGTTTTAGTACTTTCAAGAGCTGAAAAATCACTTTAAAATTGCATGTTTTATGAAGTACTTCGAAGATTCCTGGCATTATATTTCGTTCTTTTTTTTTGGAAGAATACCGAGAGAGTACATTTCAGTTCATTTCAGACAGTTTCAAATTTGCACACTGGCGTTGTTTCAGAAGAAAAAAAAACAAACAGATTTTAAATATGACAGAGTTTTAAATTACAACGCAACTTTTTTGTTCAACTAACAGGTAAATAGAAACATAGCAGAGTAATGTAAACAGACTGTTTATAAGGCGATACGACGATCTTTAGTGTCACGATATTCATCTACAAGTAGTTCCCACGTGGCATCATCAAGCTTTGGAGGTCCAAGTAAAACCAAGCGCATTATCTTATCAATAGAGTTCGGACTTAGCAAATTTCTTTGTTTCGATAGCATCAAAGTTAAAACAGAAAAGCTGCGTTCAACATTAGCGGTGCTTGGGGGAATTAGCAGCGAAAATTTTAACAATCTAAAGAGCTCTTCTTTAAGCACATTTACTTTCTTCGTATTCATTTCTTTGAATACTTTTGACTGCCAAATCGGATGATCGTCTTTGTATTGCGCAACTTTCGATGGATTGAGCTCTTTGTTTGTGATCAGTCTTCTAATTGTGGCATTTCTTTCTTCATATTCTTTCTGTGCCAAACGTTTGAAGTCATCGAAAAAACAATCAACAACATCAGGTGTTATGTAACTTTTATCCAGTAAGGCCTCTGCAAAATTAACTTTTCCTCCAAATTTTGATATTTGCTGCTGACCATAAAATTCTTTAAGCACATTTACTTGCTCGTGTATCGCTTCTTTAGATATCGAAAGACACTTACATTGAATACGTCGAACGCAAGAAAAATAGGATCGTCAATGCTGATGGCTTCATTAATCTCTTTTGAAATCTCTTGAAGGATTGGAATTTTGATGTTAACATTAAAATCTTCGATTTTTTGGAGAATTTCTAATTCGCCGATATCGTCGTTTCCACTGAGTAACTGATTGTTTCGAAGTCATCTCGCTTCTTTCATGCGATATTGGGAAATCCCCAGATATTCTTTGGCATGTAACTTGAATTCCTTCCCTTCTTCTTCACGCATTTGATCAATAGCTTTATTCAGCAACTTAAATTTAGAACCAATTTCAGCGTAGATAAGATTTTTAGTTTGTAAAAACAAAGAAAACTGATTGATGTGCTTCAAAATGTCCGTTAACAAAAGAAGCATTAAAATAGTATTAGGTTCTAGAATAGCATTACGGATGCCAGTTAAATCAGCTCTAGAATCCGAGTCTTTACTTTCTCGAATAAGAGTATCCAAGGCGTTGATAAAAGCAGGAAATCGGGAAACTAGACGTTTACTAGCTTCTCCATGTGATAGCCATCTAGTTGTTGAAACTTTGAGAAGTTTAAGTTTTTTTTGGTTGTCACATACTTGCGCTTCTCTGAAAATTGCAGATTTCAGTGCTGTATTTAAGTAACTTCCATGCTGAAAGGAGCACACCGTCAACATTGTTTAAGCATTGAAACCTGTTGTCTTTTAGTAGGTGCACAAACACCAAAGCCAACTTATGATTTCTGCAATTTACGTACTTGGCGTGGGGGACTTCGTGCCTAAATCTCCTCTGCAGACCTGATTTAGCACCACTCATGGCATTAGTACCATCCATGCCATCAAAACGCATGCGGCTTAAATCTAAATCTTTTTCTTTGAATACATCTTTAATTTTTTCAACAAGGGCCTCGACACCCTTACTTCCGACTATCTGCACCAGTCTTAAGAATTCCTCCTTGACGTCATTGGTATCAGAGTCGATGTAGCGGACAAATATTGAAAGCTCTGAACGATCTCCGATATCTGTTGTTTCGTCGATCATGAGGCTGAAATCACCTACAGCGACAAGCCTATCTTTGAAGCCACGCTCCAAATAATTACTTAAACATTGTAAGAATTCGTCGCACGAGAACTTAGAGGTATAGTTGGCTTGTTTGCTGCATTGTAATATATGTTTGTTATATGTTATCGTCACCAAGGTCTCGCAAAAAATCAATGAAATCAGAAAAATTTTCTCATACTGCCCATTTTTTACGAGCAATGAAATACGTTGTTTTCAAAAATTTCTTGATGACACGTCGATTTCTTTTCCTCTTATTTCGGAATTGTTTTTTCTCGCCATCACAGAACTGCCTGTAAATTTTTCCTTTAGCAAGCATATTTTTGATTTCTCTCTTTTTGGCTTTTGCTGCTAAGTGCTTTATACTCTTTTCATGGTTGGAGAACGTTTTTTTCGGATGCCCGTGAAGTCGTACAGCTTTTGTTCTCCAGTACTCGTCACCTTCGCCATAATCTTCGCAAAGCTTGCAGAGCCATCCATTTTTGCTTGCAGAAAAGTATGCAAATGGGTATAAATTCTCCCATTTTGCTTGAATTTGGTTTGCCTCTAAATAGGATCGTTTAGGAACAAGTGGATCTACGGGCTCTTTATTTTGTTCACTATTTTCACAAGATGAATCAATTTGTTCATTTTTATCAGACAACTCAATTTCACTTTCACTTTCCGAAAAGTCAGTATTAGAAGAAGATTCGCTTTTATTTGAAGGCGAATCAAGTTCCATTGAAACATTACAGTTTTCCTCCGTTCTTGAGGTACTAGGAGTTTCTGCTGAGCTTGGTTTAGACAGCATTTCAAAAATACTTCGTTGTTTTTTATTTGAGCTTGATAGAAAACGTTTTGAACTATAAGTAGAAGCTTTTTTATTATGGTTTATTAAGTTTTGTGACGCCCCATTTTAGACACGTGGCCTGAAAAAGATAAATACATCCAATGTCAATGATGAAATTCTCACTTTTTTTCAAGAGAAAAAAAAAATTAACATTTTTTGAGCTTACTTTCATAGTTCTGCCGTTTCTTGCTTACACATGTTTTCTAAATTTGTATCCAAACACCTGTTCTGCTTTTTATTGCTTTTGTTATTTATATATATAATAATGCAGATAAGGGATCGTCTCCAAATTATAAGCGATATAATAAGCCCTTATTAGCGAATTTACGCTAGCGCTTTTCGGAAAAAGCGCTTAATGAATCGCTTACTTTAATATGTAAGCGATTTGTGCAAACTATCAAACAAATTTTCAATCATTTAAATCGTTTATTTTTCGCTTATAAATCGCTTATCATCGACAAAAATCGATAAAAATCCGCTGAACTTAATCACTTAATCGCTTTTCCACTTCACATGAATCGCTTTTTCGCTTCATATGAATCACTCACATGAATCGCTTTTTCGCTTCATATGAATCGCTCACATGAATCACTTTTCCGCTTCACACGAATCTCTTTTTTGATTCTATATCGCTCACAAGTGTTGATTAAAATTCTGATAAACATTCCCCCCCAAGGAATATACCAAAATATCGATCGAACAACTCAAAAAAGAATTGTAAGGGACGGTTCCTATTGGTAGTAGCTTTAAAACAAACTTTTTTTTTTCTTTTTTCTTAAACTGAATATGAACCAGTTCATTTCACATAACAGCGGTAGAACAACTTAAATAAAAAAGAATTATAGCAGACGGTTTCTATTTGTAGCAACCTGAGAACAAACTGTTGTTTCTTTTATCTCTAACTGAATAAGAACCAGGTAATCAGTTCATTATTAAACACTAACACGTGCTACCTGTAATTGAGTTTTCAAAATAATGCTGAAGTCGCAATAACAACAACATCTTTTGAGAGTGTAGACATCCTTATCAATAAAAAAATGTTTTTCATGAACTTTTTATTTTTATTTGGCAAAATAGCAATTAGATGTAATACTCCCGGTTATGTTCCAACTTCGAAAACTTGCGCATGGGAATATGAAAAATATAAACATACATAGACATTGAATGAAACGAAACGTAGTGAGTAAGTGAATCCTACTTTTCATATTCTAACAAAATACTGTTATTTTATTTTATTTATATCGTTTGTCATCAAAATCCCTTGGATGGTCACATAATGAAACATGGAATCTATGATGTAAACAAATAATCTTTTTACGGCGATAGCAACGGTTTTTAGTTTTTATTTACATTTTCTTTTCGAAAAATATTTTCAGTGAGCGTGAGCATCGCGAGCAAAATCTGAAACGTTTCTTTCGTGTTTGAGTGGTGAAAACATTGGCTTGGGTGATGTCATAATTTAGCTTTCTTGTCCACTGATAGACCCAATCATGATAAGATTTTCAAAAAGCGGAAAAAACCTTGTTGTAATACGTCGGTAAAATGAAAACAAAATACTAGGCAAATTCAAAGAAGCTATATCTTTTTGCCGGTTGAATCTGAAACATCTGAAAAATAAGAGAAACAAGAGAAATACATGCATGTAAACAAAATATTTCCAAGCAAAGTATTTTTCAAACTTCAATTCGCTTAAAATCGCTTACGCAAATCGATTAACATTCGCTTATAGAAAAATAGGTTAAATTTAATCGCTTATATTCTAACAATTTGATTCACATTATATTCGTTTACAATCGCTAAACAAAAAAATCATAAGCGATAAAATTAAGCGAATTTTAATCGATATTTTGGAGACGATCCCTAATGATCAATAATATTTCCCTTGAAAGCTTTTAATTGTTCTACGCCGATGGAGGTTTCTGTATAAAGCCTTGTTCAGCAGACTTGGCGATTACGACGATTAAAAAATAAATTAATAAATTTCTGTGTATATATAATAAGTATGCAGAGAAGCTCTAAGTTACTATTTTACAGACGGGTGAATTTAAACTGTGCCAAACGCCTTTATGTTACGTTTAAACTTATTTTGTATTGTTCAAAATTAGTTTTGTTTAATTTGTTCACGAATTATCATTCAGATTTTTTTCTTTTGCTTATTTTTTGGGGACATTTTTTTGCGCGCCCATAACGTTTGAACGTTATCGTTTCCGGTTTGGATGCGACAGTGATATGAAAAGTAGGATTCACCTACTCACTACGTTTCGTTTCATTCAACGTCTATGTATGTTTATATGTTTCATATTCCCATGCGCAAGTTTTCGAAGTTGGAACATAACCGGGAGTATTATATCTAATTGCTATTTTGCCAAAATAAAAATAAGAAGTTCATGAAAAACATTTTTTTATTGATAAAGATGTCTACACTCTCAAAAGATGTTGTTGTTATTGCGACTTCAGCATTATTTTGAAAACTCAATTACAGGTAGCACGTGTTAGTGTTTAATAATGAACTGATTACCTGGTTCTTATTCAGTTAGAGATAAAAGAAACAACAGTTTGTTCTCAGGTTGCTACAAATAGAAACCGTCTGCTATAATTCTTTTTTATTTAAGTTGTTCTACCGCTGTTATGTGAAATGAACTGGTTCACATTCAGTTTAAGAAAAAAGAAAAAAAAAAGGTTTGTTTTAAAGCTACTACCAATAACCGTCCCTTACAATTCTTTTTTGAGTTGTTCGATCGATATATTGGTATATTCCTTGGGGGGTTGGGGGTGAGTGATATAGAATCAAAAAAGCGATTGGTGTGAAGCGAAAAAGTGATTCATGTGAAGCGATTCATATGAAGCGAAAAAGCGATTCATGTGTAGTGGAAAAGTGATTAAGTGCTTAAGTGATTAAGTTTAGCAGATTTTTATCGATTTTTGCCAATGATAAGCGAATTATAAGCGAAAAATAAACGATTTAAATGATTGAAAATTTGTTTGATAGTTTGTGCAAATCGCTTAAATATTAAAGGGGAAGTTCGGTCTAATTTTTCACTTTTTATTTTTTCATTCTAACTTATAATGATTTGAAAAGTTAGAAAGCCACTTTTTGAATTTTTGAAAATGCTCTTTTCGTTCAAAAGTTATTAAATCTTTTAGATGCTGAAAAATGAGTTTTTTCACAGTTGAAACAGATGTTCATTATGAATGATAAAATGACGTCACACTGTGCAGAAAGAACTTTTACGTGAAGAAAGTTTGTTATTAAACCTTCACACTATCAAAAGAACTCACTAGTAATACATCGTTTTATTTTTATTTTTTAATTCGAAAAATGCCAAGTTACTCTGCGACAGCTTGTACTAATCGGTCCACAAATTGTTCTTTCACATTTCACCAAAATTACAAGTCAAAGAGAATAACCAGAATTTCGTAAAAGAAGGCTTTCCAACATAAAAATGAAGTGGAACACTGCCAAAAGATTCAGGGTTTTATATCTTTACCCAACACTGATCAGATTGAGATGTTTCGTTCTCTGTACATAATGTTTTGCCCCAATCGGCAACATTTTAGCAGGAATGGCATAGTGGTACGAAACTGACGCTATTAAACGCTGTTGATCTTCATTTTTTCTCTCCATGAATGATACGTAACTCTCATTTTTATGTGGGAAAGGTTTCCTTGTCGCCAATAAAGCACACAATGGAATATCTTTATGTATCCCTTTACCAAGTGTATTGTGTATCCACCAGGTCTATGTATTGTCTATACGCTGCAAATCTCAAAGTTCTCAACAAACAGAATTTTAGTGTTCATAGATTAGCTGAAGGGAGGTTTTTATCGAATAGAAACATAAAACAAAACATAGTTTTTGTTCTAAGGAGACCAGAAAATGTTTCAACTTTGTTCCTTCCAGATTGGCTAAAACAAGCATATGTTACTTTGCCTTTAATTTTTTAAAGTTATCGAAAAATGTGATGGGTCAAGAAAAAACAGGGAAATCTCTATAGAATTTAATTTTTGTATACTTTATACATGCTAGACTGAAATAACAAACTTGGTGTGTATATCTGAAAAAATACGTTGCTTGTCAAATTTGTTGGTGGTGCCTACCCAGCCACCCTACTTCCGACGACCCTTCTTCTGAATTTCATTGTGTCTGTACAGCACAAACTTTCCTTGTAGGTATTCATAGGTTTGCAAATTTTCCACAGACACCAACCTACGCTTCTTATAGGTAACACATGCTAAGATGTCTAACATCTCTTTGTGGTTCAAAATCAAAAGGTTTAAGTTATCAGGTATATCTTACAAACATTCATCATTTTCATCAAAAGATCTATTAGTTTCAGGTTTCAGCTATACGTTATTTAAAAACAACTTTCTAAAAACACTTTATTTTTGATAAAGCTTTTTTCTTTGCACATATGCTTTCTGCACGGAGTGACGTCACACGCTGAACAGATTAAAAATCTTATTTTTTTCAACAGGAAAACATGACGAAAAAACGTTTTTTGAAAGAAATGAACGAATAAGATTATTATATTTTGAAGTTTTGGTATGGAATAAAGCATCTCAGGCGAAAAAAAATTAGGGCGAACTTCCCCTTTAAAGTAAGCGATTCATTAAGCGCTTTTTCCAAAAATCGCTAGCGTAAATTTGCTAATAAGCACTTATTATATCGCTTATAATTTGGAGACAATCCCTAAAAAGAAATATTACCATTTTTCTACAATACATCTACTATAGTATAGTAGAAAATGGTAATATTTCTTTTTATCTGTAATATGAATAATTGTTATCACTGTAATGTTCATTGGTCTAATGGCATTTACCTTGATCTGTATGCCTTATTATAAGACCAAAAAGGCTGAGTTGCACAATTAAGTCCACACCAAAATTTAAATAAATCCTGGCTGCTACAAATTAAATCCACACCAAATATCCCAAATTCGCCATGCGCCAAACTAAATATGTGCCAAAATTTCTCCACTTAAGGTTGATAGGCTGTTGCCTGAGACTTAATGCATTCCCTTAAAGTTAATTTTACCAAAATGATTCTGGGGTTGTAACAGGTGGATAGAAAATTTACTTATTAACAGTAGCAGTAACAAAATGTCAATAATAATCCCTTCAGTTATCAACACTATACTGAAATTACATCAGTCAGATAGTAATGCTCACACAATGCCTTTCAGCAGTATATAACTATACAAAGTAAAGGTTTACCTGTAGTGCCAGAACACATTTGGTTGCCATCAGCATACCTCCTTTGCTTTCATAAAGACCAAAACAATTGCTGTGCAAAGTGAAGATAGGAAACTTGGCTTGGACTTCTAGAGCAGACAGTACATCATAAGCCACACCAGTGGAGTCTAATACCTCGCGACACTGATTGAATTTTGCTGAAGGACCTTCAAAAATTTCAAGCATACCATTGTTGCTGAAAAAGAAACAAAATTGGAATCATTAAGGGAAGAATGAATCTACCTGACTGAATCTATGTGACTTAACCTACACAAACAGTTCTTCATTAACTTCCATTTCCAACGACCTCCAAATTCCCATAGCTTCGCGACTCATTTTTGAGTAAATTTCTGTTGGATAGCAGCAACGAGTAATGCGAGTTTGGCCATGGGAACTTCCCCTTGTATGAGGAATTGGGAACTAAAATGATTAAAATTGAAAAAACAAAATTCAAAGCCTACAATTTCTCATCTGGCAATAAATGTAAATATATTCATTTTGAGCTTGAATGTACAGAAAACTGTTTTTCGTATTATTCTTCTGGTCAAACACACCTGTTCAATCAAAAGCACTTTTGCCCCTTGTTTTGATAGTGAGTAAGCTGTTGAACTTCCAACCACACCAGCTCCAATAACACATACATCAAACACAGAAGACATTATTATGCTATCCTAAATATAGAGAAACACTATCACACAAGTACACAAGCTGCACAACAAAGCTTTGATTCCTTAAACAGTGACAAATCCTTAACTGTTTTGTTACTGTTGAATTGGGTATGGGATCCCA
This sequence comes from Turritopsis dohrnii, assembly GCA_027922465.2. NCBI lineage: Eukaryota > Metazoa > Cnidaria > Hydrozoa > Anthoathecata > Oceaniidae > Turritopsis > Turritopsis dohrnii. Next base: position 1,596,746 of record BQMF02000014.1, read on the forward strand.
AGTTCCATTCCCCCAAAAAGATATGAAAGGAAAATTGACTTTCATGAGTGTGACTGCTTAGAACAAGGCAAAGATTTTTGATATAATAGGTTATAGGAAAATTAAAGTTTTATTATAGTTTAAGCTATACCTATGAATCTACACTATGAAAAAGAAAGGAAGAGTTTACATAATTTTTACTAAATACAAAATCAGGTTTTTTGCTTTTAATGGAATATCAATTAAAATTTCCATTCCATATAACAGAGTTTATAGTTTTGACTTTTAATACTTTAAAGGAAGAAATTTTCCCAGGAAGAAATTTTCGCAATCTTGATCATGGAATCTAAGGACTACGCAGAATTTTATTTTCAATTTCTTTTCCTTACGTCTCTTTAAAGTTTGAGAATGTTAGTGAAAGATTCTTTAAGCAGAAATTTATTATCATGAATGAGGGAAACATTTTTGACTTACAAAAAGGTGGTTTAGATCCTAGGCAAGTGCAATCAATGGTTTTAGATCCTATTTAACAGGCAGAATGCAATATGTCAGCTTAAATGGTAAAAAATCTGGTTTCAGACAAGTTTTTTATGGCGTTCCTCAAGGATCCGTATTAGGTTAAGGATTCATTATATGTGATGTTCCAGGGGATTTTGATAACAAATGATAAAACGTTTTTATAACATTTAAACGTTTTACACATTGTTGAAAAACGTTTTTTCAGTAACGAAAAAATGTTTTCTTGTCATGTGCACAGCGTTGTAAATGTTTTCTTAAACGTTTTTTCGTTTTCATAAAAAACGTTTTTTTTGTTTTCGAAAAAACGTTTAAACGTTCTTACATAAAAAAAGATGAAAATGATTTTTAAATTTTGTTTACAAAAAGCATTTTCAGTTCCTCAACCCGCTCAAAACACTTTAGCCTTCCACTGTCCAAGAAGAGTTCCTAGTTGGTCTGGAATCAATGGAAAATAGTCGTCCAAGGACCACATCATAAATAATTATGCTACAAATTGTACTGAATAAGTGTAGTTTTACGTTAGAATTTAAATCCTGGAATACAGTTTAATCCATAATACATGTCAGTAATAACTGGTGGCTGTAATTCGTTATTAAAACCAGTTATAATACATTTTGTATAACCATTCACTTGAGAGAAAAACATTGACATCATTAACAGGGGTCGAAATAACGTCCGGTTTCCGGTGAAAGCCGGACGAATTCTAATTTAGCCGGACAGTTTATTGGTAGAAAAATCCTTTTTAGCTGGCTGCATTTTGGAAGTTTTTGATTTAGTAACAGCCTTTTTCCTTTCCTTTTTTACATATATGAATCAATGAAACATTTAGAATCACTTTATATTTTCTTTGCGTATATGTATTTCTTTTTCTTTCTATTATTAAAAGACAGATTAAGAGCACAGACATTCTCAAAATCATCACGTGATTTCTTCTTTTATAAAAAGAACAAGCGTGGTAAAAAAGCAAAGGGAGTTTCCCTGCACATCTATTTATGTTCTTGCCTAACCCCAGCCAGTTGCTAATGACGTATTTCATCACGAACACGAATCTGTGTAAATTCTATAAACACTTCTTTATTTTATTAAATCTCAAGTATTTCCTTTTTTTAAATACAATTTCTTCCTTTCAAGAAAATTGTACACAAAAAATGTATGCTTTCCGTATGATATTGTATTACTAGCATGTAGCTTTAGCTAAAAATGCCCCCGCGCTCAAGCATTCCAATTTGTACACGCAGCAAGCTATACATTGCAAGCCTATACAACGGAAACAAAAACAAATAAAATCTTGTTACTTTTTGTTATCTCTTAGTCCTATGTCACACTGATGCTAATATACCTTTCAAAAAGTGTAAATATGGCTTAACAAGTAATATCAGAAAGTATTTGCTACAAAAAAAAGAAATGTGTGAACTAAAACCATGGATACGTATTTTTATACTTAAAATAAGATTAAGATTTTTTAAAAAAATTCTGTAAGAGCCAAAAGAAAAAAAAAACTTTTTCAAAAAAAAAAATTAAAGCGAAATCTGCGTTTCAAACTTTGATTCGAAACAAAAAATAGCTAAAGTATACAAAAAAAACAAGAAAAAAATATAAAAATGTTTTATTGATCATGATCTTTGGAGGACAGAAAGAAGAAAAACACGAAGAACGACAATTTGTAGGCTTTCTTTCTTGCATACACAGAAATCCAATTAAAATCTTCAGTCACCCCACTCAAAAAATTGGTCACTTTTCTTTCTTTCTCCAATTAAAATCTTTTTAAGTCAAGATCCGCCAAAAATCAGTGCATTGAATAAAATTTATTGAATGAAAGATTTAGAGCTAAAACATATACAAAAATGGTGGACAAAATTCCAGATTTGAAGCTGTGCTTTGAAATCCTTGTCGTTCACTTCACAAAAACAACACAAAAGTAATATGAAAAATGTCTAAGCAATTTTAGCATACAAACTTCCTAAATAACATAGTATAATATAATAATAAATTAGGAAAATAAACATTCTGTCTCCCACCTACGGTGTTATGCTTTGACATGGAAAAAAAAGCAAAGTCAGCTAATAATTGTATACCACCGTGTAACGTCAACATGAAAGTTGGAGGATGATGATGAAGATGATGATGAACAAAATCGAAAACTGACTTTCGCCTATCTCGTGAAACTACTATGCCTCCTCGCTCGCTTACGCTCGCTGCGGGGGCAATAAAGAAACATAACAAAATAAAGAAAATTGTTCGTAATATGTGACGTTCCAGGGGATTTTGATAACAAACGATATTAACGTTAATATCGTTAATATCGTTATTATCGTTAATACCGTTAATGGAACTACAGAGTAACGCTATTATCGTTAATATCGCTAATATCGTTAATATCGTTAATATCGTTAATATGGTAAGAGCACAGATTACCGTTACTATCGTCAAAAAGTTTTATTCAAGACGTTTGTTTATACATTTCACATACGTGTGTCGTTTTATGAAGTTCTAAAATAACCGTGATTTAATTATTATTTCGCCAAATAGCAATCAATTCAAAACAAACTCGCTTGTTCATGACATGATAAACTCTGATTCATTCAATTATGACACACGGACATTATATTTTTCTAGAAATAACAAAGCACTTTTTTTTCATTTGTTATTCCTGTAACTTCAGCACAAATTTGAAAAGCCACTTTAAAATACCGTGTCATTCGATTTGGTAATGTATTATTTTGAAATGTACATTTGCAGGTAGCACGCGTTTGTGTATTAAATTGAACTTAATTAGCTGGTTCTTATATTCATTTGGAGATTAAAGATACAGAAGTAAGTTCGAAAGCAGGCACGAGTAGAAACCGTCTGCTATAATTCTTTTTTCTGAATTGTTCGACGGGTTGCCATTCTATAAGCTCTTGGGAAAAAAACTTTACATTATTAAAGACACGTTACATTAAAGTTTTTTTCAATAGCAAAACCTTTATTATTATTCTTTCGAAAGACATTTCACTTGCACTGGCTGAAGATGTACCCTTAATTAAATTGATCGCAACGTTTTCAGTGATCGTTATTGATTTTTGTCATTTCGTCGAAAATGTTTTCAGGTTCAACATTGGGATGAGGGACGAATGAAAACATTTTAACGTCGGCTTGACGAGTTGCAAAAGTTCTCTTTTGAAATACTCACCTTCGTTTAAATATAATATTACCTGTTTACTTCAGTTTGTTATGAAGTTTATGTGAAAGGTTGTCTGAAAGTTGTGTTTACACAGGGCTCTAAAACTTTACTTGAGGGTAATTCTAAAAATATTGAATTTCTTACGCCGTAATCAAGCGAAAGAAAGATTAATATACACGAAATGGTTTTCTTGTCACAAATAAAATGATCACATGTTTAATATTAATGTTATTATCGTTAATATCAAAAATATAGTTATTTTCTTACTATAATTTCGTAATTATAGTATATATAATATATATAACGATAATAGCGATAATAACGATATTAACGATAATAACGATATTAACGATAATAGCGCTATTAACTATAATAACGCAACGATAATTATTAGCGATAATATCACTAATTCTATTGTTTTATTAACGATATTATCGTTAATAATTATCGTTAATATCGTTTGTTATCAAAATCCCCTGGAACGTCACATATATTAAGTGAGACTATTTTTCGTTTTGCGTGACCTAAAGAACAGCAGTTAACAGTTTTCTTATTTCGACCCCTGATTAAACTCAATCAGAACAAAAGAACGCACCTTGTTCATAAATACATTCGCAGGTAACACATCTATATATTAATAGCCGATTCTCTGTTTGTCTGTTTGTTTGTCTGTCACGCAAAATGGTAGATTAAGTTGTTAGAGTTATTTTATTTTGTTTTGTGCGACGTCAGTGTGAAACCATTGTATTGAGGCCCTAATCGAATGCGACGATTAGGGAAAATTTTCTCGGTAACCAATAGGGATAACTGACGTTTTTTGGGGTCCACGATATTGGCCATGGAGTGACGAAAAAATTTGGGCAAAATTTTTGGGGACGGGGCACTATGACGTCATCAAAACTTTTGATCGACGATATCTCCGAAACGGTTCGTCATAGACATATGATCCTATACATTTTCTTGCTCAGAATTTCGAGCTCTACAAGATGGTAACACTTCGCATTATCAATTCCTTAATTTCATTTTTCGTGAACTCTTTGGGAGCTGACACAACGCAGGCTGAACATGGGCGGCGAGCGACGCCGCCTTGGCGGCTAGTGTAAGTATATTAATGCACTGATTACCTGGTTCTCATTCAGTTAAAGATTAAAGAAACAACAGCTGTCTCAAAAGTTACTGCAAATAGAAACCGTCCGCTATAATTCTACGGTACCGTTCAGATGAAACTTTACATGTACATGCAAATTATCACATGCATATTTTGTGATCAAACAAAAGAATGTACATGAGTTTGATTATTAAAACACACAGTTGGTAACAATAAAAAATATTTAACTTTGTGTGATAAAAATGGACACATGAACATTCTTTGTGTAAACATGAGATGTTACATGAAGTCGTAAATCTCCTGTACATGTAAAGTTTCATGCGAACAGTACTGTATTAATTCTATAATAGAAGTTGATAAATTGCTATCTTGTAAATCCTCGGGGAAAAGTTTCATGTTTATTTTCGTAAAGATGTATTTTCACTCGGCGAAAGTCGTGAAAATGGATCATTTTTACAAAAAATGTCAGATCTGGGAAAATCTTAATTATTCTACTTTAAGAGACAATTCACTTTCACTAAGTGAAGATGCACTCTTAATCAAATTGCTTCACAACAGTTTTAGTTATCTTTATGGACTTCATTTTAATAATGTTGTAAGGTTTTAAGATGAAGTGATGAATGATGTGTGCAACTGAATCAAAAATCAGTGCGCTCATACTCGCGACCACAGCGATTAATATGGAAACCGGCCTTCAGTTCCGTCTTCCTAGCAAAATAGCTGCCGGAGTAACTGCTCACCGACTATGAGTGAAAATGATTATTGTGTTCAGTATCTGGTCTTCCTTTAAGAATTTTGAGAATTTAATATCGTTTCTTAGGTTCTTTTGAACTTTCTTAACTTTATGTTTACTGTGGAGCAACCTGAAAGTAAAAAATTCAAGTTTTAAAACTAGCATGTAGCTTTAGCTAAAAATGCCCCCGCGCTCAAGCATTCCAATGTGTACACACAGCCAGCTATACATTGCAAGCTATACAACAGAAACTTTGTTACTTTTTGTTATCTCTTAGTCCTATGTCACACTGATGCTAATTCATACATTTCAAAAAGTGTAAAGGCTTAACAAGTAATATCAGAGAGTATTGTCTACAAACAAAAAAAAAAGGTTTGAACTGAAACCATGGATACGTATTTTATATAATAATCAAAATAAAATTAAGATTTGTTAAAAAAATTCTGTAGGAGCCAAAAGAAGAAAAAAAACTTTTTCAAAAAAAAAAAAATTAAAGCGAAAAACCCATTAAAAATCGAAGCAAAAAATAGCCAAAGTTTACATAAAAAACAAGACAAAGATATAAAAATGTTTTATTGATCATGATGAAGTTGGAGGATGATGAAGATGAAGAACAAAATCGGAAACTGACATTCGCCTATCTCGTGAAACTACTATGCCTCCTCACTTGCTTACGCTCACTGCGGGGGCAACAATAAAATGTTTTTAACAATAAAACATTTAAACGTTTTTAATGTTACTGCATAAAACGTTTTAAGAAATGTTTAAACGTTTTCTAACGTTTTTTTCTATTGTTTTTACAATGTTTTTAACGTTTTTTGAAAAACGTTTTATCATTTATCAAAATCCCCTGGAACGTCACATATATACATTAATGACCTTCCAAATACCCTACTGTTTAGTGAAGCTACTTTATTTGCTTATGACACTTGTTTACTTTGTTCTAATTCTTCTCTTAACGGATAGAGAAACTTCTAAACATTGATCTGAAACGGCGATTCAAATGGCTTTGTGCAAATAAGATTTCTCGCAATGTTTCAAAAACTGAAGTTCTTCTTTTTCATAATGATCATAAAGGTTATCAACTATATACATGTTTGGCTGAAATTAAAATGGCAAACTATTATATATCTTTTAGTAATGCTGTCAACTAGTATGTTTTTAGACAAACACCTTTCTTGGAAAACCCATCTTGATAGACTTTCCATAAAACTTAGAAAATCAAATGGCCTTATTTCCAAGCTTTGTCGTTTCTTTTACTCATTGTGTTTGACTCTCATCTAAGATATGCTTGCCAGATATATGAGCTCAAAATTCAATCTGTACTAGGATTTTTAAACTTCAAAAACAATGCAGCCCTCGGAATTTAATTTAAGATAGGTCGGCAAAATATAGCAATTTCAGGTGTCGGCTTTTGGGATTTTGCGTCGACTTGTAAAGGTCGGCATTTGCCAAGTGCTGACCTAAATTCAGAGGACTGACAATGTCTAAGATTGATAACCTTTTCAACATATAATGCTATATTGTTTTTGTTTTATTATTTCTGTTGCACAGCAAGTAATTTTATATGCAATCTCATTTTATCAGAAGTGAATATGATGGTGAGTCTTTTATTATCATATGAATCTCATTTCATTGCTTGGTCACCTCCACAATAGTGTACGTTTGACTTCCCTAATGTGTTTATTTTATTATCTATGCAAGGACGTAGTCTTGCTACGTCCCTGCCATGTTCTCTATTCTATGATTCTGATGAAATGAGCACGCATATAAAATTTCAAAACTTTTTGTATCAAAACTTCATTGCTCATCGCCCTCGTGTGTGTGTTGTTGCACTTGTTTCGTGAAGATTTTCACCCAGCATCATCTTTTATGTGTCAAGACCAATCATTGCACTAAATTAATTTAACTGGAACTGAACATCTTAGCTTGCTAAGCCGAATTATCGTCAACGCGTTGCAAGTTGCACGCTTTTGCAGCAAGTTCGGCATCGTCTCGTGCTCAACGCAAGGAAACTCAGACGGATCACGACTTGATTTTCATGCAGAATATAATTACCCATTAGCAATTTTCGGCTACGTAATATTATGTTGTTTAATTTTTTCCATGGAGTCGGAAGCGGAGCGGACTTTCATCGGACAAAAAACACCGCCACAGCAAATTATATTATCGAACTTTAATTTTATAGATCTTCTCAATTAGCAAACGACAAGAATTTGATGATTTGATTTTGCAAAGAAAGCTTTCAACCAAGTACTTTTCTTTAATAGAACTCTTTCTGTAATTTCTTTTCTCACCCTTTTTGTGTTGCTGGTGGGGTGTTTAAATAAACACTTTGTTTTTAATTTCAAGTGCTAATTTGGGTCTTATCTTACTCTTTTTAAAAGCCTCATGAGAACCAAATAAGTGTAAAAAAAATCTACACGTGTGAGCATCTAATAGATGGCTTTCAAGTGTTTAATAATTAGGGATCGTCTCCAAACAAATTGATTAAAATTCGCTTAATTTTATCGCTTAATGATTTTTTTATTAAGCGTTAGAATATAAGCGATTAAATTTAAATAAATTTCCTATAAGCGAATGTTAATCGATTTGGGTAAGCAATTTTAAGCGAATTGATCGATTTTGAAAAATACTTTGATTTGTTTGGAAATATTTTGTTTACATGCATGTATATATTTCTCTTCTTTCTCTTATTTTTCAGATGTTTCAGATTCAACCGGCAAAAAGATATAACTTCTTCGAATTTGCCTAGTATTTTGTTTTCATTTTACGGACGTATATATTACAACAAGCTTTTTTCCGCTTTTTGAAAATTTTATCGTGATTGGGTCTATCAGTGGGACAAGAAAGCTAAATGTGACGTTCCAGGGGATTTTGATAACAAACGGTAAAACGTTTAAAAACGTTTAAACGTTTTTCATTTTGTTGAAAAACGCTTTTTCATTAACGAAAAAACGTTTTCTTGTTATGTGTGCAATGTTATAAACGTTTAAACGTTTTTTGATAACGTTTTTTTAAAAATGTTTTTATAAAAAACGTTTTTACATTAATCCATTTGTTTTACAAAAAAACATTTTCAACTTAAACCGTCCAGTGGATTTTTTGTATCGTTGCATTTCTCTGCAAACGCAAACAAGATTTGTTTGAAGAAGTGTCCAGCGGTTTGTTTATAATCACATTCGTATGCGCCATTTTTGGAAAGTTCGTTATTAAAACCAGTTATAATTAAGAAACTTTTAATCTTTACTTAATACTTTGATTTTATTTTGATTTTTGATTTTTAATGAACAAGGTGCGTTCTTTTGTTTTGATTTATTTTAATGACGTCAATGTTCTTCAAGTGTGTACTTTTTGCATTTGCAGGTAACACATGTTAGTATATTACAATACATTGATTACCTGGTTCTCATTCATTTAAAGATTAAAGAAACAACAGCTGTTTTCAAAGTTTCCACAAATAGAAACCGTCCGCTATAATTCTATTGATTCCATAATAGAACGAATTTGATAGAATTTGCTATTTTAGTAAATCCTCGGGGAAAAGTTTTATGTTTATTTTCGTAAAGGTTTATTTTCACTCGGTGAAAGTAGTTGAAAATGGCTAATTTTTATAGAAACAGATCTGGATAAACCTTAATTTCTCTGTTTTGAGAAACATTTACTTTCACAAAATTAAGATGCACTGTTAATCAAATTGCTTGGTAACGTTTTTAGTTATATTTATGGACTTTATTTTGATAACATTTTCAGGTTCTGGGGCGATTGGCTGTCATATGATTTGATTCGCCCAATCAACGGCAGCTATGACTTGCTGAAGTTATAACCTCCCGAAAATTTCAACTAAAGGCCAATTTCCACTTTATTCAACTCAACTCAAATCTAAATCAAAAATTAGTTCGCTTATACGTGCGACGACAATACTACCAATAGGAACCGTCCCTTACAATTCTTTTTTGAGTTGTTCGATCGATATTTTGGTATATTCCTTGGGGTAAATGTTTATCAGAATTTTAATCAACACTTGAGTGAGTGATATAGGATCAAAAAACGATTCATAAGCAATTCATGTGAAGTGGAAAAGCGATTAAGTGCTTTTAAGTGATTAAGTTTAGCGGAGTTTTATCGATTCTTGCCAATGATAAGGGAATTATAAGCGAAAAATAAATGATTTAAATGATTGAAAATTTGTTTGATAGTTTGTACAAATCGCTTAAATATTAAAGTAAGCGATTCATTAAGTGCTTTTTCCGAAAATTGCTAGCGTAAATCCTCCAATAAGCACTTATTATATCGCTTTTAATTTGGATATGATCCTTTATATGCCCTCTACAATCTCAAGATTAATATTTTCTCTCTGACTATGGTATGGTTTGTGTATATATATATCACAATATTATCTGTAAAGCTAAGTGTCCACTGAAGAAAAACTTGCACTCTCGTAGATGATCATCACAAATAATATTGATTCTTTCAGTCAGGGAAAACAGCTAAACGTGGGATCCCGTAAATGCGGAGTCTATACCGCAATTGCGGTATCCATTGCAACCTCATGATGTGAACGAACCTGGTAAATTATGATATCCCTGCTTGAATTGTTAATCAAATCACTTTTGTTTTCATTTTTCAGCAGCCAAATACTATAATGAAGTATGAAGAAAAGAAATATAATAATAAACACGTGCTGAAAACAGCCAACGATCAAATCGGATTGGCTAATCTGACGTGGGCCAGATAAATAGTTTCCGAATATGCCTCGCTAATCCTTTAAGAAAGAAAATCGGGTCGAAAACAGTTTACCAGGAGCGAAACTAAGAAACATTGGATATATACCGCGTTTAGCTGTCTTCCTTGTCAAATGAAAACAACAACACCCTTTAACTTTACTGGACTCATTTAACTTTCATTCGTCACTCAGCTGGTGCTTTTGGGTAACAATATATGGAAACGATCGTTTCCCAGAACCAAAATGGTGATACCCAGTCATTAATGAGCTGCATCGGTAACGATTGTTTCCGTTACTGACATAATATGGAAACGAAGTTTACGTGAAAGTTTGAAATTCTGATATAGATCTTTACAATGATGAAATCATTTATACTAGATATTTGCATGAACCTGAGAAGATCCCCCTAATCTTCAAAATAGAGGAAGATGAAGAAGCAGAATTTTTCTAGCTTTCAATCTCATGTGATCTATATATATACCAGTATTTTGAAATTTCTTTTAATTTACACGAAGAGTGTATTCACTAAACATTGACCCATCTAATCCCATTAATAATTATCATATATACTTGAAAACGGGCAAACACCTTTTCAGAAGAACGCAAAAAAGCGCAAATAGCTTAAACTAGACTTTAATTTTCCTATAACCTATTATATCGAAGAAAATTTGTGATATTTTCTATCGCTTTCAGTGGACACTTAGCTTAAATGATATAAAAATTAATGATTGTGTAATGTTTAACGTTGAAATGGGTTAATAAGCATGTGTCAAACTATAAAAATGGCAGTCAGTTTTAACTCTTCTTTCTTGACTGATTTTGGTTTTGTTGAAAGCTTAGCTGATCAAAAGGCCATTTCAATTGCGATCCCACTTATCTTAGAACTCTCAGAGTCAAGTTCTTCTCAGAGCTAAGAAGAGTTTTTTCTCTCTGAGTATATATAAAGCAATTGGCAGGATGTCTGATTTTTTCATCAAGGCAAACCATCGCATTAAGTCTTTATTCAAACATGGCAGTTAAAGGCAAAATGGATAATTGACAGTTTAATATAAAATTTGTGTCTAAAAACTTTTGGGAATAGTGCTATGACACCATTAAGTCTTTGGTTAACAAAATTCCACTAGTATGCTGTATAGCTAAATGATCCCTTTTATAGCTTCATAACATATGGTATACTTGTTGTTTACAATTCAGTGAGTTTTGAGATGTCATTTTCGGAATTAAAGCCCATACTAAAAAATGTTTATGAAAAGCATCAAATTTATATTGGGTTGTTTTCTACGACCAAACATTCCAGAGATATTGTGGAATTTTTAATCAGAAGGACATATCCCTTAATATTTTTGCTCCAATTTATTTTTGCCTCAAAATTAATGTAATGTATCCCTATTAATTGGATTTTTTTGTCTAGTTTTTTGGTCCGAAACATTGCATTCTATTTGTTTGCAAAGCAATGGTCTCACACTGATGTTGATCAAAGATTTTGATAACGATGTTGCTTTTTGTTACTTATACACAGACAGATTATTGGCTACTAATAAGTAGATATTCTACAATATTCTACATTTGAAAGCTATCATCCTTTTTCATAGTATTTTAATAGAAATAATGTTCAATAAGGTCAAAATTGTGGCAGTGGGTCCGTGTCAGGTAAGAAACTTGTGTTGTCTGATAAATCAATGTTTAATACACCAATCAAGATTTTGTATTTAATATGTAATCTCCATTGGTTCCTTAGTTATAATATGTAGGAAATCTTTCTATTTTATTGAAATAGAAATTTTTTCCTGGAATTGTGGTAGCTTGTGAAATTAAAACGGAATATCTATAAAAATGTTTATATTACAGTTAGAGAACCAAAAAGGTTTTCTACACCAAAACATTTTTGTCCTGAGAAATCATTTGGTCCAGTGAAAACTTTCACTCTTAAACATGCATGTTTATTAATCAAAACACTGTATGAAGCACACATTTTTCCAAAGTATGTCGAAGTATGTCGAAATTTCTCAAACAAAAGCAAAATACAGAACAATAGAAGGCTTCTTATGGTAAAAAGTAACGTGTGCCTTTATTGTGATTTACTAGTTCTTGCAAAAAAATAGTACACTAATAACATTTTAGAAATGAATCATTTCATGTTATATGTACCTTCCCATTTTTATGATCATTATGTTGATATGCATTTCACAGGAAGAAAACATAATTTTATCATTTCAGAGTGGAAAAACGGTTTTATCTAATTTCTTGGCTGATGCTACCGATACCACCAGCGGTGAATATACACCAACGCAAGGAGTTAGGTTGGCTATGAATTTTTTAAATCCTGTGTTATTTCAGCTAGAAAGTTCTTTAAAAAGAATCTCTTAATTTTGGTCACTGTGTCATTAAGTGTTTTTATTTGATTGAATTCCACAAAAATTTTCTAGGATACTTGAGTTTGAAGTTGATGGAGTAAATATTGGGAACAATCATACAGTAAATATTGAAGTGGAGTTATGGGATTGCAGTGGTGACCAAAGGTAATCTTTTGATTCATCTTGTGGTGGACCTTATTAAGCTTCCATCGAGTAGCCCATGCATTGATTATGGACAGTGCATCAAGGTGGCTGCCAGACTCCGAAAATTAAAAAACCTTACAATCAGCCCAATAAAAGGTATAACAGTCAACAGTGAAGCAGCACAGAATGTAGTACTCATAAATGAATGATGTTTAAAGTCCTGAAAGCTTTCAAGGGTGTCAGTGCAGAGAGAAATTTACAAAAATAGACCCTCAAATACAAAGAGGCTTGGCAATTTTAGATATAGAAAGAAAAAAAAAACGAAGTAAAAATTAACTGGATGAAATGAATATGAACATATAAATTTCCTCATGATATCGCGTTATCGCTTTGATTCCGGATCCCTATTTTTGTATTAAATAGATGATCATTACTTTTTTCAAACACAACGTGATATTTGAGGACTAGAATTCTGAATCCAGCTTGATGTTCACATTTAGATTTGAAATTTGTTGGCCTGCCATACAGAGAGACATTAATGGAATACTAATGGTATATAACCCTGCTGTTGCATCCCATGAAAAGGAACTGGAAAATTGGTAAACCGTTGAATTCGTGCTTATTCTTTTAACATATAAAACAGATATATGAAGATCCATCAATATGGATATCAATGCAGGGTCTAATCTAGGCCGAAAGAGCGTCCATTGATCTTACGCTGCTCTATACGTTCCTTTGCCTTTCTTTTTTTAAATTTATTTCGCTTTAAAAACTTCAAAAATCATTCTTGTATAGGGGTCACAGATTTTACCAACCGAAATAAAGCTCAGGTTGCCCTTTTCCAAAAAAAAATGCCCTTTGGATGTACATAATGTGCCCTTTTTCCTTCTGCCGGGTGCTGCCCTTCCATTCTAGATTAGATCCTGCAACGTCCGTATTTCAAATTAAATGCTCAGTTTTTTAAGAAAGATTTCGTACAGTTGAGCAACTGAATTCCGAATAAACACTCAATAAAAAATGGGGAAGTTTCCAGATCCAAATAATGTGTCCAGTGTTACAGCCGTTAAGGATTCTGCATTTATAAGTCCCTTACGTTACTTTTGTTTTCATTTTTTTAGGTATCTGCATTTCGTTAAACAGAAAAATTTCAGAGAAAAGCTGTGCTTGATATTTGCTCATAATAAACCTGGTTTAAGCAGTGTTAGTCGTTCGAAACTAGGTAAAAACTTTCATCACATACAGCCTTCTACTGTCAAATGTTCAGGAGTGTCTTTATACAAGTGTTGTCATTTCTTTGTAGGTGGAGGTCTTGGCCGCATACGTTTGATAAATACGAATTTAGAGGAAGATGCAGAAACTGTTCGTAGTACCTTCCAGAGTTTCCTCAGTGCTGTAGTGTCGCATATTAATGACAGTAGAGACCAGGAGGAGCTAAGCATTATCGAATAGTAATTTTTACCTATGTACTTCTTTTGTAAATAGAAAGGAAAGTTCCCGAATTTCTGTTTAAGATCAACAAGTACCCAGTGGCCGAATTTGTTGGAAAGACACTCCGATGGAGTACACTTCTATGAAAATATGCACACTGTTTCGATAAAAATACTCTTCAACGCAATTTGAAGATTTTGGCCATTGGGTATTTTATTTGCTTTTAATTCTCCCAATGCGGAATGGAATGGATAAACCAGGTAAAACTTGATAGCAAGGCATAAAAACGATGTGTAAACAGAAATTCAAGAACGGTTTATTCAGTTCGACCATTACCATTTTTGCCTTCTTAAGATTGACCTCCCATAAGAAGAAAATCTCTATCATAATGGACAAGTTTCCATTCCCGCAAGGTGTCCGTCATATTTCAATGAAATTCCTTTTTGGGTGACTAGGTTTTACTTTGAATTATGCATAAGGAACAGTATTTCAAATTACAAAAAACCTTGCAAGACTACTATGTTTTGTTTCTTCCAAGTGTAACGGAATGCCTGATGAAAGATGATAAAATTATTGTATGTATCTCCTTAGAAAGTATTTAACTTGTCTGAAATTTCTGTTCAGTCACAGGTTATTTCACGTTTTTCATTTGCACTCTTCCTTACCCACCCTTTCTGCAAGTTTTAGCTAAACCGAACATCCGCATCAATTAATTTATGTTTTCTTTACATGTTTCAACATTCGTTGTAGTGTTCAATCTCTGCTTGGTGTAAATTTGATGCTGTCTAATACAGTACTTAGAGAGCATTCGAGAGCACTCTTTATTTATTTTCAGCAATTATAATGACAGGAACTTTTTAACCAAAAAATTACATTTTATCATGTAGTCTTCTCTTCGTATTTATGACCACCGTGTATATGTACTCATTTTTTGTGTTTCTATCGAAGAAGCTGGTGGAATTATGTCGATTTACGTATATATGTGCATGGCTTCAAGATGGTACATGAACAATATATGTAAAGTGTAAAGAGGGGTTTACATATAAAGAGAAAAGTCAACGTGGTCATGAATTTAATGAGCTGAGGCGCTAAAACTTGACTTTTTGGTGTACAATTTAAATTAAAAGCATTAAAACACCTGCTTAAAAGAAAAATTTTTCAAGAACCTTTCGGTGTAAACCCCTCTTAAACTGCATTGTTTTGTTGTAACCAATAGGAACGGTCCCCATCATTGAACGTTTCAAATCATTTAAGCTCTTAACAAAGAAGACCATTTTGTAGCGTCTAATTTTGGACTTTTGCTTATTGATGTTTGTTAGCCACCCTGCAAAACGTGGACGTGTTACTATTACAGATTGCTAGAAATAACTCGTTTATCAACTTTTATTAAAAAGGTGGTTTTAAAAAAAAAAAGAAATTCTCGCTGCTCGTTGTCATAGAAACAGTCACAAAGCAGGGAATATCAAGATCATCTTTGGAACACAAAGACGATCTTCTATAGTATGTATCTGCCAGTTTTGTGGAGAGAGTTGCACCTCTATCAAGAAGGAACTTTTTCTCACGCGATATTTCGAAAGGTATGACCATGTCTTCAAGTCTTCAAGTTTTGTTAGGAGGCAAGGTTGACATTTTATCCATTGCTGAGTCAAAATTAGATGAGTCGTTCCCCTCGTCACAATTTGTGATGAAGGGTTATACGAAGCCTTATCGTTTAGATATATCTTGTAATAGAGATGGACTTTTGGTATATGTGAAAGATACATTACCAACACGGTTGTTGAGTGGTTTTAAGCTCCCAGAAGACGTGCAAATTATTCCTACAGAGTTAAATCTTCGCAAGGAGAAGTGGCTTATAGTCTCGATCTACCGGCCACCGTCTCAAAACGTTGATTATTTCCTAGATACTTTATCTTCTTTACTTGATTTTCATAGTCAGGCGTACAAATGCATTTTAGTGATGGGAGACTTCAACATCGAGCCGGAAAAACCCAAAATGTCGAGTTTTCTGGAAGTACATGGTTTGTATAACCATACAAATACAAAAACTTGCTGGAAATCTTCGGATGGATCTTGTATCGATCTGATACTTTCCAACAAAAAGCATTCATTTCAGCTCTCTGGGGCTGTTGAGACTGGCTTAAGTGATCACCATCTTCTAGTATACTCGATGTTTAAGTCGAAATTCCTAAAGCATGAGCCGAAGAAGTATAGTTATAGGTGCTATAAAAGATTTGATCTAACTGCATTTTTGAAATCTGTTCAGAACAGCTTAGTTGATGTAGAAAACTACACTGACTTTCATAAGATCTTTACGGAACTCTTGAACCAGCATGCGCCGTTAAAAACTCGTTTTTTGCGCGCCAATAATCAACCACACATGACTAAGGCTTTACGCAAAGCCATTATGACAAGATCCCGGCTTAAAAACAGAGCGCGTCAAACAAACAGTGCAGAGGATTGGGCTGCTTACAAAGCGCACAGGAATTTTGTCGTAAATTTAAACAGGCGTTCCAAAAAGTCACATCTCTGTGACAACAAAGTTGGCAGTAAAAGTTTCTGGGATGCATGTAAGCCCTTTTTCTCAGAAAAGGGGATAAAGCAAGAAAAGATAATCCTTGTTCAAGAGGGCCGTATTGTCAGTGATGATTCCTCCATTGCGCAAATCTTCAACAGTCACTTTTCTAATATAACGAGTAGTCTGACTATACCACACTGGAAAGGTCTCCTGCCTCTCGATGTGGATAGTGATGTCGATCCTATCGACTTGGCTATAGACAAGTATGCTGGTCATCCCAGCGTACTAAAAATTAAGTCTAAGTTTAAATCACTGCCTGTCTATGAACTCCACCATATTGAGGCAGCTGAGATGAGGAAAGAGATCTTTTCACTAGACTCGTCGAAAAGTACTGGAGGCGATTTGCCAATTAAAGTGTTAAAACTGTCTTGTTCTGAAATTGAAACCCCTTTAACTAGGTGTTTCAATTCGATGATTGATTCTTCTGTTTTCCCTGAAGAGTTAGAACTTGCCGACGTAATTCCAGTATTTAAAAAGGGTGATAGAACCGACTGGGAATGCTACAGACCCATAAGTTTACTTAGGTCTCCTTCAAAACTTTTCGAGAGGCTTTTGGAACGTCAGATCTCCTCCTTTACGGAGGAACGACTTTCAAAATATCTATGTGGTTTTCGCAAAGGTCATTCGACCCAGCATGCCTTACTTAACCTCATCGTCGCATGGCAACGGTGTTTGGCAAATGGCAGTAGAGTTGGAGCTTATGGACTTGTCCAAAGCCTTCGACACTCTACCACATGACCTGCTTATTGCTAAGCTCCATGCATATGGGCTTGATCGTAAAAGCTTGAAACTAATTTACAGTTACCTCTCAAACCGAAAAATGCGCTTTCGCATCGGCTCAGTGTTTAGTGACTGGCTTAGGGTCCTTTTAGGTGTCCCCCAGGGATCGGTTCTAGGTCCTATCCTTTTTAATATATTTTTAAATGATCTATTTTTCAGCGAACTAGATTCGCTTATTTGTAACTTTGCTGATGATAATACCTTGTCTGCATGTGGATCATCTTTAAACGGGATTCTCAGGCAGCTAAAGCATGATTCAGAAATAACTATCCAGTGGTTTCGAGATAACGAGATGGTGGTAAACCCGGATAAATTTCAAGTCATGTTTTTAGGCTGTAGTTCAGCTGAAATCACGTCATTTGTAATATGCGGCTTTGCCTTAGAACCGTCGCCTTCAGTGAACTTGCTTGGGGTAACCATTGATAACAAGCTGACTTTTTCTGCCCATATAGAAAAAATCTGTTCGCAGGCAAATAGAAAGATTAGTGCATTACTGCGCATTCGTAAATTTATTGAATATGGCAGAGCAGTCCTTTTGTGCAACGCATTTATTTTGTCTTGCTTCAGATACTGTCCCCTGATTTGGATGTTTCATTCAAAAGGGGACGCTCAGAAAATTCGTAAAACACAGATTAGAGCCCTCCGAGCTGTGAATTTTGATTTCTCTACACCTAGTGAGCACATTTTAACTAAGTACGATAATGAATCCATCCACACTTCAAATTTGCGTACTATGCTAATCGAGGTTTTCAAAACTGTGAACAGATTAAATCCAGAGTTTTTATGGGATTTGTTCGGGCAGAAAAAGACAGCAATTCCAATGCGATCTGGTTACTTACTGATGCTTCCTGGCAAAAATGAATCCACGATATACTCGTTTACGTTTCGTGCTGTGTTGGCATGGAATTATTTGTCAGCTCCACTTAAGGATTTAGAGTCCTTGTCTTCATTCAAAACCAGTATTGCCAAGATAAGATCATTCTACTGTCAGTGTAAATCCTGCTCATGATTAGTCAGTATATTTATTTCTAGATTTTATAATATATTTTTTAGGTTAGGTTATATTTTAATTTTTAATTGTTTTGTTGACTTGATTTAGTCATTACTTATGTAATTGTACTAGGGATAATGTCAACAGAAGATAAAGTTACAATATAATACAATACAATAAATGTGCAACTGACAGGAAAGCTGCCGGTATTATATTTCTACATGAAAAATGTTAGGTTATACAGTTACTCTTCTTTTTTTTTCTTTTTTTTTTTTAATATTTATACAGGATAAATACACTTCAGTTATAATAACTGCTATCAATGTGTGTCCTGTTACAACAAGAAAACAACAACAACAACAACAACAAAAACCCAAAAGAAAGTAAATAGGATACGAAAAGGAGATACGGGTCAAATAAAACGGAAAAACGTCTTCTTAGACAGTGTTCACGCTTTCCAGGTTGCTCTAATTTCGGACTGGTTTAAAAACAGGTGTTCCCTCTGTTCACACCTTTCCGAAATCAACTTCATTTCGCAAAGAAATGATCTCGTAAAATAATTCTGCTTCGTAACCACTCCGATGTGATTGGAATACTTTTTGTCCGACACAAAATGTTTCCTCATTCACTAGGTTGTAGGCCAAGTCTGTTATATCAAATTAACTTTTGACTTCTTTAATGTCAGCTTTTTTGGTGATACAGTATGATTAGAAATATTCTTTTTTAAAACATCTTGATTCGAGGTCAATCCGTTTCACCATCGTTTGGGAATGATTTCTATCCAGAGTATCTAATACATCTCTTAATAAAGTGGACTTTCGATATAACGAACCTCCAAGGGGAAGTGAAAAAAGTTCGTTATATATTGAAAGGTGAAAATAAATAGCTTAAATCTCGTAGCCCATTCGAACAAAAATGCTTTAAATTCGTTTTTATTTCAGCTAAAATCCTGTTCAAAAGAAAAATGATAAGAAATTTGGATAAAAACACGAGACGTTCGAAAACAGCTTTGAAAGTTATATTATATCTTTGCTTTCGTTTGTCTAGACAGCCATCAGAGGCTTTGAAAGCAGCTAGATCGAGGCTTTTGGAAAGTGAAATCGCTGTTTCTTTAATAATGATCCCGTTGACAGGGATATTGTTTGACGTGCGATTTTGAACTATATAAGAAAACAGCTTCATCAAGATCTGATTGCCACTCATCTTCATTTTTTTGACTGTTTTAATTTGCTTGGCCTGATTCGTAAGCTTCTGAGATTTTCCTCTTGTTTGCTACGCACGTCGAAACAATATTTTTTTTTACACCATATTCTTCATACATTGTACATTTGTCCTCGTAGTTTTCTGCAGGGTTTTATACTTACCGTAAATGACGGAATTAGGGCCCCCTGCCCGAATAAGCCCCTTGCCGGAATAAGTATTTCGTCATACAGTTATCGGTAGGGGCGTTTATTTGAGACTAGCGAAAAATAATAAATATAGTTATTTCAATTATTATTTAAATCTTCTCTACCCGCAAAAAAAACAGAAGCCTGGATCAGTTCAAAAACAATACTTCGTTCAAATCATGTGCCCTGAACCTTGTAACAACACCATTGTATATTCATTGCTTCAAAGAAAAATCAGCCCTGTAAAGCTGAAAAAAGGAAATTTTAAGAAGTCAATTTTCAATCTTGACAGAAAAAAATACTTATCCATTTCTGATTGATGAAATCAACATTGCGACAGCAGCACCTGATTTCCTTGTTATAATAGATTCTGACCATGAAGATATTGACATTTAGCTTAGTTTGACACTATTTCAGACATTGCAAAAATATTGAAAAAATACATTTTCCTTGCCATGATATGAAGATTAAAAAAGCGCCCCTGCTTTAATAACCGCCCCTTCCGAATAAGCGCCCCCTCTAGAGGCTGTAAGTTTAAATAAGCGCCCCGGGCGCTAATTTCGTCGTTTACGGTACCTGTTATGGAGATATTTACCCTTCTCATCTCGATTCACTGCTCGTATACATTACACCTTCTTTGATTTTAAATTGCCTTACAGATTGTAGCTTTGTAAATGTTTAGATTCGAATGGTCCGATCCGAAACGTTCCATTTGAATGCAATTGCATGTGTTTAATATGTTCTGAATCATAACGTTCAATCTACACGATGCAAAAATTGTTTTTGTCATTTTTTGGAGCATAATATTACTTACATTCGCTATATCGAGGATTTTTTGGTTTGAGGGACAAAAAATGTCGTTCGTTAAGAGAGTTCGCTTATATCAGGAGTTCGTTATATGGAGATGATTTATAAGAGTTTCTTAAGGCAAAGTCCAATGGGAATGTTCGTTATATCGACATGTTTGCTATATCGGGGTTCGTTATATCGATAGTCCACTATACATCCATGAAAGCCTTCAAAAATATTCTCCAATAACACATGTGTGATGAAATGATATGAAAGCTGAATATAAAGGTGACGTTCTTGGCAGTTTATGACAGACAAAGATATAACATGGCGTGTTCTCTCCAAACCTTTACATTGAATAGCACGAAGAATACGACGGAATTTCTGTCATATTTTTGCATTTAGCAAGATGTTGGTATGACAGTAATGCAGAAACCCGCAAGCCATTATTCGTTTGTACAGGTCAAACGAGGCTGCCTTTGGCAAATCTGATGGCAGAATCGAATGCTGCGGCCTCAATTTGATAGGTAGACATGTATGGTATGTCATATAAGTCCCTGTGGGGGCCACATAAAAGGGTCAAGCCCTTTACCTCTATATTGCGCCAGCCTATATATTAGTATATAGGGGTAAGGGGCTTGGATCTTTATTGGGACCCCTATACGGACATATAGGACACACCATACATGTCTATCGGTCAAATCGAGTCCGTAGAATTCGATTCGACTCTCACAACTCAATCTACCATTTTGCGTGACAGACAAACAGAGAAACCATTTTGCGTACCAAACAAACAAACAGACGGAGAGTCGGCTATTAATATATAGACTAGCCGCCAAGGCGGCGTCGCTCGCCGCCTATGTTCAGCCTGCGTTGTATCACCACCTGCTCCAAATTATTGCACTTAAAACCAGCGATAAATCTTCCTTTGCTGCTGGCTTTATGGCTAAATAAAGCTCGTTTGCATGTGAAGAGAAATACGTTCCTGGTGTTTCAAATCTTGCATGTTCTTAACTCAGCCGTTTATTGTCGCGGTCGCATTTAAAATGTCAGCAGACTTTCTTGCTTTACACAATGCATTCCGAACGTGAACTTCATGTGGTTTTTCTTTACAATTTTAAACCAATCAAATATCAGTTTAACGATACACTCAAAACGCAGAGAGAAAAAACTTTTCAACTTATTATTAGCTTTTGTTTTACGCGCTCTAACATGGGTGCTGTCAGAAGTAAGTGAAAAAAATGGTTTCTCTTAAAAAGATCACACGGGAGGAGATAAAAATGCACGTGCTAAATGCATGAAGTGAATAAAAAACGTTCGATCAGATTAAAATAGATTAAAAGAAATCGATTAAAAGAAATTAAGACAACTATTAAGACAAAAGCAAAAAAATATTTTGTTTCATGATACTGTTTTTTTACCTATCGGTTTTTAAACATTTTGATTGCTCGAAAAAAAGTTCACCCGTCTCAGACAGTCAGGCAAGCTTTAGGATACACTGGCAAACCGCACATGCTGCCACGTTCTGCCACTGCTGCTTTTTGTCCAAAATGTTTAATCAGTTGGTTTCTTTGTATTTAGTTGATGTATTGTTTTCGAAGCCAAGTCAACGTGAAATATAAAACTAACAATAACAATAAAAACAAAACGTTATTTCTATTAGTTCATCAGCCAAAAAAAGTCACGTTCGATTGGGGTTGCAATGTATTTGCTTCGAACTCACGTCGCTCACAAAAAAAGAAGTATTTTCGGTCACAACTCAATCTACCATTTTGCGTGACTTACAAACAAACAAACAAACAAACAAACAGACAGACAGACAGAGAATCGGCTATTAATATATAGATGACAGCCTACATTCATGGTACTTGAAAAGTGATCAATAAGCTTTGTCATTAAAATCACAAACAAAAAAGAATAAGGAAGTAATGAATCCTCCTCAATAATTTAGGGGAGAAAAAATGATTTCAAATAAAGTTTTAACAGGTTTTCATTAAGAATTTCGATGGAAAGGAAAATGGAAACTATCAGAATAACAAAATTATGTTTGCTCATACTCTTCTTGCATTTCCGGAAGGTTAGATGTGATTATGAATATGTCTCACAGCAGACAGATGGAGATGTGATATACTATAAGCACGATGGTAAATTGGTTACAGGTACTCAATCTTACCATGACAAAGAGATGGAAGCATATCAGTCTTGCATTCAGATATGTGAAGCGGATGAAAGGTGTGATTTTTTAAACGTGATTGAAATCGCCGCAAAGAAATATCAATGTTACTACATAAATGCAACAGCTCAAGAAATCAAGATTGAAAATGCTAACAGCTCTAGTGCAATGTATACCAAGCGTATAAAGGTATAGAGATCTTTTAAATTGAAAAAAAGTCTTCGACACTTTTTCCATGCAGATTGCTGAAACAAACAAATGAAACATGTATAATGGTGAACTGTGTCCATAGATACATATTTTACATATTTTTCTATAATGTATAAATAAAGTTCAAGTAAAATATGCATCGAAAATTTTGCGTTTGAAGCTATGAATCAAAACCAGAAAAGTAGGGATTTTTGGTGAATAAAACTGTTCTTTCATTGCCATTTACAAAGTTTTTACAGTGAAATTCACAAACTGAATTTCCTGCGACTCCGGAAGTAGTTCAAGGTTGTTTGATGTATCCGCTTTTGATGCTACCTTATAATAATAGTTTTTGAAAGGCACAATGCAAAACAAAAGCTTTTTTTTTAGCATTTGTTAACAATAATCAAAACGTCATTCATCTTAAATGTGACTAAAGCATGTTATGGATTTAGGGAAAGGGATAACTATTGTTATATCCGCTTATATCGCGATTTTGAAATTTAATAAGCGATTCAACAAAATCGATTTTGAAATAAATCGAACGTTTAAATTTCAAACAATCAATTCCTTGAATTGAATTGACTATTGAAACAATCAATTCCTTGAATTTGAAATATTAAAATTGATTTTCTATCATCGGAGAATTAAGCGAATGCCATCCTTTTCCTTAAAACCGCCAAAAATAAACATAAAAACCAGCCTCAAAATTTAAAAAAATTGTGGAGTGAAGATAAACTGTTAAAAACTGTAAAAGACGACATTTTTTGTTTAGCTGAAGTGTCCACAATTTTGTAAGCACCTGAAATATATGAATATGTGTGGAGATTGTCAATGTGTGGATTTGTGTGACAGTCAGCAACCTTATTACTGCAATTGTACCAAAGGTATTGTAAGTATTCATCATTGAATCCAAGAGTAATTGATTAACTCAAGTACACGCTTTTTTTTTATAAGAACGATTTTATAAGAACACGAGCCTCAGATTTGGCCAAAACATAAGAACAAAATAAGAACAACCTGAGGCTCAAATTAATGTTTCAAAAATTAAGAACAGCCTAAGCCTGAATTTTCTTATAAAATAAGAACAATTCATGATAGGAACAACTCATGATGTGAATTCACTCACTGACAAATGCTTTAGAAGTTTGTTTTTTTTACCTTGCATACTCATATCGGGTCATTGCCGAACAGCAACCATGCTTTTAAACAGTTGTTTTTAAAAAGATTAATTTAAATTTTACTGGAAGTTCTATAATATAAGAACAAAATGAGGCTGAAATTTGAAGCTGTGTTCTTAAAGCTAAGAACAAAATAAGAACAATTCAGGCTGAAAAAGGCTCAAAAAATAAGAACAGCCAGCCTCGGGTCAGATTTTACTGGTTCTTATAAAAAAAAAAGCGTGTACCTCTATTATATGAGTATTGTTCATATATTTTACTTGTTACAGTTAAAGCACGCTCTTGCTTGGATTTACAACCATACTACAGTGTAAATGGATTCTACAACATTTATCTAAATGAGACACCAACCACTGTGTACTGTGATATGGAAACTGATGACGGTATAATGTGTATATTTACTTAACCACTCAATGATTATGAAAACATCTATGTATTTCATTCAAGTTCTTAAATAAAAATCTAATGTCAAAAGAGGTGTGACTTCCGTATTTCTTTAAGTCAAAAATCAAATCAAAACTAATTGACGAATAATTAAACGGATAAAGTTTTGTTATTTGCCTATGTATTTTCTGTGAATGTAAATGCTTTATGAAGAAGTTATCTTTATTTCAGGTGGCTGGACAATGATTGTCAATTTAACAATTAAAGCAACTGATGCTGCTGCTGAATTTTCTTACGATCAAATTCAAGATGATGACATTTTCTCACTTGCAAGGACGGCATATGGCGAGTATATATTAAGCAGTAAGGGTGTACGGATGTTGGATGATTTAATGGGATTTACTCAGTTGCGTGTCTATTGTCACAAACCCAATCCCGGACGAACTGTACACATAACAAACACTTTAAACTCTGCTGGATTGAACGCATTGAGGTTTTTACTCGGAAAATCTGATGATCAACCAACTGCTTGCGGCACTTACACAACGTTATCAGATGATTCATCAAATCTGTTCCTAGACTGCTCGAATATTGGTTGGCACGGCAAATGGTCACTTGGGAGTATGCATCAAGGCGGAAGATTATATAATCATATCGCATTCGTTCCAGGCTTATATCATCTAAATCTAATCACTAATAGGCTAGAATGCGATGATTCCATGTTAATGCCTGGCACGGAATCAGTTGGTATATGGCAATATTTTCTTCGATGAACAAACTGCCATGTCTTAGTTTTCATGGTAAGTGCTTTGACTGTGTTCCTTTCAGCCATTTACAATTATTTTACATCTAAGATCAACATTTCTTGAATAAAGGAAATGAGAAAGCGAATTTAAGATCACAAGTTTGTTGGTAATTTATTTGGAAGTATTAAAATTAGGAACTTGCAACATCTATAAATCTATTCAAATAAAATTTATCTTGGTGAATGGAAATGTTTTAAATACGTCAATGCAAAACTCACACAAATTCCATTAAAATTACGAGCTTCGCTTGGCTTCTGTGATCGAAGTAACAACCCTAAATAAATTTCAAAAATTTGCCGTTGTTTTGTTGATAATGTTTGATGTTCGGTTTCTCTGCAATTCCCATAGATTTGGCCATAAAACTCTCTGAATTGAATCAACAGAAATTTTTCGTCTTGTATGTCTTCAGGTGTCAGTCAGTTTGGTACAATCTTTTTAAACCTCATACTCATAACTTACTAATATTTGTTTTAGCGATAACTTATTATTATAGAGAAAAACGCAGTAGCAGATTTGCATACTTGTGTATGCAATTCCCATTTTTTTCTAATTTCCTCGATTCACAACAAAGGGTGAAATCAGAGATTAGTAGAAGTCAATCGTTTAAACGAAAACAAGCATAAATAGGTTTTATGGCGTTCTTATTTCATTTATTCAATAATTAAAACAGGGGAAACGATTAATTATCGATTAATTTAACGTTTAAATTCATGTGCTTTTGTTTGCTTATACAATTTCTGTGAATATTTTATGAAAATGTTATATTTTTTTAGGTGGATGGAGGATGATTTTGAATTTAACAATCGAAGAAACTGATGATGCTGAACTTACTCGATGAAATTCAAGTTGATGACATTTTCTCACTTGCATTGGCACAGCACATGGTCAATTGAGAAATTGCCGCAAAGGGGGATCTTATTTATTGCTCTTGTATTCTTTCATGGTTGATATTATCTTAGTCGGATCACTGGTGGACTAGACTGCGACGAACTTTTTGAAATGGGCAATATTAATTTCAGTTGCTGTATGGAAATATTTTCTTTTAGTCAGGGGCCAATTATTGTCGGTATAATTCTAAATGCAAACTTTTTTGTTATTATGAAAATATACGCCTGAAGAAACAAAACTGGGTAGGGTTGCCATCTTGTTTCTGCCCTAAGTGTATTTTGCAGACCAGATTAACCCCACCCTAAAAATCACTAAATTGTTAATAACTACTTAAAAAATAACCTTACAAATACCAAACTTTGGGAAAACGCTTCAACACATCAACAAAATATTTTCCGAGATTTTCAAGTTGTTCACGTGATCAATGTCTATTTTACAGAACAGATTGTGATTTTCTTTTTTTGGTCCCTAAAATAACAAAATTTTAGCAATTTTTTCATTTAGTCCTGCAGAATGGAGAAAGCTTATATTCTTCCAAATTTTAAATTTTCTGTGATGATTTCAATGATTTACAGACCAAGAAAATGAGTCCTTGCTGATTTTGTATAGACTAAGGGCTAACAATATTCCAAATTTCAATTGATTTACTGAAACCATGAGATTTCTGTGATGGTTTCAATAATTTACAGACCAAATTTTATATTAACACCACCTGAGAATCACCAAATTCTTAACATAAATATTACACGAATGCAACCATTAGAATCGAACTTGTCCCTAATCGAGAGAGCCTTAGACTTGAATATATTGTATCAATGTAATAAATGTATACATTACAGACCAGTTCATCATGTTGGTTTGCTGTATTTAAAATACGAAAAATCAGGTTTTTAAATTAAGTTAGAATAGATTAGAATAGACTCAGCTTCCCATGCATGAAGTTTCGACTTAACTGTATCATTTATTATTTATTTATTATTCATTTGAACATATTTACCCAGGATGGCCTCTTCAGTTCTCTATGAACTGCTATCAATGAAAATCCTGCTTTACAGTGAAACACCTACAAGGGAACCTTGCAGAAATTGCAGTGAGGTAATTTTCACCACCGAAAGTTTCATGCCGGCGCTGAACTCGGAACCTCTCAGTTCTAAGCTCAGCGCCACTCGGCCACGGACCACATTTTTAAAACCATAGCATTTCAAACATACCAAATGAACGATTAGAAAGAATTAATTTGCAATTAATAATGTTTCAGAAAGTGTAACTTAAGCAGTGAAAGATATAACTTTATACAACGCAAAATGAAATGTGTAACTCGACAATTTGCTCTTCATTCATCTATTGCCAGACATCTTCTGCAATAGTGGCACAATTATTGGAAGAGGCTTTAACGTTTCAAATGCGCCAACAGCTTAGACAACTGTTTGTCACTATTTTGACTCACTACAAGCCAAGCACTCCAATCTCCTGGAATTGTGGAATATATTCAAGGAGACTACGTTCGAACATTGACTGTTGCTCAAGCAGAGCAAAGGGTTTTGGGTTACATTGATAATGTCCTGAGACAACTTGGTATGACTTTAACACAGTTTAATCTTCCTGAGTTGATCTGCATCAGCAGGAAATAAATTACCGCGGACTTGGCCTTTTTACAGGTGTCCGGTATTGGTAACTAAACATCCACAACGCTTGTTCGTGATCTGAGCAAAGAGCAAATACTTTATTAAAACACCCTTGAGTATTTTGGTTTGACATTATGTGTCGCTTCACATTTTATAGTGTGTCAAACACAAAACGATTACACAGTTCGCGCAAGCGACTTTATTATAAGTCAAAAGTAAAATTGGAACTAATTCTCCAAGCTATTTAACAACGCTGCATCTTGATATTACTGATTTGTATTTGAAAACCTTATTGCATAATTCAGTCGGTAAAAGGCATTTTGGTTACAAATTTGGAACAAATTATAAAAATGATTATGAATTTGTTCTGGAAATTTAAAGCCAAATTTCGTAATTTAGTGGAAAAATTCTCACAAAACTTTTCATGTTGCACGAATTGATAGTGATTCTTTGGAATATGGAATACGAATACAGAATTTGAAAAAGGAGGTTTCAAGAATGTTAACATAGCTGTTATACATTTTGAATCGTGTAAGTCACGTGCTTAGTTCTGACATGACACATTGTCAAAATATTAATTCCCAAGAATGAAAATGGAATGTATGTGTTCAAAATTCCATCCATATCTCGACATATTGAATTTTTTTTTCGTTTTTGATCAGTAACTGAAAAAACGAACTTTAATGATCATAAAAGTACAGACTCCCCCAAAGTCATTACCTGATTTTTATACGTAATAGGTCTGATTAGAATGCAGAAACCTGTAAAATACGGGATTAGATCGAGCAATCTGTCTGAAGCATTTTTTTCTCCTGTGTTTATCCTATACTTTCCTGGCATTCATAAAAAAATCCAATCACTTCTCTGTAGTTGTTTCAGATATATTTTACATCTTATTACGCTGATTTTCTACTTGAAATGGGAAATAACCATCATTCGGCTGTTGTTTGTCGGAGATGTGACTTCCTTGTGCTAATTGTGCCTTTAACTTCAATATCATTTATTTTGTTAATGTTATGACTTACTTTGATTAGTTATCGCAGGTTACATGAACACTTATAACATAAGGAGGCTTGAGTGCTTTTTATTAATTAATATGAAAGGAAAATGTCTTGGAAGTATTCAGTGAGGTAAGTCAATCACTCAATTGAACAAAAAACTCAGCAATCGAATGGGTGAAAGAATGATGATAATTCAGATTTTAGCTTTAAATAATGACTAAGAGAGATATTTGTTGAAGAGAGTTTACGATTCATTCCTTTTTGCATTTCGATAATCGTGCAACTTATGTTGTTCATTTCAATCACTCAATTGAAGCCAAAATACTCTATAGGATGTGGGGACTATACCATTCATGTGACAGCCATCAGAGAGCTTCTTGTCCCTTTGTTTCTGAAAATCGAATATCAGAGAGCTTACGTCGAAGAATTCTGTGACTGACGAACGAACTCGTTACTAAGGTTAGATGAAGGTACCATTTTTTCGATAATGTTTTTATCCATTGCAATACGCGTTAAATTTAAAAAGAAATATCATATGTCAAATCAAATTGAATAGGGTCAGTGAGGTTTGTATATGTTTTGGAAATGTGAGCAGACATGAAACAAGAAATATCAAGCAGTATTGAATACTTGATTTAACAGGAAATTGAAATATACGCAATCTCTGGTAATACAGGCGAAAACATTATCGCAGGTACTGTCGTCAATTTACAGGAATAATCACCTCAACATCATTTGAGATTCAAATTAACATAAAACATCATCGAGACTCGAAAATTACTAATGTTTCTTAAAGTAAAACATGCGCAAATCCTAGCCTCTTCACTCAAAAAAAACTTCGTCTTCCATTGTTTCCTTGCACTTTTGATATAATAATAATAACAACAACAATAACGATACATTTCACAGTATTTCCAAAATTTTACTATTGGCTCTTCACCTGGAAATTGAGAAAATTATATGCAGCGTCTAAAAAATAGTGTATATTGAAAAAATACTGGCAGAAACTAGAGAGGAAATCGTAGTATAGGACATGGCTAGGTGTGGCTAAAGAGTAGAAGGCCCAGATAGCCGTAAACCAAGAAGAATGTCGACTGAAGTTAATAAAACTAGAATGACTAAACCTAAGGACGAACGTAATGTAAACCGATGTGTGTAGGACCAAAACTTTCTGTCGCAGTCGAATGACTGATGATTGCTTTTTTAACTTACAAACTTTGCCGTTGAGACTTTTATTGGATCCTGAAATTGATATCTCAGAAAGGTATGTTAAAAGATGAAGGAGAGTTATCGATAATAAATTAATAAAAAAGTGGTCCATAACGATTAAATTTGTTTGTGTTTTATATTTTATGTACCAGCAATATATCGTGGCACTATCATTTTATCATCACAACAGGATTAGATGAATATAGTGGAAAGAATCTAATCTAAAATTAAGTAAATACTGAAAACAATAATTCATTGGTGATTTATTACTTGAAGTGAAATAGGTAAATGTTTAATATTGAATGAAACTATCTATTAATATGAAAACTGTATTTCTTTCATCCAGATGAGGAAAAAAATTCAAAATAAAAAGGATAAAAAAATGTAAAATATTGAAATGGCTAAACTTCTTTTCATTCATTGGATTATATTTCTACATTTCTGTAATATGAGGTGTGATTATGAATATGTATCACAGCAGACAGATGGAGATGTGATATACTATAAGCACGATGGTAAATTGGTTACAGGTATTCAATCTTACCATAACAAAGAGATGGAAACATATCAGTCTTGCATTCAGATATGTGAAGCAGATGAAAGATGCGATTTTGTGAACGTGATTAAAGTCGCTACATGGAGATATCAGTGTGACTATATCAATGCAACAGTTCAAGAAGTTCAGATTGAAGATGCTAACAGCTCTAGTGTATTTTATACTAAACGGTTGAAGGTATGAAATTTAATAAATCTACCAAAAAAGGGATTTTGTCACAGAAGAAAAATCTTTACTTCTGCTTTTTTGTTTAATTAAAGTGTCCGGAAATTTGTAACAAGTTAAAATATGCAAACATTTGTGGAGATTGTCCATGTATTGATGTATGTCACAGTGAGAGACCGTATTATTGCAACTGCTCAAAAGGTAACTTTTCATTATAAATCAATGGATATTATCTGCATCCTTTTGTAACCCCTGTCCAATTTGTACTGCCTTGGTTTATTAACAATACAACAGCTCCCAATTGTTTCATTCCGCTGAATTTCTTTGTAATACGCTATATTGCTTAATGTGAGCTAAGACAAGACCATGATGTATTTGTACTTTCGTTGATGCCATCTCAAAAATTACTGCAAATTGTAAATAAACAAGACACCCATAGGCCATAAGGTCAGCGCAAACGAGATGCTTAAACAATCACAAAAAAAGAAACCTGGATTTTTAAAAGCTTGATTAGCATCTGGGAAGCCCATAATGGTTGGTGTACATGCGAATCGAAAATGCAAATTTTTTCGCCTTACAACACGGGTGTATTAAATCTACTGTGGTGAAAAGGACCCCCGTGGTATTTTGACAATGGAAATGTTTAAATTTAAATCGCCCGTGATGATACTATGTTTCACAAGGATTACATCAGCAGTATTGGGTAGGTAAGACGTGGAATTTTAATATCGTGTGAACGTACGCATTCTGTCGATCAAGGAAAAGACGTCTTTATTTTGCAGACATAATAGGGAAACGATTATAGGTAGTTTAGTATTTGCTCCTTTGATCAACTCAGATTTATAGTTATATGTGTAGGTTGTTTGTATAGATTCCATTTCTTAAATCAATCAAAATTCACAAAGTCAGACATATTAAAAATTGTATTTTAGTACTAAAATTTCCCAAATTGAGACGGCAATAATTGCCAAGTGTTAGTGCACTTCCGACAATTAGTTATCATAAACAAACGGGGGTTACAAATTGGTTGTATTCTTCATGATTGCAATTCAGAACAAAACGATTACAATGTTTATCAAAAGTTTGTAGAACTGGAAATAATTAAATAACTGTTTCTTCATGGAGTTATTTTTTCATTTATTTTACTTGTTACAGTTAAAGCCAGCTCTTGTTTGGATTTAAAACCATACCATAGTGAGAGTGGATTTTACGCTATCTATTTAAATGGTATGGCCACCATGGTGTACTGTGACATGGAAACTGATGGAGGTAATTTTCTTTACTCATTTAATTTGCGCATACGAATTTGTCATTTACGAATATTGCGTAAGATAAAAACTAGTAATGCCTAGGGATGTTTGTAACTTTTTTCGCAATAAAAATATTTTATGAATTTGGCTGATTCTACAAATACTAAAGACGGATAGCCAATTTAATTTCTTTATGAGAATTCATTACTTTCGTGGGTTCATTATTACAAATTGAAACTTTTAACTTTTGCCAAAAACTTACTTTAAGGTGGTTGGTTAATGATCACCAACTTCACAGTTCAATCGGAGAACCCAGTGAAAGGTGGGCAAAGTCCAGGCGTCATATCTGATGATATACATGCAACGGAGAAAGTTTTTAACGGGAAAAGCGTACTAAGTTCGCAAGGGACCAGGTCATTACACGATATGATTGATTTCAATCAAATCAGGCTTTATTGCTACAAACCTTGGCACGACAGAACAATAGACATTACCACCGCAAACAATGAAACAGGAAAAGCTGCTATGCTCTTCCTCATGGGAAAAAGCACAGACGTTCCACCCGTTTGCGGATCGTATTCTAAGCTGGATGCTGATAATTCGTTACTGTTTGATGATTGCTTGAAGGTTGGTGTACAAGATTTTGAGAATACCTGGTCTTACTCTCCCAATGGCATAAGTGTAATCAATATAGAACAGCGAATGACTAGTCATGTTGCGTTAGTCTTTGCGGAGCATTACTATCATTTCAATGAACATTCCCGACTTGAATGCGATGATAAAATGGGTGTAGGTGGATCTAAGAAAGCTGGGATATGGCAGCAATACGTGCGATAATTAAACGTTGAGTGACAAGCATGTCCCCAATTGTATATAATAATCACTTTATCGTTAATCATGTGATATATTAACTGCACTAATATTATATTCAATTTAACGAAAGATAATTGTAGCTGCAAGAAACTACGTAATGTAAATAATATCATAAACAAATGGCTGTGAAAATAGCGTGGTCAAATATATATAGACACTATAAGAAATTTGAACTAAAATAAGCGTTCTTTTAGAGGGATTGTTTTGGAGTTACTTTGATGTCCTAACGTCTCTTTGACAATCCCAATTTATCATGTAATTTTTGCACTTTTTTGAGAACTATTGATTGAGTTTGAAACTTTGTCTTGTCTTTTACAGCACAAACTCACTACGCAAAGTGAAACTACTATTGTAGGCCCAACTCCACGTTTAGGGACAAGTATCTCGCCTATAGGGATAACAGGTGATTATAATGAATTCTTTCATTTTTCTTAAAACCCGAAAGCTAGCTTTTCCTTTTTAAGCCACCTTCTTGCGGAGTTGAGTCTACCGTCGAATCAAGTTCACCATTGCATTTTATTTTATTTTATTGTATTTGATTTCACAATAAAGTCATATAGCATACGCATCAAATAAGTATATTTTGTTAAGTTTAATGTTCAGATTTCGTCAAAACATTGATGGCCAGATTTTTATGGAATCCTACCGAATCCCAGTAAATTACAAATGCAATACCATGTTCCCTCACCTTCTTGACAAATATCGACAAACGCCTTTTCCATTCACTTTACTGTGCAAATAGATGATGGATAAAAGCAATGAAACCTTGTGCCAGCAGCAATTTCTGCTAACTATGTTATAGATACAGGAACCTTCTCACTGACACTTTCTGTATCCATACAAAAATTTATCAAGGTAAGACTGACCGAGGTGAGTTTAAATTTCCAGAGGATTTCAATTTCACACTCAGTATCAACTGCTGGACTAATGAAGGGATTAATTGATAAAGTCCTGGTCGTTATGTCAGAAAACTTCTTCTTTCTACTGAACAGTGGCCTTTTTGCCAATGTGTTTGAAGGACAATGACAATCAGTTAGATTGAAAAAATCCTGGAAAAACGGTACCAGTCCCTCGTAACCTTTAGCTGTTTGATTAAAGTATCAAGTATATAGTCTAGTCAATGTTGCTAATTTACCTAAGATTCTTGTGGTACTGTTGCTTAACGTTTTCAGAAAATTCACTACCGTTGCTTACAAACTTGCTTATAAAAAAACCAGTGTAATTGAATTCATATGTTTCACAATTTATAGCTCCGCCATTTAAAAGATGTGGCACAAAACCCGCCAGTTATAAGTACCTGCAAACACTTTTCCCCAGTGATGAAAGATCAAGAGTTTCATTTTTAACCTTTGTTTTATTACTTAACATTATACAACGGAAGTATTTACCGCCACATAGAACTGTCAGTCGCAGGGTGCTATAACTGCCGGAGCATGTCACATGGGCAACCTCTCCGTTGAAGGGTTTTGGGAATACAAAACCTCTAAACATTTCCACAACTTTTCACAATATTTTTCGTTAAACTGACTTGGCAGCTGCCACCATATTCCTTAACTTGTCTTTCATGATATCAACTGGCAAAAAGATCAGGCCACAGTCTGGGGCAATAACAAGTCTTTCCCGCGGAACAACTTCTAAAACGTTCTCAATGTGAGATTTGATTTCTTCCTTTGTTTCCACATTGCTTTTCACAACATCAATTACTCCAAGAATAATCTAAAAAAAAATAAATCACGATGTTCCAAGCAATTAGAAGATTCGAAGAAGATAAAAATGAAAGGCGACATTTATAAAGAAAAAATGCCAGTCGTGATGTTTAAACATAATTTAATTTAATTCTTGATTGGAATTACTGTAAAACAGAAACGGATGACACTGATATTAGCGCTTTATAACTACGGATCAAGTGCGAAAATGTAGAAAAATAAAATTGAGAACTTTAGCAATTTAAGTGGAGGAAATCGTCAAAAGTCACTGTGACGCAGGGCATTTTCATCAAAACAAGAAGCCGCTTGGCTTGAAGACTTCAGGACGTAACACAACGACACACGTCTAGTCTCAAAAATACAACATTGCCGATGTCATGTAAACTTTGCACGAAAGTGTTCGTAACCTGGAGTAGTAGTAGTAGTAGTAGGAGGAGAAACCACGGGTATTTTAAATACTTTACTCCACCACGGGTGTCCCAAAGTCAATAATGTGTAATGTAATGTAATTTGTACAGAAATATATTCCTTTCCAAGGATTTTGTTGGTTAGGATAAATTTCCGATGTACAGGTTTTCTTCGTGTTTTCTTCGTGTTTTCTTCGTGTTTTCTTCGTGTTTTCTTCGTGTTTTCTTCGTGTTTTCTTCGTATTTTCTTCGTGTTTTCTTCGTGTTTTTTTGTGGTTTTTTTTTGTGTTTTTTGTTTTTTTTTTTTTTTGCAATATGTATGTTACACTGCGATTAATTTCACAAACAGTGCTTTTTCAGCTTCAGTATGATTTAAATTCTTCGGCTTTTCAGCTTCAAAACTACTGGTGGGAATATGCTTATCAAATTTATTGACCTGGATTTAATTTGCGCAATTAACCTATGTGGCCCTGATGCAAAATTACACAATTAAATTAACAATTTCATTTCCATAAGATTTCAGTTCTTAGAGTTTTTTTCACAATTTTTCAGCTCCAGAATCATACATATGTTCGGCTGAAAACTTCTGGGTTTTCAGACTGTGAATATTATGGATAGTTGCGTAAGGTTACGAGGGTAAAGTTTACAAGCTGAAAATGGGAATATGACCATTTTGTGAATACTTAAGAGCTAATGAATATTTCTCAATTTTTATTTTAGCCCTAAATGTAAAAGCTGCAAAAAACTGCATAATCTTTCGTAATTATAATAAGATTTCCTTATACTTACTGTAGTCTTTTTGAATTTTTGAAATAATTCCTTATCATTTCTTCTATGAGCATCCTCGATTGAAATCATATCAAAACCTGCTTCATCCATTTTATCAGCAATTTTCAGGTATGCATCTTGTTCAGCTTTATGGTAATCTGTTTGATCCTAAAAGATATTGAAGTATTTGAATTAACAGGATGTAGGGCTAACACGCTTAACTGTCTGGTGTGAACTGCATTTGTTTTTAAAAGAAGCTTCATAACAGTTTGTTATCGCATTTGAATCGTTATGGGTCAATAATTGTGGTTAGGGGAATTGTTCGAGAGGACAAATTTCGCAATTTTTAGCAATTGACTTTAAGATCAAGCAAATACGTGTGTTACTTCAGTGGCCTAGGAATTACTTGAATCGGGTATGGAAAAAGAATTTAACCTTCGAATCGTTTACAAGCACATAGGTCACGCCACGTTATTTAGGTTACTCGCTGGTTTCATTGAGCATACGTACCAAATACGTTGGATAACCACAGCACATGTGTACAATCTTCTTCACGTCGCTGGGAACTCCCTCAAAACAGTCTTTCAACGCATCGATAGCAAATTTCAACGCTTTATCAGGATAGCGAACTAGAACAGGCTCGTCAAGCTAAATGACACAAATTTGAAAAGTTTCTTTGACGGGCTTTACAGATGATATAGAGATTAATATTGCAGCCTGAGTAATTGATTTATCACCAGCCACACATAAATATGGCGTTGGTATGATTTGCGCGTAAGCGTGTATTCAGTTGATGGCACATAAAGCGTTTTAAAGCGCACCTAAGTAGACTCACTGGTCCAACGTAATGGAAGATGTTACTGCAAGCCACTGCTTCTAAATTTAACTATACGTACTTGAATGTACTTGCAACCTTGCTGCGCCAGTCCAAGTACAGCTTCATTGATACATTTCACTAAATCTTTACTTAATTCTAATTCATCTTCATAAAACTCATTTTTTGTCGTGTCAGCTATTGTCAACGGACCTGGTAAGGTAAATTTGATGGGTATTTGCGACATGTTTTGAGCCATCTGCCATTCCAATCGCGGTTGCGACTGCTCTGCTATTGGTTTTGGAGATATCTTAGAAATAACACGGGGCAGGATTCCTAAAATGGAAAAGAATTATTTTCTGAAAAAAGCGTGAATGTTGCGAAACCATTTAAATAAACAGTTTCACAGTTATCGATATGTGTCATCATGTTTGATATATGTGTGTGTGCGTCTAATGAGAGAGATGAATGGTATATCTAAAAACAGTTTATTAAGAAATTAAGAAATAATAATTCAAGAAAGAGCTATACAAAGAGTAACCATTAAACGGTCAAGAGGGTATTTAAAACTGTGAACCTCAGGTTCACAAGTATCATGTATTTTCGACCCCAAAACAGTGAACCACTATAATGTTACAATAGAATAGAACATTTTCTGCATATATATGACTTGATTGGAGGGCTTCTGGATCAATAGGAGCTACTGCTATCATGAATTTTTTTTTACCTGTCCAGCTATCATTCCTGCATCGTGTTTCTACTGGGTGATCAAAATCAATCCCTTTCAAGTTTCTACAAAACCCATACAAGTATTTATCTCGTCTCATTTCTCCATCCGTGCCAATATCGATACCTGTGAAATTACACAGTAAATACAAACCAATTGTATTTTAATAAGTCATCCTTCATTACGCTTTGCCACTGTTGATCCTCCTGATAGACCATTTCTGTTTAAACGATGCATTGTGGCCGAGTTGTCGTGTCTAACCTCATTTTTAATATTCAAACTGCCTCAAATTATTGGAATGGGAATTATAATGTATTGAAATCAGTGAAATTGTATAAAAACGAGTTTAGATATGAAACTCGACCACAATTCAGCGTTTAAACAGAAATTCGGGAATGTCTAATAATGTTATACAACAGATCGTTGCTACAAAGTGTAGTGTCGTTCGTAAGCTTGATACGTTAATGTATGAGTGGTACTATCACTGGAAAAAACCATGAACGTATGAACAAAACCTATCCTTTGAAAACAATTCAAAGAAACTGTGGCAATGAATTCAATAAAAAGATTATACCTAATCAGGGGAAAAAAGTCGGTAAAAAATTCGGTTCGGGAAAACTTTAGTTGGGGAAAATTTTAATCACCTAAGGAAATTTTAGTCACTTTTCCCCGACCAATTTTTGAAATTAGTCGTTTTTCCCTGACTAATTATTTTCAATCTGAGAAGAAAATAATCAAGATATTAAAATAACGTCTGAGTTATTGTATGCCTTATCGGAAAAAAAAGTCGGGAAAATTTTTGGTCGGGTGCAGAAGAGTCGGGGGAAAATTTGGTCGGGGAAAATTTTAGCCACCCACCAAAAAAATTGGTCACTTTTTTCCGACTTTTTTTTCCCCGATAAGGTAAATCATTTCTGAAAAAAAAAAGTTTAAGAAAAGCAGATGCTTGAAAAACTCAACCGATATCCTGTTGCTGTTCAATAGCATCCCTAGTTGCACGTACTACTTGTTCGTTTAGCTCATCAGCTGTATACTTTTTCTGGACTTCATTATAACGTTCAACAAACTCAAGCTCTTCTTTTCCATTGACGACCCAACATGGGATTTTTAGAAAGTCTGGTCGAGCCATACTTCCAACAACTGTTGTCTTCAATCCTTGAAACGCCATTTTTTTTTTCAATTGTTTCTTTTTTCTATAAGGAGATGATAAAACCAATGAGTAAAATCGTCAAACACTCACTGCAACGAAAAGCATTTTTATTGAAATAGAATGTATATTTTTATAGAAATTCACTCCTTCACAGTGATTTTTTTTACAAATGTGCCCGCTGGGGAAAGACTTTA
Organism: Turritopsis dohrnii; assembly: GCA_027922465.2. Classification (NCBI taxonomy): domain Eukaryota; kingdom Metazoa; phylum Cnidaria; class Hydrozoa; order Anthoathecata; family Oceaniidae; genus Turritopsis; species Turritopsis dohrnii. Next base: position 1,635,489 of record BQMF02000014.1, read on the forward strand.
AGAACTATCCTTTTGCGAAGCTTTAGACTGGGTACATATGAAGACCAATGGAAGAAAACTGTGGCATAACTGCCACTGAGCGTTTAAGCCATTGCAACAAGTTTGAAATCTGAGCCATTCCGTACGAAAAACAATGTTTTGAACTGCTTAGGACGAAAAAAGCATTTGCATTATTTGCATTTAAAGGTTATTCCAAAACATGATCTCCATGGTAACGTGACATCGCATAGTTCAAAGAGATATTGCTGACATAACACTGTGTATGAATAACGAGTTTTAAAGATTACAATGTGGTATGTCGAGTGATAAATAACTACATTTCCGAACGTAGCAAAGAAGTTATTGTCATTGTTACTCCGGCTCGGTTCCATGTCTACATTATTTTTTTGCTGACAAAGGTATATATCAGCATCTTCCAACACTGTTGCTATGGTAAATTTTGCTTTAAATTACGTCCAGTAAAAACTGTTCCATTTTTTTAATACTTCGTTTCCCATTTCTGAGCAGATCTCCATTCATAGGTTCGTCAGCGAACAGCAGTAGAGACCTGGAAACAAGCCATAGTCGATTATACACACAAAATTCTGGCAGTTTATCAGTAAATTTCTGAGCTTATATTATTTGTATGTCAGCAATTTCTTTGTGAACATTGTGATGTCCGGTTATACCATGGAGATCATTTGTTTTTAAAAAAACCCTTTTAATGGCAATATCTTTAATGGAACGAAAAAATGATTTTTTTTGAAAACTCAAAAACCGACTTTCAATTCATCCAATTGGTACAGAAAATATTAATTTTGATTTTTTTTCATGTTTATGCGTCGCATTCGATCTCATTTGCTCATAGGGTCCTTGTTTAGCTGAATTTACTTTACAATTCTTTAAGTTTAGGAGACACGAGCAACAAATTGAAATGACATTGCAACAAATTAGTTGTGTCAGCAATTTGTTTGTGTAGCAAATATGGAAAAATCCCTCGTTTCTTTCTTCCACTGTTCTTTTCCAACATGGTGTCAAACGTGGAGGTTAGCTATAGTAGTTATCCCTCTATCCCTCTTCTCCTCAATGACGAGGATATAGATCGCAAGAGGATGAGGCATTTTACACCATATTTCAAGAGCTGAAACATGACAATGCTGAAGGATTTAGATAGCTACGTAAATCCGCATACAACATCTTTTGAAATATTAGAAGGATACTGTTATGCAGGATAAAACCAAAATTTTGAAATGTCGCGTTAATTAAATTAATGTTTAATTTTAATTTTAATTTCTGGACTCTTAATAAAGTGACTAATTAGCTAATTTTTTTTCTTTGAAAGTGATAAGGATTTTTTTAGTGTCGTCCTGATATGGTTCTCCCAATTTGAATTCTATAGATGTAATTTTGACTTTTCAATTTTTTCTCAATTCGCGTTAATATGTATTTTTAAACGTTGCCCAAGGGATTCGCGTCAACTACCTGTCGCGTTATTTCTTTTAGCGTTAATTTCTAGCATCGCTAATTTCCTAGAATAAGGTCTTTAAAAACACCGTACACTACAGACGAGTTCGTTAAATTACCGCAAAACTTTCAAGAGAGTTGGAATTTTCTAAATGGACTGAGAAGCGTAGATGGTAGCTAAATTATGATATAACAGCTAAAAAAGTTTTGGTTCGCATCAAGACATAATAGCAATAGGGACCGATAGCAATAGTTGGACCAGAGTATGAATTCTATTTGGTTAACGTTGAAATCAATGAATGGAATATCTTCTACAAATTGAACTGAAAGTATGTTTCAATATACCCAGTCGCAAGATTGGTCTTCAAATCTATCCAAAATTGACCAATTTCCATTTGCTGGTGTTCTTCCATTCATTACACTTTCTCCATTTCATCCATGAGCACATTACTCAGTTAAGAACAACATTCAGTATAAGTTAAATATATATAGGTAAACCCTTGAAAACCTTATTTATGAGAACTCAAAAACAGTTATTCAAATAAAACTAGAAGCCATTAGGCTTGAACAATTTCCGCATCAGCCCTTGAGAAAATTGCTTTAGGCTAATTATCAAGATATCTGAATGACTTGTACACTGACTAATAATTTGATACAGTCTGGAATTCATCAAATTACTCCCTTCTTTAATTTATTTAACTTAATCTTGACAGCTTTGCAATTCACTATGATGTTTCGGAGCCAGAAAAACAGTTCACCAATATCTAGCACATGATGTTTATTTAAGAAAACTGAAGATTTTTCGAAATTTGGTCCAAATTTAGCCCAATTGTCCAATTTTAGTCAAATCTGAAAAAATGACTGTCAAATTTGAAATCAGCACCTTTCAAATGTAATCCATGCAAAATTTTTTGAAATTTGAAGAACTTTCTAAATTTGGTCCAAATTTGGCCCAAATTGTCCAATTTTAGTCAAATCTGTCAAAATGACTGCCAGAATTGAAATCAGCACCTTTCAAATCTAATCCATGCAAAATTTTGTGAAATTTGAAGAACTTCCGAAATTTGGTTCAAATTTGGCCTAAATTTCCCAATTTTAGTCAAACCTGTCAACATTATTGACAGGTTTGACTAAAATTCCACCACGGATGTCCTAAAGTCCTTTTGTATAACATTTAGCATAGAGTTTTGGGTCAGTCATTAACTATTCTGAATAAACAAACAATCCGAAATCCGAACGGACTTTCCGAAAACGACGAAAAACTATTCCCTCAAATAAGCGCCCGGGCGCTCATAAATTTTTTTTGGAAATTAGGGGGCGCTTATCAGAGAGGGGCGCTAATTGGAGAAGGGCGCTTATAAAAACATTTTGAAATGGTCGTGCTAGCTGTGAACGAAACATTGCTTTTTATCAAATAAAAGAGTAAAAACAACTGTATTTTTCATGGCAACGAAATAAGATTTTGTACTTATAACTTAAATTTAGGCATCACAAAAATATAGCTTTCCGTTTCTGTTACAGAATATTCGGTTTTTGTTCAAAGTTCTAACTAGCATGTAGCTTTAGCTAAAAATGCCCCTGTGCTCAAGCTTTCCAATTTGTACACACAGCAAGCTATACATTAGAAAAGAAAACTTTCCGCCCAAACATTTTGTAAGTTAAGGATTTTTTTAAAAATGTTTTAGATTGATTTGGGGCCTGATAAGTGGCATACTTTAAATTTTTCGACAAAGCCAGTCTTATATATGAAACCATAAAGATTGAAATGTCTTAATGTGCAGTGGGATAGACCTTTTCATAATTCACTGAAAATTAATGTTTTTGAAACTCTAATATCGTGAAAAATGACAAGGATCAGTGAACAACATTCAAACATTAGAAAAACAACGGAAAGTCTCGTTCGGTTCATACTGTTACAATCTACTCACAATAAATAATTGCATTGAATCATAATGCTATTTATAAAGATTTATTCTCATCATCCCTTCATCTTACTTTACGGGCTGTTCCATTCCATTCCAAACATATAAAGTGTTTTATTTTTGTTATTATTCGATTATAATAAACTCCGTAAAAGTTCTCAGTATCACACCCACTTTCCAAATCTCTGATCATCATGAACATCAAAAGAATAATATCTAACGCGGTTCCAGAATTTTCAGTTACTAACTATTGGTTGCGAATGTTTAGGCGTATCAGTACTCTTCTTCTTGGCTACATTGAATTACAAGTATTAATGTTAAATGAGATACCGTAAACCTCCGAATATAAGCCCTGGGCTTATACAAGTTCGTAAGCTTTTTTTGGGTGGGCTTATACACGGGGGTGGGCTTATACACGGGTGGGCTTATACATGGAAAACAATAGCAACATATTAAATATCTATGCATATATTTTACGTAATAAAAACTTTTCACTCATCGCCAATTTTTTCACTATCTTCACTTTCGCTATCACCATTATCTTCACTTTCGCTCGACGTCGCTGTCTCTACATTGTCTCCGGTACCATCATCTTCTTCCTCGCTTGATGTTTCAAGGTGGAATTCCTCCTCTGGTTGAGGCATTGTATAGTCGTCTATACCTCGGATGTTAATTTGTTTATCTTCTGTCCCATCTAAATTATTATTGAGCTCCCTTGTGTTTATTTCTTATATGGACCAAATATCAATAGAGGACTAGTTCGTAAAGAACTGAAGAAATAGCTTGTACTTGTATGTTTTTGCAACAAAAAAAAGTTTTTTAGTAAAAGAAAAACAACCATGAAATTTTCCCTTCCAATATTATGGGCTTATACACGGGTGGGCTTATACATGGAAATCGTTAGTAATGAGTAAAATGATGGGCTTATACACGGGTGGGCTTATATTCGGAGGTTTACGGTATTAAGTCGATTGCTTGCACACTTTCGTGGATAACAATAGATAAAATATCTATTAAACAAGTTTAGATTTCTCGAGTTCATGAAATGAATCCGAAAATGTGTAAATTCCTTGGCAAGATCATTTTATTCCTCTTGATTGGTTTCGCTCTTTTCTTTCCAATCGCACACAATCTGTTTCAGTAGCCGGCTCTAAATCTAAACTCAGACGTATTCTTCACGGTGTTCCACAAGGATCTGTACTTGGACCTCTTCTTTTCCTCCTTTATGTTAATGACCTTGCATCTGCTATTTCTTATTCCGATGTTAATCTTTTCGCTGATGACACCATGTTATTTCAAAGTGACCATTCTTTGAAGTCAATGACCAAAAAAATCAACATTGATTTGAAATTACTCACAAACTGGCTGAATGCCAACAAGATTGCTTTAAACCGCAGCAAAACAGAACTTTTAATTTTCAAGCCTAAACGAAAGGTTAGTGACTATGAAATTAAAATTAAAATTAATGGTCACAGGTTGATTCCAAGTAAATTTGTAAAATACCTTGGTGTTTATATCGACGATGAGCTCAGTTGGAAATATCATATAAACTTTGTTTGTAGTAAACTCAAGCGCGCTAACGGTGCTCTGAGTAAACTTCGTTATTTTCTGTCTAAAAAAATCCTCTTATCTCTTTACTTTTCTTTATTTCATCCTCATCTTTCATATGGTGCTCAAATCTGGGGTCAACGTAATAATATCCACAGTAATCGTATTCTTACTCTTCAAAAACAATCTTTGCGAATCATGTCTTTTTCTGATTTTCGCGCTCCATCTTCACCTCTTTTTCTTCGATATAAAATCTTGTCATTTTTCGATTTCGTTAAATTCTTAAACATACTTTTTGTATTTAAGTTCTTTAACAACCAGTTACCCTCTGCTCTCTCCACTACATTTAATTTGCAGCGATTAAATCAGCATAATCGTGGTCATCTAAGTCGCGCTAAACCTGGATTACTTAAACTACCAAAGGTGACAACTGTCTCCTTTGGCAACAACTCACTTTGTTACCAAGCTGTTTTATCTTGGAACTTATTACAAAATTACCTTGCTGTTGATGACATCTCAACTTTAGCATTAAGTCGCTTAAAGTATCTCGCAAAATTATTCTTTTTCTCATCCTATGTTGATTAAAATTAACCTTTTTCTTACATTTTTCTTTTCTTTTTCTTTTCTTTCTTTTTCTTTTTCTTACATTTTCAAGTACAATTTTCACTTTCTTTTTGATGTTTTTTTTTGTTTTTTGTTTTTTGTTTTTTTTTTTGTTTTTTTTATGTTTTTATATTAATTTTTGTCAATTACGATAAATTTTTTCTATCTTTGTAACAGTTTATAGGGGACCACCTCCTTTGTTTAGATTAACTCTATGAGTGTGGTCTCCCGTCGAGTTATAGACAAATAAATAAATAAATCGTAAAATCGTAATCGTAAATCAAGAGTATTTCCGATAATGTTTTTGACCTAAAAAAAAACATTAAAATCCAGTAGAAATTGTTACAACAATAGCAATGAAAATAACAAAAAGGAAAATACATATATACAGACCAATTTTTTTAGAAAAAATAACATCTATTTAACACTATCTATTTAATCAAAAAACCTTACATGGCAGAAGTTATGACTGAATAAGGTCAACATCGTCGCACAGTTAATAAGAATACCAATTATTTTTTAAGCGTGTAAAATAATGAAACAAAAGCAAAACTCACATGTTACAGGTCTAGTGATCACATTGAAATTGTAGTGGAGCAGAATTGATGTGATTTGTTCAGAAAAGTTCCATTGTCCACTGCTGACATCTTGAAATAAAATTTATAAATTACAATAAGTTAACAATTACTTTGAATAAAAAATTTATTTACATAGCAATTTTGTTTGATTTTATTACCAAAAATTTTTTACCATTGCTAGCTGACTAACCATAGCTCTTAAGCAAAATTTATACTTATCATGTCATTCCTTCCAGTGCTAATTGTTCTAGCCTTTCCTCTTCAGCAACACGAAACTGATAATTCTTTTTGTTCTTTATATCCTGTAAGCGTTCTAATGTCATTGGTTCAATTATTAGATCTTCCAGTTTCCTTACTCTTGAGATTGCAACATATGCTAAACCGATAAATTTTTCTGAATTTCCCAAATCAACCCAAGCTTTATCTAATGTGAGTCCTTGAGACTTATGGATTGTAATAGCCCAAGATAACCGAAGTGGCAGCTGTTTTCTCTCATAAGCTGAACCGTGCAAATCAGACATATTTGTAATTGGAACAATAGGAACACAACAAGTTTCATTGTCAAGTATACTTGGTCCAAAATAACGATCAAATTTCACTATCACTGCAATAGGCAAATTAGGAGGCATATCCCCCTCTTGAAACACAATATCTTTTACTATACCCATAGAACCATTACATAAGCCTCTACTGGTCCATAAATTTCTTGTCAACATTACTCGTGCTCCTTTTGCTAAAAATACCTTATTTTCAAGTCCACCCATATCATCTGAAGGCAATTTTGCAGATTCTTTATTACTATGTCTTGCATTGATCTGTGCTACGGGAGCACCAAGACTCGTAAGTGCTTCATGGTTATCTTTAGCTACTTTCTCATTTGAAAAAGACAATTTAACATAAGATTTCACATCAACATTTTTAGTGATCCTACCAGGTGTTCTAGAAAGAAACATTTGCCAATCAATCTCCGATGAATCCCCATTTCTTAATCTATAAAGTGCCGAGCGAAATCTTTCTTGAGCAACACTGTTTCCTTTTGATCTCTCATTGACATTGAGCTTTATCACAGTAGTAAACATTCTATAAGTACAGAAACCTGAAGTATCTAATTCACCATTTGGCTTCTTATGATACAATACTTTATCACCTACTGGTGGCAACTGTGCAATGTCACCAACAAGAACGATAGATATTCCTCCAAAAGGTTTCTCTGTATTACCAGTGGCTTGTCGGCATCACTTATCTATCCAACCTAACAAACTTTGACCAACTACAGAGTACTCATCAATAATAATATATCTGACAGAACGTAATTGCTCTTGAAGCTGTGAAAGTGCACGCCCTTTCAAATCATGCATGTTTCTACCTCTAATAGGAAGCCTTAAAAGAGAGTGTAATGTCTTTCCTTTAACATTAAAGGCAGCAATACCAAAGTAAGCTGTAACAACACACTTTTCAGTCAGTAAAGCTCTGATATTATTAATAAGAAAACTTTTACCACTTCCTGCCAAACCGGTTATCATCATAAGCAACTGTTTATCAGGGCATCTATGATGATCAAATATGATATCATAAGCTTTCCTCTGTGCTTCATTTAAAGAACTTACATTTAGCTCAAAAGAGTCTTCAATATCAACAGAATTAGTTTTTTCCCTATCTAACCATGATGGCATATTACCTATTTGTTCTTCTGTATAATTTGCTCTGCATGTGTTCCAATACTCAGCATTATTTTTTAACGTTACACTAGTACCAATAACATTATTACACAAATCAGCTAAATGCATCCATTCTTCACGTGGCCCTTGATCATGTTCTTCAAACTCGCAATCATTAACTTCAGTCCTTTCGCAGAAAATCTCAGCATTGCTGAACTCCCTGCTATAATTCGGAACTAAAATCTGACCTATATCACTTTGGAGAAAGTCACTCCACTTTTGACAAAACAGGTCATCAGTTTCATCATCTAAGTTATCCCAAGCATCACTTTATTGATTTTCCATGGCTTATACTTTAATAGCTGGTATTTACAGTACACAGGATACTGTGGGCTCTTAGGATTACCATATAAGCATGGAAATGCTCTCACAATTACTGGAGTTTTCCGTTTTTTTACTTCTTCCTTTTGTACTGTATAGTTTGACACAAATTGCACAAAATTGGATTCAACTATATTTTTATTACATCCTTTCAAATTAGCTCTGTTAGCATAATGATCTAACAATGAAGGTTCAGTTTCAACTTCACCATCTTTAATTTCAACTTTTCTTGATCCTTCCACAGACACATTTATTACTTGAAAGGAACAACTATGCATTTTCAGTGAAAGTATATTATGCATAACTTCCTGAACACTAAAGTCACGTTCTCCAACAGCTCTGATCATTAGCTTCTGAATAACAGATCTTGTTTGTTCAGTACCTTTTAAAGTATCTACAATCGAAACAAAAGCATCTCTAGCCACATCTGATAGCTTTTCTGCTTTTGCAGCATACTTAGCTAAATATTCCAAACAGGCATTATAATCAATGATTGGCTGAATATCAGTATTTGCTCTCCATGATTGAAGCTGTACACGCTGATGTCTATTAACCCTGGAATCATTACGTTTCAAAACAATCTTGGGTCTAAATTGAACACCATTATTCTTAGTTTTTATCTGTTCAAATTCAATGTGAGTTTTATCACAAAGTTCAAAAGGAAAGTTAAACCTGCAGTATTGTTCACCATTAGTTCTTTTGCGGAGACAATAAGCTGAATTACATTTAGTATGCCTTTGTACACAATTTAACAAATCTGCATAGTCATCATCAACATCTTGTTCATGTATTTCATCAACCTGTCTTTTACATGGGTGACAGGTTGGCTTTACCCAACCATCTTCTGGCATGGACGGATTCCATGCAGTCACAAGAGAATCTACATAATCACAAACTTGTTCTGAAGCAGCTTTCCCATTATCAATATATTTAGTGAGTACAACAATATTTTCAGTGTCATTTTCAAAAGGCAGTTTTTCCTCAGCTAAATGACCATTTAAAGCTATTTGTGTTAAATGGCATAAGCCAGGGTCATTTTTAAGTTTCGCAACTCCATGACAATGAATCGAACCTCTCATAACAGCATATTCAAATCTATACCAATGCCACTCTGCCCTCATAGACTCATAAAGCCAATGCTTAACAAAATTTTCAACTCTCACAGTAAAAAACCAATCTATTAAATGGGGATTATTCAAAATGTTATTGCGCAAGCTATTACTATCTTGATCTTTATTGTCTGAAAATAAAGCATGAACTTCTGGCCAATGAAACTCTGCACAAGACAGAGTCCAAAAAATTGTTGGTGCTCCAGCTTGGTTAATAATACCTTAATCGGAGAAATTTTGGCGTGGAGAAAATTTGGCGCAATTGGCGCAAAATGCCAAAAATCGCCAAACTAAATCCGCGCCAAATTTAGTTTTTTTCTGGCTGCGCCAAATTAAATCCGCGCCAAAATTATTTTTTTTCTAGCTGCGCCAAATCATTTTTTTCTTTTCTGGCTAAGTATAGAAACGCCGCAAACAACACCTAGTCGGCACTGAGGGAGTCTTTTAGATATGTGAATCGTGTAGGCCCCCTGTGTTGGCTGGGCACTGATCTTATGGAGTACATTGAACGAATGGTTGTTTGTGTAAATAGTGTTGTCACGCTTTTAATTCTTCTTGTTATATCACTGTCGTGAATCTTCTGTTTATAGTTTTAATAAAAAAAGTCACGAATACATGAATGTTTGAAGTTCTATGCTTTACCGTCTCACCTTCTTTGAATGTATGGTACTGTAATTAGTTCTGATTGATTCGTTAAACGACTATGAAATTTTTGAAACATTCTGGCTGCGCCAAATTAAATCCGCGCTAAATTTAACTTTTTTCTGGCTGCGCCAAATTAAATCCGCGCCAAATATTCCAAATTTGCCGTGCGCCAAATTAAATCCGCGCCAAAATTTCTCCGAATAAGGTAGCTTTTAATTGTTCCTTAGCATTGCTCCAATAGGCATTCGTACCTGTTACATTTTTTGCATAACGCATTAGCTTCTTAATCACAACTGTATGACTTCCAGTTCTTACCATATCTTGTAGCTCGTCAATAGTTAAATTGGCATCATCAGGGTTTTGTTTCAAATAAAAGCTACCCTGCCCTAGCAAACGTCTACGATAAAGAATATTGTAAGCCCAAAAAGCAAATCGCGGATGGGCTGCAAATCTGTATACCCATTTATTATCAATTCTTTCAGCAAACTTTATCAAATGTTTTATTTTCTCAGAAAAAGCCTCAGTGTCACTTTTAGCTATAGTTTTAACAGTGCTTAATTTTGTTGGGTCTCCTTTCCCATCAGGAAATAAAGTTGGAAATGCTAAACTTGCTAGATATTCTGTCTTAAATTCATTCAGAGCAATACTATCTACTTTCCAAGTTTCTGGTTTTAAAACTGAATCATTAAGAATTTCTTTTTCTACTTTAGATTTCAATTTAGTAGGAACAAAACTTCCCATTTCTGTATTCTCGTCATATACCCTTTCCTCGTTGTCGTTTTTTGGTCCAAAATCTGGAATTTCAGTCTCATCAATTTCATCATCAAAATCATCCTCCCTATCAGCAAAATCAAAATTTTTTGGTAAGTCTAGATAATCATTTTCTGGTAGGGAATCAAATCTATTCAAATCAATAGTCACATCTTTATACAAAAAGTTATTAGGTTCTCCATTCTCATTATTACCAGTAAGCCACAATAAAGCATCTAACACCTTCTGTCTACGTACTTTGAGCTCTTTAGAGTTATTATTCTTACCATCAAATCTAAACACAATCACAGGAATATCACTTGGATATCTTGGCAAAACATTAGCTACATGCTGCACATCTTGTGGAAGAGTAACAACATGGCCTTTATATGCTTTTTGTCCACCACTTGGCTTTGTGTAAACCTGGATCACTGGAAATGCTCGAGCAATAAGCATCTCCTCAATCTGGGTTAAACCTTGAAGCTGCAGTGGTACAGAGCTTGGCACCATATCATTTTCTTGACTAAATTTCTTTGGAAAACTTTTTTCTTTTCCACACCGTAAACATTCATATTCAGTTCCTAGCTTTTTAGATGAACTGGGTAAAGGCCAAGCCTCCTTACACGTCTTACACTGAATTATAGTAATTTTTAGACTCTTATGAAATTTCTTATTCAGAAATTCACTATTGCTATTACAAACTTTAATGTCATTACTATTTTGATTTTTCTGCTGCTGCTTCTTTTTAGAATGGTAACGCTGTCGACGTCTAGCCTTAATATCTTCTTTTTTCAGGCCTTGTCAGGAAGAAAAAGGGCGGCGTGCGACTACCGCACGCCTGAATTTAAAACTTCAAAAATATGGCGTGCGATGATTGCACGCCATGTAATTTTTAGGCGTGTGATGGAGTGCGAAGCTTAAAAAGATTATACATTCGTTATTGTAACGTAAAAAAAACAGCTGGCACTGTCTAGACGCAGCGGAATTTATTTAAATATTTGTTTACTTTAAAGTACCAGTTGTATATAAAAAAGGCTTTTATTAATCTTGTTCATGAAAAAAGTTTTTCTATTAATCTTCTTGAAAAGAAGTTTTTGATGACGTTATCGACCACGACGAAAAGAGATACATAATTTCTTTCATGTGTTATTAAAAAAGTCAAATATGAAATTTACATTCGAAAACGTGTTTATTTTATATCACATCACGTTGCAGCATGTTTCGCAATATTGAAACAGAAATTGTCACCTGTCTTTGCTTATAGATATTTTTTTGAATGAAGCAGGTAAAATCTTTTTCTTCTCGTGCTTAAATATTTTCAAAGACAGCTGACAGCTTTTGGGAATACTATCGCGATGTCTTAAAATGAATGAAAATGGATGATCATTTTTTTCAAAAGTTATCGAAGAAACTTTTTTACGTTGTGCAGTCGATCAATTTTTGATATATAATGAATGAATTTTCATTTCTTTTCTCAAAAGATCAAAGATTATGAAAGCGCGATTTTCCTTCATAATTGTTAATTACATGTACAATCAAATGCGTTTGTGAACAGATTGCTTGTCTGCGTTTCTTATACTTTGACGACCCCACTAGTTCTCTTATTGAAAGATTTATTCTCTAGCCACAGAGGACTTCAGGTTTAAACATTATCAGACAAGAAAAGTTAAGACTGCGAGAGTCAACCTTTAATGTATTGACGCCAGTCCTTGTGTTTGGGGTTCACAAGTTTAAACGTCCCCCACTTGTCTGTAAAAGATTAGGCAGACATACAAAATTTCAGGCGTGCGGTCGATCGCACGCCACATATAAAAAACGTTAAAACAGGCGTGCGAACAACCGCACGCCTCGAAGAATTCAGGCGTGTGTGGGGGCGTGCGAGTGCGATCGCACGCCTCTCCTGACAAGGCCTGTTTTTTCATTTCATAGTAGTTCTTAGATTTTTCCTTTCTAATTTCCCCATTCTTTTCATAATTTTCTTTCAACTGATTTTTCCGTTTGGCCTCATTCCTTTCGTAATTTTCTTTAAACTGATTTTTCCGTTTGGCCTCATTCTTTTCGTAATTTTCTTTAAACTGATTTTTCCGTTTGGCCTCATTCTTTTCGTAATTTTCTTTAAACTGATTTTTCCGTTTGGCCTCATTCTTTTCGTAATTTTCTTTAAACTGTTTTTTTTCGTTTGGACTCATTCTTCTTGTAATTTTCTTTAACCTGATATTTCCGTTTGGCCACATTTTTCTCATAATATCTTTCATCGTAATCATGTCGATCTTCAACATAGGATTTTGATTTACTACGCAAAGGATATTTCTTCAGAATATCGCAACATTTGTTTTTCTTTTCAATCGCATCTTTAGAGAAAGACTCATCAATGCTAAAATGTATATCTAAATTTTCTAGAGCAACATTATCATAATTTTCTCTAACATAGACAAAGAAAAACCAGCCATATGGTCTGATGTTACACAGATCATTTAAACTTGAATAGTGAAACACCTTATCACTCACGTCATCTAAAAAGACCCATTTTCTGGAATCATGGTTTACTACAGCACATGTAAAATGTTGATGCTGATGTCTAATTAAGAACAAATAAATGGTTCTGTATCATTATCTGTTCTCTAAATTCTGTACCAGAAATGGAATTCTTGCTGAATTCTATTAAACATATTTTAGGAAGAATGAAATTCTCAATAACTGCCTCACAAAGTTTCTCACAACTACATTGCAAAAAATTATTCCGTGCTAGTGGATCCAATAAATTTGGCCAATTATATATATGAATTATCCAAATGTTCTAAATCAAGTTCTGACATGTAATTAACCATTAGTAGGCAATTCAATTTCAAAATCCTTATTGCAACTGCTACAGAATGCTTTAAGATAATATCTTGATTGAAAAAGAGCTTTCTCATCTTCTGTCAAGAAGTTGAAAAGACAACTTGAAAAGATTTCTGAGAATTGAGCTTCCGTGTTCCTGTTAACAAAGGATGGACAATGTTCCACCAAATAGTCCCATACAGGTTGACGAATGTCTGCCAGATTTTGTTCATAATCACTAAACTTGATAATATCTCTCTCAATAGAGCTAATTATGATTTGATAGAAGTTTGCACTTCCACAAACTAAATCAAAAAATCCAGATCTTGAAATATATTTCAAATGACTGTACAATATAGAACAGCTAATTTCTAAAAAACAATCAACAGCACAAGAAAAATTGGATGGCTGTTGTCTGCAAGCATTTCTGAAATGTATTTGACTACTCAAGCTGTTTTCAGTTGGCCTGATACATCTGGATATCTCATTATTAAGAGCTGAATCTGTAGACAGAGCTACATAAACTTCATTCGAAGTCTCATCATTGCTAGCTTTATCTGCAACACGCAGATCTCCCACATTTTGTGGGCCTTCAGTGATTGAATCACGATTAATTTCTGAAGTGTCAGTTTTAGTTTAAAAAAAAGGAATACCTTGCACATGGACTTCACCTCGGAAAAACTACGACGGCATTATACTGAATAGTTCCGTGTAACAGCCACACCAAAAGTTGGAAGATGATGATGATGATGATGATGATATGAAGAACAAAATCGGAAACTGACATTCGCCTATCTCGTGAAACTACTATGCCTCCTCGCTCGCTTACGCTCGCTGCGGGGGCAATTACCGCCCGGGTGCTTATTAATTTTGGATAATGTTAAGCCACTCTAATAAACGCCCCCGGGCGCTTATTGGAGAGGGGCACTAATAAAAATATTTTTGACTAGAGGGGGGCGCTTATTAGAGAGGGGCGCTTACTGGAGAGGGGCGCTAGTTAGAGAGAATACGGCAGATAGATAGATAATTAGATAGAATGTGTAAACCAAACAATTTCCTACTCATTACGCGCGGAAATTGAATAATGAGTATAAAATAAAAAGTATAAAATAGTATAAAAAATATAAAATGACATAAATGATGTATTTACATCATGAATAATAAGGAAGAAGTTAGTCTATAAAAATGATAAAAAAGACGGACTTTTGTTTGCTTCTTTGAGCTCCAACTCCCAAAGAAAAAGGTTTTTTTGAATGTTTATTTGGTTGTACCGGTTCCTGACAGTCAGTGGATGTGTGCCCGCGAATCTCAATTAATGGGTTTTGTTAAGGAGACTTCTGCGCTATTGGATAGTTGAAAACAATCACGGATTTTGAGCCAATCAGGAATATTCTCTAAATCGCGGGCACATTTTCGTTAACAGGCTTTCATCTACGGCTGTGAAAAGTTTTAAAGGAAATGAGCCAAGGAGTAAAAGCACATTTCATCCCGGGAAGAAATTAACATGATTTCTTCCCGGGATGAAACACACATGTAAACGTTTTCCATTTCATCCCTGGAAGAGATTTATCTCACGTACGTAACACTACCTTTCTCAAAAAGCAATATTTTTCCCTATAAATTTCAATGTAGTGTAATATTAACCTAATAACCTAATAAATGTCAAAAATCTGTCAAAAGCCTGTCCCGAAACTCAATTTAAACGCCAATATTTCGTCGAACTATCCAAACCGAACTCGTTGTGTTGATACACGTCGTTTACTCACCAAAATATCTACATTTGAAATAGTAGCGTGTAAACTGAGCTCACTGTGATCATTCACTTTGTTTTTTTTTTTTAAAAAAAAGCTTTGAAATACAACATACATATGAATATTTCTTTAGAGTAATTTTTTCAAAATTTTGTAAGTTTGTTTTTAGCACGAACGAAAATGTTTTATGAAACCAAAACAAATGTAAAAACTTGTCATTTTGTTTCTGGGAAATCATCTCATTTCGTTTCACTGAAGTTCATTTTTAGTGAACTCCATTCACTAAAATAAATTCCAAGAATATTTTCGTTGTAGCAGGGCCGTCGACAAGGTTTTGAAAGTGGAAGGCCCATGCTTTTAGTAACGTGGGAAGTGTCCGACGCGCCAGAAAATGTCAAGACCCCTAGATTGGTTAAAACAACCCTTTCCTGACAAAAAATTATTCTTTTTTTGAACCCACTTTTCATTTTTGATATTTTTAATCTCATATTATCCCGAAAAAACCTTTCGTTTGCACATACGTTTTGGTCAATCCAGCGAACACAAAACGACAATTCCTCTTCGTTGACAACATCTAACATCAAAACCAGTCATCATCTACAGTAACCCAGCGGGTACATTTATTAAAAATCACTGCGAGGGAGTGCATTTTGTTAGAAACATACACACAATAAAAATGCTCTTCATAGCAGTGACTTTTTGACGATTTTGGCCACTGGTATGGTTTTCTTTGTTATATTTTGGCCCTACCAGTGCCGACGGCCCTGAACAGTTCCAAAAAACGAGGTGAATGATCATATTTCAGTTTAGAGCATGGAAAAGTGAATTCAAGCATAGAATTTCTTGTCTTTTTATTTTATAATAAAACATGATCAACATGAATTCTTACAAAACTTTTCGAATAAACGAGGCTAAAAAAGTTGTTTATAAACTCTGTGAACCAGAAAGATTTTACAAGGTTTACACCCTGCATTTTTAAATGCTCTAGTATTGATATATGAAATATTGCTTTGGCATTAAAAAACTTTAAAAAATTATAAAGTTTACCTTCCTTTTCACGTTGTTGTTCGTAAAGAAAGACAGAAAAGTTCTTGACAACATTTTTTTGAGAATGATGTATATCATAAGGCTTTTTACACACGCTATTGTTGGTTTATATTAAAAGCCTTACAAGCTAACCATGTACGGGTGAGTAAAAAAAAAAGTACCGGTGTTTCACAAAAAATATCTTTCGATTGGATAAATATGAAGGATTATTTTTTTTATATATGATTAGAGGCATCTGTTAAGTATATTTTGGTGTATCATTCTTGTGATTTGAAAGAAAGTTATGGACAAACAACTGGAAGCGGTCCTTGTGAATCACTTTAAGTAGCAATATAATATATTCCAGCGGCACATTTGTTAAAAAATCTCTGCGAAGGAGTGCCTTTCTATAAAAATATACCAATATACGCACAATTTCAATAAAAGTGATTTTTTGACGATTTTGCTGACTGGGGTATTATATCAATACACCAATATTGTTACGGAAAAAAAAACGTTGTGATTATTATTGTTGTTGTGATGTAACATCCCACCAGTTCTGTTTTTTTTTTAAATATGGCTACTATTATGAGAAAAACTCGTATTCAATATGTTATTTTCTTAGAAGATTTGACACGTTATGACGAATATCTCTTGATAAACAAAAGGGTTATTTCTGATGATTCTTAGAAAGACTTTTCATGTGAGATGAGAACCGAGAACTTGCCGTCGATTTCTCATGTTTTATGATACTTCTCAGTTCAAAGAGCATTTTCAAAGAAAACTAAAGGATAATTCTACGAAAAAAATATGGATATTCTCGTAATTTTTCCATTCTGCAGGTCATTCCTATGGTGCCAAGAAAACAGCTGATTCATTTTGAATATCTTGGAAAAAAAGTCGGGGAAAAGTGACCAATTTTTTTGGGAGGTGACTCGATTCTCTACAAAACCATGTTTTTATAATCTTAGGTTTTGCCCGTTTTACAATTTGAAGGATTTCTATCACTATGGTTATCGGTTGACTCCCAGTAAGTCGAACCTCCATCGACTTAATGAATGTTCGAGTTAAATCATGAAGATCCCGTACGTAAAGTCGAATTTTGTCTTTTCTTTTCTTGAATCATTTTAATATGAAATACACTCTTTTTATGTAAGCATACTTAAAAGCTGAGAACCCTTAAAAATTAATTAAGTATATATTCAGCATTAAGCAGGACAAAAATCTCATAGCAATGAAATTCTCCCTTACGGTCAGGCTACAGGTCCAATTTTTATTTCTGGTAACCATTTCAAAACATGGCGTGGAAGCAGAGAAAATACTGGACTTCGATAATACAGTCGAGTCCCGCTATCTAGACTTCTCAATGGACCGGACACAAAAAATGGACTTAAACAATAATTATTATAACAAAAGATGGTTCATTGTGGAAGCAGAAAAAATCCCAGAACAAAAAGTTCCAACATAAAACCACAGCAAAGTTCTCCAACATAAAACCACAGCAAGTTCTCCGTGATACAATTGAGACGAGGCCGATTTTTCAGCCGTTCGAAATTTAAGTACCTCCAATGAATACCGTTTCCCATTCCACGTAAAATGCTGAGTGGGCAAAAACTCTGATGCGGATTTCTTTTGACCGGTCACCAACTAAGTAAAACATACGAAACGAATTATACTTCCGTGCGGATTATTTAGGGGCTTAAAGGAACCGGTAACGTGATTTAATCCCAAGCTTGGTAACAAAATCTCTTAGTGACAAAAATCTCAAGCAAGAGAAGGTAAATACTAGCAGCGTAAAAGACAATGAATGTTACAATAGAACCGTCATACGTTATATTATAAGGAATCTTATACTTGGCTTTGATCATGATCCAACCTCGAACCCAGGGTCTCTTGCCTTTTCGATATACGGATGGCGGCCATTCCTTATTTTTTCCAAACGTTTAAGCCTCATAGTTCTTAAGCTGCTTCCTTGTATCGGTTTAATACTTAGCTAGTAATCAACTTAGGAAAAAAACCTCTCAAATGATACATTTTAATAAACTTCACCTAGCGTACCAAGTTCCTTTAGTTTATGTTTGCTTATTTTAAAAACAAGAATTTACTTTCGAAATTTTCTTGTTTTTCAGCCTGACCTTTTTTAGTTCCTTAGCAGATTTTTGTCAGCCTCAAGTTCCTTATAAGAGCATGTTATCACTATGAGTATGTTTATCTACCAATACGAAACCATCAAACTTATTGGTACAAATTCTTATAAAAGCGTTTAAAAAACTGAGGCATACCCTGACCCTAACCTCACTGACCCGAACAAATTTAACTAGGCTTATATTGTCAAGTTTTGATGGTCTCAAATTGGCAGTTAAACTTTATATAAAAAAACAACAAAGCAAGTGTAAGTTGAAATCCGCAAAGGGGAATCTCTCACTAGAACAATAGGAAATGGGTCTGGAAACGAGCGACTGACCAATCAAAGGCATGCTTGACAATCTCGTGGAGATTACCTTGCAGAAAACTGCTGACCTCAGTTTTCTGACGATCTATATAACAGTTCATTGTGAAGGTATTGAAGGAAAAAGCTGGTTGATAAGGCTATCTTCACACTAAGCCTTTCTTTTTTAAATTTCTATATTTATCTTTGATATTTACACTAGTACGACACGCTTTGAATTTATAGTTTCGAAGTATCTGCGCCCAGTGTCCTACGCCAAACTTTTGAACGCCTTCGATGATGAAGTTCTCTTCGTCATACGTAAACCTTGTGCGTGGAGATCGTTTCCGTTGGTCGCGGCTGCTGGCATCTAGAAGGTTACAATCTATTGTTAGGAAACCAAACAACACAGTTATCAAGTTTTTTTTATCACAACCCAGTAGGCAAATTCGTTGAAAAATCACTGCGAAAGAGTGCATTTCTATGGGAATATACACACTATTTCAATAAAAATGCTCTTCATCGCAGTGACTTTTTGACGATTATTGCCCATTGGCAAGGCACCATTATTGAGCTTCTGAAGTTCTGAAGTTCTGAAAAATCACTTGGGGTGCAGTGATAGGTTTGTCTAATGTAATCAGATCAGTTCGAGAGTCAAAACGTTGTTACATGTCATGAAGTTCTGAAAAATCATCGCGGAAGAGTATTTATCTATAGAAACGTACACACAATTTCAACGAAAATGCACTTTTTCGCAGTGACTTTTTGTAAAGGATATAAGAGACTTACAACCATAAAGATACTTTGGTCGCATCTTATTAGACCGACCATCATCAGTACGACTTCAAAACACATTCTCAAGTGCGTTGTACATTAAAGGCCGTTAACCAATCACGTTCTTTCTCTAGCATTCGTCTGTTCAGTTTTTTTTCTGCCGAAAATTTTACACAAGTGGAAAACGGCCTTTATGTTTGTGTAAAACCTCGTATCTTTCTTTTTGAAATTCATGATGTGTGACTACACGCATTTTTTTATAAGCACAGTGAAATTTCGTTGAGGGTGAAGTATTCCTATGATATTTTCCAAAAAATAAGGGTGAAATAATGAAATAATGTATTTTTATATTTCAGAATAAGATTCCCGTTCCGTGCCACGTGTTTGCAATATACAATAGTTATGTTGCGAACTTGTAAAGACAGCTGTCTGTTTGTCGGATGTTTATGTTGGTTTTCACGTTTTTAAATATATCTGTTTGTGGATTTACTGTATTCTGTTATCCACCTTGTTCTGTTATTCTTATGACTCACCCTGGGGATATTCTTAAGATATTCTTACAAATAAGGTGATTTTCACCCTGATATTCTTATAGGAGCTATTCTTATTAAAAAAAGGTGCATCAATGTGAGAAGAGACAAGTGGGAAATCGCTAACCTTCGTCCGATGACCAGCTGACGCTCATTTCGGAATCCATATCATCTGTTCTCTTTGTTGTGACGATTTCAATGTTTGCTGGTTCTGCTTTTCTGTTACTTTTTTTCGTAGATCCAGTGGTTTTCCGCCTAAGGTTACTTGATGAATACCGTGACGGGCCGGCATCACCTGGGACGTCGCGTGACACGGCGAAATACGAAGATTTACCATCGGCCTCATCACTGCTATTACCGACTGGAGGAGGCGCCTCAGTCACTAATTCATTAGCTTCTGAACCGTTTACGATTTTCGTGTTAGCCATTGTTTTTTTCGGCGAATTACCAACCTCCACATCGTTTTCCGAGAATTTGGCCGATTTTTTTGCTGGTGACTTAGCTTCTGAACCGCTAACGATTTTCGTGCTAGCCATTGTTTTTTTCGGCGAATTACCAACTTCCACATCGCTTTCCAAGATTTTGGCCGATTTTTTTGCTGGTGACTTATCGGTATCATCGCCCACCCGAATTCGTTTCGTAGAAATATTCTTCGCTTCATCTGGTGCAACCATAGATATCTCTTTGCTAAATTAAAGACCAAATTAAAGGTCATTGACAAAAGTGACAAAATTCCAGTCCCAATAACTCATTACAAAAAGTAGTGGCACTACAGTACTGACTTTTAAGTACTTGTATAGAATTAGGATATATAAATTGATCATGGATATATATATTGACCACCGACAACCCCGTCATTAATTTGTCTGACTTATATCAATCTGATTGCTCAACACAAGAAATAAAAATCGAAGGAGAAAATTCAGTAGTAATTCAGCTGTCAAGAAATTCACTCGAAATGGTGAAAACTGTCAAACAAACAAGACTACGTACACATGGTCTGAGGTCCTTTTAAGAACCTTATCTACATTAACTTCCTCAGTACAAGCGCGGCTGCGAACCCTGGATGAAGAAGAATATCAATTTTGTGAAATATTCAAAAGTGTTCGACAGTTAAGAAGCAATTTGAAAATCATTACGTTCAGTTTGAAAGAGGATCGTAAACTATATAAAATTTGAAGGAAAGGACACCAAGAAATTCAGTTGAACCGTCAAACAAGACTACATACACACGGTCTGAGGTCCTTTTAAGAACCTTATCTTCATTAACTTTCTCAGTATAAGCGCGGCTGCGAACCCTGGGTGAAGAATATCAAGTTTGTGAAATATTCAACAAGTGTTCGATAGCTACGAAGTAACTTGAAAATTACCCGTTATGAAGTGGTCGTTCAACATCGATGCTCTGTGTCTTGTCTGTTTGTTCCGCTCTAATGCAGAAGTCATGAAAGTCAAAACAAGTCAATCAGTCATCCAGAGTAATGGTATTCTATGAAGAGCTACATACGTTTCCTTATTTGTCAGCTTTTGGGCAAATCTTTTATTGAGTTTAGTAGGACTGTCACCAACCCTGAGAAAGTAAAACCAGAAATTTGACAAAAATTGATACACAGAGAACCAGGAAATTCATAAAGAAAAAAGAGCATACTTTGGATTTGTCACAGAATTGCTCGCAGATTTCGGGGTGGCAGCTTTGTCACCAGATCTAAACAATTTATGAATTTCTTTAAATTCTCAAGGCATATAACATTGAACGCAAATGCCAGTCATCAAATTTCTTGAAAAATCAATGCGAAGGAGTGCATTTCTATTGAAATTTATACACAATTTCAATAAAATGCTCGTCATCGCAGTGGGCTTTTTTTTGGCAATTTTGCCCACTACTTGACAGAATATTTGTTTTTTAAAGCATTCATGTAACACCACTTATTCCATTCAAAGGATTTTTCGTGCATCTCCTGTGTAATTTACCTTTTCTGTGCTACATGCCCAGTAACCCGATCAATCTAAAGAAAAGAAGAAAAAATAAATGATGATAATGTCATCAGATCAAAACTTCTTTAAAGAAATTTAATGTTTCAAGCAAATAGGAAACCTCTTTTTTAATCTAAGGAAATACATTACATTACAACTTAAAAGTACCTGGAATTGCTAGTTAACCAACTCAACAGGTATAGTGTTGTAACTTTTAAGTTTACAGTTTGGTCGGACTCGAAAACAAGAGACCCGGAGAATTGTTTAAAAGCAACAAGTGCAAAGTACATCTTACCATAGCGATGAACAACGGTTTTCCTAAATTTTTTTGGCAGCAAGCAATGTATGGCATTATGCTACGTTGAAGATTTTGGAGCTTTAATTCATCTGGTAGTGTTGCATGTGTTTTGTGGTTCAGAAGGTCCTTCATTTGATCAAGGTACAACTGAAAAGTAATGAAAAATAGACCCAAAAGAACTTTACAAAATCTTTGTAGGCATCCAATATCCGTGGAGAGCTGATGAAGGATGCACTATGCTGATTTCAGTAGAAATAGAAAATTGGGAGATGGTCCGGAAAAAAGCAGCTGTTTATTATTAAAATAGTACTCAAACAAAGTAATTGATTCTCTCATGGAGATTATCTCACGAGACACATTTGTTTTTAAACCTTATGATAGTTCATTAAGGGATAAAAAAAAAACTCCTCACCACGTCGTTTTGTTGAATATGCCGTCTAGCTCTTCGGATATCTTGCTCGCCATAAAAAGCCAATGCTATCTGGAATGGAGGATGAAGACATTGGAATAGGAAATTCATAGAAGATACAATTTAGCAAGAAAAAAAAAAACATTTTAGAATACAAACCATAGTGTTTAAAAACATCACAGTTTCGGTGATAACCTCATTCGGAAGTTTCAACTGGTCACCTTGTAAACGCACCTGTAAGAACATGGTATAGTGTAAACATGCAGGGATTGCAAGAGACATCATCATAATAGCAATACATTTTATAGGCATTGTCTTACTTCTTTGAGGAGTTGTTTATGCTTTTCCTTATCCTTCACATCGTAGCTGTAAATGACTAAACTAGCTAAGGATATCCAATGTTTTAATTTCGGGTAAAGTACCACCGGTATAAAAGGACGAAAGCCTAGGTGAAGAACGAATCAACAGTTATGAAGATGGCAACATAATATTGGTAATTAAACTATGGTTCATTACATGAATTATTAACAACAAGGATCATAGGAATAGCTTCCCAGGAAAAAGTTCATTTACAAGCTGTTCCAGTGCGACAGCTATTACGTGTATGAAATTACTTGGTTTTGATTTTGCCAAGAAAATCTTTTTCACGAAAATCCATCATGGGATCTTCATAGGATCTTGACAAGATTGAGTAAAAATTAATCCGGATCTTGGTTTGGGAATTGTTTTAGGATCCTCTAGGGTACCGACAGTAATGAGTTAAGATCTTGCTTGGATCTTCAAAGTACCCTGACCAGATTAACTTTCAGGAGTAAAATGAAAGGTTAATTATTATGACCTTCATACGATTAAAATCAAAAAGTGCCTGTAAATCAAAAACACTACACACTTTTGCATAGAAGTGTAATGCATGAAGAATTTAAAACGGAAATAATATTCCAAAGACCCACCTGACATGGAAACATTTCATTCAACGGTTCAAAAAAACAGTAGAAAATGAAAACAAATGAAAATATTACAGAAACTTCTTCATGTTTATTTTTTATCCATTTTCAATTCGAAACGCTGACAGAATTCTAGATGCTATCTGTAATGGTTTCTATTTTTAGTAACCGAACTCACGAATCCTTAGTTTGCTCTTGTGTAAACACTGTGTAATACACCTGCTAAACAATCAGATAACCATGACAATGATAAACTTTTAAGGTGTTCTGCTGTGAATGCATGTAGTGAAAGTAGGCAATGAAAAGGAATACCTAAAATTGTACAAGTAACAAAATTGTTTTGTTTGCTTTAACAATAACGATGACTACATTTGCTGTCTGTTCAGTCTCATTAGTAATGACAACAACACATATTTTGAATATGAACTGTAGAAAGTATACGAATCACAATCTATACAGTGGATATATTACCTTGCAATTTTCTGAAAATTTTGAAATAAAGACTTCACAATTAATTACCTATTGAAAATCACTTCACATTTTGTGAAGTGTTAATTGAAACCCTAAAGTGTTATGTGTATAATGATATTGGTGCCTCTAAAGTATCATAGTTTATATATTATTTTTTATGTCGGAAAATTATGTGCAAAAATCAGTTAAGTTGAAAAATTATTGGGGAAAACAAACAGCACATTCAAGTGCAGGGATATTTCCAAGCACTTTTGGTTACTACCATTTCTCGTAGAGAAGATTGAGTTTGACAGTCCAGGAAGCTATGCAATCTTAGAGATTTAAATCTCCACAAACAGGCCTTGTTCATGAGAGGCATGTGAAGAGAGTTGGAAACTAAGATGTTTTCTAATTTCATTGAATAACATGAAAACGAGTCCTACTGGTACCACTTTTGTTTTTATATTCTTTGGTGAGGTGAAGAAATGAATGCGTATAACAAAGGAAATTTCAAAATTACCTTAGCAACGGTGGTCGTTCTCCCTAGCAACAGAATAATTGGTGAATAATGGCCTAATTACTCTCTCAAAACATGTTTTTAAACACTACGCATTTAAGAGCTAAAAAATATTTAATTGACAATGAATGATTGAGTTTCTAAACTCAATTCAAGATTGAGATTTTGGATAGTGCTTGGAAAAATCCCTGAAGTGTATTGAAAAACATCATGCAAAACATAGGTGAGTGCTTTTCCTGTAATCTGGAGTCAACAAACAGTTGTTTGCTCGGCATTTTCTTCTGTGTCAGTTCGTCACAAAATAACACAAAATCTACCCACTTCCGAACAGCCTTTTCCTTTTAGCTGTGAAAACTTTAGCAGAATCCGTCAGTGAGATAAATGTGATTTATTAAATTTGAATTCCCTTGATTATATTGTTTTACTCTCCTATTTAAATGCATCTGATTGAATGATGACAATCTAAGCATAGCAACCGCATAGAAACACAGCTCTGGGGAAAATTCGACACAGTAATTTTTTTTTTATTTTTGGGTTGTGAAA
This sequence comes from Turritopsis dohrnii, assembly GCA_027922465.2. Taxonomy (NCBI): domain Eukaryota; kingdom Metazoa; phylum Cnidaria; class Hydrozoa; order Anthoathecata; family Oceaniidae; genus Turritopsis; species Turritopsis dohrnii. The sequence goes on from BQMF02000014.1 coordinate 1,660,587, forward strand.
CTTTTTGTAAAAACAAAACTCTTTACTGTTACACTTTTTCCCTTATGGCTTAGTTCTTCAGAAAATGAAGAAAGAAGAAAACAAACAATTTTTATAACTTTGGAGGAGTACTGCTTTTCTAGCGATACATTAGCATCAGTTTCAATAATGGTTACAGGGAGCGAATTAACGGGAAAATGTATGTGAAAATATTAAGCCCGCGCAGGTGAAAAATTTTTTCGCTTTTCGCGATCAGTTTTGCTCTAATTGCGATCTATTTTTCATCACTTCACTATCCAGTAAACGTAGATATCGCTATCACTACAAATTTATATTTCTTCTTTCTCCCTTGTAAGTGATTGCTTGTTCTCTTGACGTTGTGATTTATTTAAAAGTCTTTTACATGAGTCTTACGGTGCCCTTTTTGTGGTACTCCACATTAAGGAAGTCTATCAAATGTCTTTAAAAATGAAACGTGTCTGGAAAGAAAAAATCTGTTAGATGATAAAAAGATGATGAAATTAATTACATCCATGCACCAAATGAATGGGGAGATCAAACACGTTCACCTGTCTCTTTTGTGTTAATGTGATTGTAAAAGTTGTTTGTTTACAAAAACTGGAGTCTTGTAATTAAGCTTCTGAGTAAATTGGATTAAATGAAAAATCACTAACGTGTTTGCAAACGTATTCGATTTATAAAAGACAAACATAATTTTCCTTTCAAAAATCCATTTGAGCATTTTGGCATGTATAAGTTAATAAATTGCCTATTTCAGAGGGCTGCAATACAATTCTCGATCTTGTATTCTCAAATCAGAAGAAGTTGTGAATGCACTCCTATGGCTGTCATAAAGCAGTATGAAATGCTTTTTACTGCAAATTTTGGTTGAGTGGTCCTGATGGTCATCAACCCTAATAGGAAGGCCGCTCTAAGTTTATAAGATTATAACATCTTGTTGAACACGTACAAAAGACTGGGCACCAAAGTGTTGGTATTAATGACTTCGAAATTCTGTCTAGTGGATATAGAAATAATAAATTCAAAAGAAAATTGGCAGAAGCATTACATATTAAGCATGTTAAACCGACCTTGAATGTACAAGAACAATCAGTACCATTGAAATTATTAAATTGAGACGTCATTATTTTTACTGATGTTTTTATATTGTATATATGTATCCATAGAAACACCTAGTCACTGTAACACTTTAACTTATTTTAACTTGTAAAAAATATATTACTCTGATGATGTCTACTGGAATGTGTAGACGAATATATAGATTTTAAAGAAAATCATTATTTCATCCTCTATTTTCAATCATGATCAAGCTTCTGGTTATCCTTTTTATAATTAAACTGTATGCCCGAAACGATATATTCAAGATTATAACAGATACGTTTCTGAAGTTTAAATTATAGGCTAACACACTAAGTTAATAGTTTAAGTTAATAATCAAACAAACTTAATTTCAAGTGCTAATGTATATATATGTGAATTAAAAAGAAAACTGATGTTACCGTTTTATTGATAAAAAGCCTCCTGAGAACAAGATTAAAATCTTGAAATGTGCAGAGAGTATTCATTACCAGGAAAATAACTTGATAATCAGCGTTCAACATGCTCAATGCAATTACAAATGTTTATAAACATTGGGTCACTTTGAAACTCATCTATTTATTATAATCTTGGCCATTCAGAAACTTTTAGCCATCAGGAAACTATTTCCCTTTCAGGAAATTGCTTAGGATTCAGGAAATGATACTCAACTAAGAAATTACTCTCAAAATTGTCAATCACTCCACTCCTTACATTTCATTTTCCCCACGAATATCAATATGTTATCTTACCACCATCCCAGATTTGTATTTGATTCAGGAGACAACTTTTGCAAGCGTCTTCTTGAATAAAGAGATTACAAATCTCGTAACAAACTGTTTCCACCATCGGTAAAATATGCAACATTCGATTAGACGATTCCATGATAATTTTGATAGTACTTTTTTTTACATAACTCCTCGAGCTATTTTAAAAATGGCGCCGTTTAAAAGTCATGGTGGTGCGCAGCTTTCCATTTCTCGAAAAGTTTTCACGGGGGAACAACAACGGAAAAGAACTACAGTTGCCCCCCGCTAACTCGACATCAACAACGGGGGCCCGGGAAAAATGTCGAGTTAGGCGGGGGTCCAGTTAGCGGGGGATTTTTTTAATGTAATATTTTTGTCCACCGCCCCCTACCAACCCAAGGACGTAGAATTATAGGGGGGGGGGGGGGGGGGGGGGGGGGGGGGGGGGGGGGGGGGCTTGAGCCCCCTCAACTTTTTTGTCAATTATGAGAAATTTTTTCTAAAAATTGAAAATCATGTTGAAATTATGGATGTTGAGTGCTTTTATAGGCAATCTAGAGGTAGTATTTTTCAAAAATTTTCTTGGCGCATCGGCCCCAACCATGGTGGGGCCTCTTTCAACAATAGAGATTTATTGAGCCCCCCCCCCCCCCCCCCCCCCCCCCCCCCCCCCCCCCCCCACACCCACCCAACTCAGAATGTCTTGCTACGTCCCTGCAACCCCTATTATATTTTGCTTTTATTAGGTTCGGACAGTACCTAAAAGAATTAAATAAGAAAAAAACTTTATATTTTTATCATTATCATATATAACAAGTTTCCAAAAATTAAAGTTCATTGATTGTCTGAACACTGCTGTCTATTCGTATATCCTGCTTTACCAACGAAGTGAAGTACATTCAACCTGCATCTCCAGTGGCGGATCTAGAGGTATGTCGAAATTTGTGTAGGAGAGCATTAACATAATTTGTGTTGTGAATTCAATTTATATTACCAATGGGATTTTTAGAACGCTTTTCTTTTATGGTTAGATTGCTAACACTCTCCTACACAAATTTCGACATACCTCTAGATCCGCCACTGATCTCTTCCCCATCTCAACTGTAATACTAAATTTTGATTGGTTTATTTCTTTTCTTTTTTTATGGAACAAACAGAAACGAGTTCAATTTTTTCTGATCATTCTGCGGACAGGAATGAAAAAACAACAAAAAACAACAACAAAACAACAACAAAACGTTTCAGAAGATTTTGATAAACCATAAAACGAATAGCTTTACGTAGCTATAATAACATTTAACGGTTCGTTATCAAAATCCCATATATAGAGGTCGAAGTTCTTCGCAAAAAACGGATTTTTTTGTCGAGGGTGAATTCCCGTTTCTAAGAACACTATGATGTAATTGGTCAAGTAATTTCAGGGGGTAAAATAACCATAAAATTAACATTCTCTCATATATTAAAGACATACAATATGATTTTATATGACATGAAACTTAAATTGATAAAAGCAAAAACTAGTAGCAGTTCAAGCAAATCTATGCAAATGCAAAGTAACAAGAAGATGTCATAAAAACTTTATTAAGATCACCCGTGTGAGGCGTGATTAAAAAAAATCATATGACTAACTTTCATTTTCCACTTTCGCAATAAATAGCTGGTGTCTCCTCTGTTGAGAATGAATTGAAGATATACGATAACGCACGAAGATGAAGTTGTGTCATGCCATATTTTTTATATCGTTCGTATCAGCAGCAGCAACTTCAGGTATATTACTTGTGATTCTTTTATTAATGAATGATCACATCTTTAAACTGTTTTTCTTTGATACACACACAGTAGTCAGAGAAATGAAATTATGATATTCCTTTTTATCATTAACTTTTGAGAAATTCTCCTTTTTCATTTCAAAATCAGTTTCATGGCACCAAATAATCTTTACATTAATAGACGAGTTTCCAATGTTAATTACACTTTTATACCTTGTACATACTAAAAATCAAATACAATGTATGAAAATAGATAGGAAGTGCTAATGTGTATTGAAACTTTCTAATGTCGATTGTCTTTAAGGGGACTCCAGAGAACCAAATAAAGTGACAACATTTTGAAGTGTATAAAGAGACTTTTATTTCCTGCGAGGCTGCGTGCGCATACTCACAGGAAAATGACTTGATTAATGATATTCTATGTTGCAATATACCGTAATTATCGAGCAAAGAACACTGGTGTTTATAAACATTACGTCACTAAGAAACTCATCTATTCTCCCTAATAGTCCAGTTTTAAAAATCTGGTACTTAGCTCAAATGTTCACTAGGATATGTTGATCACATAGATAAATGTGCAAGAAATTGCACCTTGGTCACACTTGTTTCTAGGCCATTGGGCACATACACATGCACAAAACTGTCTAAATTCAACATTTCTGATATTAATTTTTCATATTTTTCTTCCTGAATAACTTTATTGCATGCATCAAACCCAGAAAAGGTATCCGGAAAGAGATATATCAAAGAATTCAACTCAATTTGGCTTTGTTTCCATTTAGAAGTTTTGATGTCTCTAAAAATATGCTTCTGACATATCATTTGTTTTTGTTTTTTTACTGAATAAACTTGCAAACTCCTCTATTTCAAAATGGATTGACAAAAAGATATTTTTGATTTCAAGTTTCGTTTTATTTATCAAAAATCAGGGAAGCAGTTAAAAACATTCCTTCAAAGTTATCCTCTTCCATTTGAAAGCTATTTGAATATTTCATTCTCGTTTATGCTGTCATTCTCTTCTGAAACCTACAAAAATTAAATGACTCGCTTCAGTGACTTGTTATTGACCAAAACTATTCAGCACCGATTTGTTTTAACAAGCTTACATCTCTATTCGTACATTCTATTCCATGTCAATTAACAAAAGCATGCATGCACTGAATTCTGTATTTCCTACACAAACATGTTTTTTCCCCACATAACTTCTTTATTCAGTGTTGCCACTCTTCCGGCCCTGGCTGGAAACTCCGGCCACTGAAGAATTTTAGCTTATATATTCCTTCCGGCCCTCATGGACTTCTGATAATTTTTTATGTAGACTGGAGCACAAGGATTAATGATTAACAGATGGTTTTCTATGGATTTAATTTTCACCGAACAGATTTTTTAAAAGATTGTCAAACACATTTTTATGGAACACATCTCTGTGGCAGCTCCTAAAAGCATAATTTGTTTGTTTTAGTTAAAAAATAAATTAAACTTTCAATGGATCGTCCCTGCAAGAAGAAGAGGTGTCCAAGATTGCGTTTTCCAGCGATCTGGAGACCCTAAAATCCAAAATTTTTCCCTCACCGCAAACCATGGTGGCGCCTACCGGAGACACTAAACTAAACAAATAACTTCCAGACAGATAAGAAAACAACAGTGGCAACACTGCTTATTATTGTCTACAATATCAATTTGTTTTATTTTTAAATCTTTTCATTGTGACTAATTTACACTTTACCAAGTCTTTCAAGCTTGATAAATTTAGATTTACATATTATATATACATATACCTTGCAGTTGCATTTCATGATTTTAGTTAGTGATGCTGGAGCATTATTCTTGTTAGTCATGATAGGGGTAAGCACTCGATCAACCTTTTTCAATCCCCAGTCTATTGGATTTCAGTTCTAAACCTTTGATAAGGAACCAAGATAATTGTTTGGTAATACAACGGAAAACAACAAAAATATGTATAATACCTCTTTCAGTCAGAGGAAGTGATTCAGGTGATATAGATCCCCAGTCTATTAAATTCAGTTCTAAACCATAAAAAAGGGACCAAGACATTATTTGGTAACTAGTAACCCGGGTAAAAGTTTTTACTGAGTTTAACTTCAAAAATAATGGGTCAAATTCGCTTTTCCTGTGTGCGAACCCTGTGACAAAAATTTCAATTTGGGAATTCGAAACGGAAAATGTACCCATGTTGTAAAGCTCGAAAAACTGATAAAAAAATGTATGGGGTCATTTCGCTACGATCAACCATTAGAGAGATATCACCGATCAAAGATTTTGATGACATCATAACCGCATAACCCAAAACAAATTAGGCCCAAATGTTTTGTCACCCCATCGCCTGTACCACGGAACCCAGAAAACGTCATCACAGGTGATATAGTATCTTCTGCAGCCATACTACTGCAGTACTTTAAAAACTAAACACTTTTTTTTCTTGTAAGAGAAAGGTAAACAATGTTTTTTTTTCTTATATCAAAGAATTCCTTTTCTTGTAAGAAATACTAAGCTATTTTACTTTTGTAATATAAAGCATGAGCATCTCGGTGCTATAGTGGTATTTTCCTTTCCTCTGCACAACAAAACAAATTGAAACATTTCAACTTCTTTCGAATTGCTCCACAGGCTTCACACTGTCGCTGATATTTCTTTGATTTTCACAGACTTTGCTAAAATGCTTTAAGTAGTTTAGCTATCCTTTTTCCAAATCATCTGCAATGATTGTGACAATACTTGATTTGTCTAGTGAGCGTCTCCCACAGTTGATAGTTGCATAATCAGATTTGGAAAATTTGCCTTGATTTCAATGTTGCATAATAATCGGTCTTGTGACTGGTTCTTGATTTTCTCCATGTACTTTCACGAAACAGCTTTGTGGGACCGAGTTGTGAAGATGCTCTTGACTCTTCATTATTTAACTTCATAGAAAGGTCTTCAATCAATGTAATTTCTTCAGTAACAAAAATTTTCAAGTGCTACTGGAAAATTATGTAAAAAAGCAAACTTCCATATCAAAATAAAGCTACCCTAAGTTGTGTTCTTTCATAAATAAATTTATAAATTTCTCTTTTTGAATACATTTTCAGGGTTGCCTTCAAGAAAGTTGTTCAGGAAGAAAAATGGGAAAAAATCTTATATAACATGCATTACATTTTTCACATGTTTATTTTCACAAAAGGGCCTGGAAATAGGTGTGCCCATGGTGCAATTTCTTTCACATTTTATCTACATGATCTAAATACCCTAGGGAACATTTTGAGCTAAGGTCAGATTTATAAAAAATGTTTCCCACAGACAACATACATTTGCATATCACAATCAGACTATAGCTACAATCCCATCTTCCATTAAGTTCGGTAGGTCTATGTTATAACAAAGTTGTCCTTCATAACATAGCTAAAGTCCTTAATCCCCTATATTAACTCATTTTGAATGAATTTCCAGTACAAGATATTGTTTATCATAAATTATTTTTAGTCATATCAGATGTAGCATGTCAAGGAGTTCCAAATGGGAACTATCCATTACGTGACGTGTTTAAATTTCTAACGTGTTACAACAATCATGCAACTTATACAACTTGCCCAAAAGATACCATATATGACCCGCACAAGGATGCTTGTATTTCATTAAAAGGATTTGTGAAACGTTCTTTCTGTCGACATCGTGCAAATTCGAATTGGAGAAACCCTTGGGATTGTCATGGTTTCATTGCTTGTGTTCTCTCAAATACTTATTTTATGAAATGTGCCGGCAGTCAGCTTGTTTACAATCCAGAGAATGATCAGTGTGTTGATGGAAATGAATACCTTTGTCGTCAAGAGAGTGCACCATCAATAATCTATGAAAGTAAAGAAAAAGAAGAAAACAATCCCTGTTCTCGTTTATCAGACGGAACATTTGCTATTCATGATGTTTTCAAATACTTAATCTGTAAAGGAGGGAATCCGAGTTACAGTGATTGTGAAATAAATGAGATTTATGAACCTGGAAATGGAAAATGTGTCAGCATCAAAAGTCAATCAATAATTACGTTCTGTGAAAACAGAACAGATGGGGATTGGGTGAATCCTTGGAATTGCCATCGGTTTCTTCAGTGTAACCGGGAGCGGACCCACAACCTTCCATGTCCATTAAATGACCTTGTATTTGATCCTTATCGCGATGGTTGTGTTGATAAATCTCAATATAAGTGTCGCAAAATACCTGACAGTGGTATGTTTTCATTTTTTACTAATTTGAACTTTTCCCATGTTTTCAAACCTAGATATCTGACCTGTTAAGAAAGCTTGGTATTTATAAGGATTGTGTTCAATGTATGGACATAATTTAAACTTTGGTGGGTTTGGCACTAGTTTTTTGTAGTATTTTTAACTTCTAATGGTTTAAACAAAAAAGAGTAATAATTTAAAAAAATGATTTTTGCTACATTGGTATATCAAAAAACAATAAGCTGTACTTCCTTATTTTACTTGTGTTCTGTTTTTGAAATACTCCTTTTCCTTTCATAACTTATGACTCCTGCATGATCAGGTGTAATGTAAAATGTCCCAATACATTGATATTGTAGCAAGGAATCTAATTAAAATAAATGATTTGCAGCTTATTATTACCCATAAAACAAGACAACATGTGTTATTTTTCTGGCATCTTCTGTCTATTTTGGTCATTCTATTTTAGGGAAACCAAAAGCTTTAATTGATGGAGATCCTTGCCGTTTCTTGGCAGATGGTCAGTATGCAATACGCGATGTCTTCCGTTACATGATTTGTAAATCCAACCATGCTACCTACAAAGTTTGTCCGAAAAATTTCATTTATGAACCTGGACAAAAATCTTGTGTGGATGTAACTTCACAAAACATGCAACATTTCTGTCAAAACAGATCTGATGAAAACTGGGCAAATCCGTGGAATTGCCACCGATATATATCATGTTTCGTTCACTATAGCAGAGATATGCCTTGTCAATCTGTTGACTTTGTGTACTACCCAGCAATGGATTGGTGTGTGCGTCCTAATGAGCAGCCATGTAAACAAGTCACTGAAAATAAATGTGAGGGTGTTCTTCAATTTATTTTTAGTTTATTTTGTTTTACTGATCTCTTACTAATACTAACTTTGTTTCATGCACTTAGTATCAATTCAACCTGTTGGTCCATGTGCAAAGCTCAAAGATGGTAAATATGCAACACGCAATGTATTCAAATACATGATCTGTAAATCAGGGAAGACTAGTTACAACTACTGTACTGGAAATACTATATTTGAACCTGGACATAAAGACTGTGTTAATATCAACACACAATCTGAATATACCTTTTGTCAAAACCGATCAAATGGCGACTACTCTAATCCCTGGAATTGCCATTATTTCTTTAAATGTGTGTTTCACAAATCATATGACTTCAAACAGTGTGATTTAAAGAACCTAATTTATGACCCTGATAGTGATTCTTGCGTTTGGCCTGGCCAGTATCCATGCATAGAAATAAAATCAAAGACGATAGGTCAGTAAAAAGCATTGTTCATAAGTTGATATAACGACAGTTAAAAGATTTTATTTATTATCAGCAATTGAACCAACAGTTCTTAAGTGACCACTATACAACAATATTTTTAGATTTACTAGAATATAATAGAAGGGCTTAAACATTTTAAAAATACAAAACATTTTTAACCTGAAAGTCCATCATTATTCAGTGAATATTTTTGGTTGCTGGAAATGCAAATGAGGAAATTAAAACCAATCAAAAAACATTCCCTTATCTTGGAAAACAGACACAAAGGGGGTCAAATTGCAATTTTTCAAACTTTTCACCCCCAAAATCGAACTATTAATGGAAACATTTAATTATTAACACCCCTCCACCCACCCCCCATTTCGCAATTTCATCATAACTCATATAGACATTTATACAAACACAATAATCATGTATTGAAGATCTCTTTCTAAATTATTGAAAACTAGATTTAAGCAGTGCAATATGAACAAATATGAACAAGTTAAGAAGTATAAATAAACTTAAACCTAATTAAAAAACCTGTCTTGTACTATGTAAAGTATAACTATACAAGACTTCTAATAAGAGTGCTTACAGGAAAAAGCCACACCTTATCTCACTTCCACAGTTTCCACTCACCCACCCCATTTCTATGTACTTTTGGGGAAATTCCCTGTGGTGCATTTTATAATGACCCCTTTTTACAATTTTTTTCCCTGGAGTACCCTACAATTAAGCACAGAAGAGTATAAAGATATTTTAGTGCTAAAAATCAATATACCTTAAGTCTTTATGAGCTCATCAGTAACAAACTTTCATTTCATGGATAATGGTATAATAGGAGCAAAATCAGATATGGGCGATTTGCAACAAAATGAATACAAAATTAAACAACTTTCAGACTCATTTTTAGACAAATAAAAGGTTTCGTCAATACAAAACAAAATAAAACCAAAAAATACCAATGTGAAAATATAACAGTAAAATGTGATACACATACGCATACAAATACACAAAATTCAAAATCCAAATTATGTTGTAGCAAAAAAAGAACAAAAGAGATACATAACAAAGATATTTTTTAAGATCAGGTTTTGATGCCATGGCTTCTCAAAACTATTTTTCTGAACTGGACTAAAACTAATAGTTAATCACTTCCTTTCCTGCTGTGTATGATCTGCAATCTTTTAAATCTAAGGTTAACCGCCACCTTGATCTGTCTTTATAACTCTTCTTCCTTTTCTCATCTTTCTCATCTGGGTTTATAACTGTTCTTCCTTTTCTCATCATAGCTCTCTGCCTAGTAGTGACTTCGGCCTTGCAGCGAGCAACCCATTTAAAAAAAAAAACACTAACATGCTAACTTAATATTTACTTAGTCGGTCTACGTATTATGTTATTATTTTGTCATAATGTGTTCATTGTTATTCAAGTTACTGAATGTTTGTGATAATCTTTGTTCATAGATAATGCTCAGGATCCATGTTACAACCTTGATGATGGCAAGTATGTAACAGCTGATATGTTTTCATATCTCCAATGCAAAGCGCATAAAGCTCACTACATAGACTGTGGCAGAAATGAAATTTTCGATGAATCCAAGAAGGAATGCGTGGATGGAAAAACAATGTCAAAGGAGGCTTTTTGTTTAACTCGAAAAGATGGCAATTATCAAGATCCTTGGAATTGTCATAAGTTTATAAGCTGTGTATCAAATCATCTGTACGAACAGCTTTGTCCTGGTGCATCTGCTCCTCTTGTGTACAATCCCTATAAAGACCGATGTGAACATCATGATGAATATCCTTGTAAACAGTTGGGTAAGTAGCTAGACTGTTGTTGCTTGTGCCTCAGATCATAAACTGCTGTTTCTTTAGAAAGGAGTCTCACTGCAGTTAAATCTTTGCCTTTGATTTTATTTATTTCATATTAAGCTCCAGGCATCTGAAGGTCAATGCACTTACAGGACATGAAGAAGAAATTCAGAAATCATATATGAATCAATAGAAATGAGAAAGTTTTGTTTTTGAAGAATTTTAAATTTATAAATATAATTTCTCCACTTTCAAAATTTTACAGAAACAAATCCCCTTACTGTTAAAAATATCACCCTGTAAAACAATTACCTCAACAATCAACAAGTTTTTCGAACAAAAACAATCTCAGAACGAACACAGGCTGTTTTCTCAGGTCCCAACTGACACCAAAATTTAGTATTCAAAAATGTTGTTACTTTGGTTTCCTAGCCAGCATGAATCATTTCTCTATTCATTGCTGCTTTTTATATTAATATTATTGCATTGTATGTTTTGATTTACAGAAAATTCTGAAACATCTGGCATGAATGATTTTTATTAGCATCTACTGTGAAATTCTTTTGCCATTACAGTTGTCAAAAATCTGAGAAATCTAGCATTCTGGCATTTTAACCTCAACATTAAAAAGTTTGGTGTACCAAGGTAAAACCAAACTTCTTACATTCATGAGGTGGGAGAACACGCTACCAATATATAGAAACCATCTACAATGATAACTTTTGAACTAATTTTCAAACACATGAAATTGATGTTGTCACAATAAAAAATTTTTCAAAAGAAAGTGTTTCCATGCGAAAAACAATGTTTTGATGCAAAACTTTTCAGAAGTAATCAGAGTGCTATACCCAAACCGATTTTTTTTTTCCTTGCTGTCATGGCCATGGTTTCAGTTCATACAAGTATATTTCCTTTGTTTCAAATTTGTGATGTGTTTATTAAAGTTTTCTTTACTCCCTAAAACTTTCTTATTTCTTTGTTTGCATTAGCAGATTTTTTGAAACATAAGTTAAGTATCAAATTTAACAGTTTGATACTTCAAAAAGTTCTTGGAATTTACTTTCACAGTTCGCAGAATAACCCTGATAATTTTTGGAATTTAATTTGAAAGTTTTTCAAAAAAAAATCCATGAAATTTACTTTCGCAGTTCACAGAAAAACCCCAATAATTCTTGGAATTTAATTTCACAATTTTCTGAAAAAGCCATGATCTGCTAAATTTTTTTGCCCATGAAAATTTCTGACAATAAAGTACAAAATACACAATCACTTTGGATAATGACAGTGAAAAATATTGATTGTATGAAACAGTGTGATTGGTTGGTCGTTATGGAAGACATAAATTGATCATGAAAAATCATGGTTTAGTTTTTCTACTCATTTTTAATCAAAACAAACGTGTTAAAATGCAAGCTATTTTAACTATTGTACACTCAATGTACCTTTTCAATTGCAACACAAAGTTGTCGGATTGGGTGGGACTCAAACCAATGACATCTCGTTCACCAGGTGAGTGGTCTAACCACTAAGTTACCAACCCCATGTGATCACACTAGTTCGTTGCAGACGAGGGGAGCTGACAGCTCAATTACACCTGCCTGAGACTAAGTTCTACGAACCTGTGGAATCTCATCGGATAGATGCGAGATTCAACCGATTTGTTAACTTTGATGCAACTAGGAAGGTATAGTACATTGGGGAGAGGCATTGCCCCAACATATCAAAATGTAAGCTGCAATCAAGATATAAGTTGATAAGAAGACAATGCAATAAGCTGTTTTCTAATGCAACACAAAATGAGGGAATTTTTTATTTATAATGGTAAATATAACTTTGAAAATTTTGAGATCAACCAATAATTTGTAACATAATTGGTAGAACTTTCTTTCTCTGCTTATTTTGATATCATGTTTTCAAATATTACTATAAACTGTTAAAAAGTCAATCATGGTTGAGAAATATCTTTTACTGTAACACAATGTGGAATCAAGCTACAAAGGAGGACAAAATACTGGATTATACAGATGGACAGAAGGACACACAAACGTACAAAGATCAGCTTTAGTCTGTCAACAAATAAAAATTGATATGACCACCAAAGTAATAAAAATATTATGACTTCATCAGTAGCCAGACTTTAAGAAAATGCCTCTGAAATCATATTGTTTTTGTATTCATACTCGTTTTTCTAAACTCATGTTCTGTTCATTTTAGACAATCCTAAGGATCCCTGTTACAATCTTGATGATGGCAAATATGTAATAGCTGACTTGTTTTCGTACCTCCAATGCAAAGATCATAAAGCACAATATGTTGACTGTGGCAAAAATGAAATTTTTGATGAATCCAAGAAGGAATGCGTGGATGGAAAAACAATGTCAAAGGAGGCTTTTTGTTTAACTCGAAAAGACGGCAATTATCAAGATCCTTGGAATTGTCATAAGTTTATAAGCTGTGTATCAAATCGCCTGTACGAACAGCTTTGTCCTGACGCATCTGCTCCTCTTGTGTACAATCCTTATAAAGACCAATGTGAACATGGTGATGAATATCCTTGTAAACAGCTAAGTAAGTACTAAAACTTGTCTGTTCTTCCTGCACCTTGCAACAGCAGCTATATATTTCATGAAATATCATTTATTTCTTCAAGCATGAAGATGGGTGAGTGTAAGGGTTCAAATTATGGTACAGTCATGTCAGTAACTATGACAGTTAACAGCATCCTCGTTGATTTTTCAGAATAAAGTTAATATCTTAAGGTGTTGTGAAGTTGATCAATCTATAGGTTCATTGGTGGACATTTGTAAACTTTACTAAAAAATGATTCTCAGCATAATGTGGAACAAAGACGAATTTCATCACGAAAATTTCCCAAATGAGTCACTCTAAAATAAAAGTACCTTTATAAAATTAGAATTTCTAACAACTACGTCATGTGAAAACATAGTTTGAAATCTCTGAATAATAACCCATGATAAGCATGATAAGTGTTAATAAGTATTAAATGTTTTTCCAAGAAAATAAACAGGATTTTCTTTTATGAAACATCTTTAACATTTTGTGTTGACTTTGTGATATACTTTGGAATTAAATTACAAGTCTGAAGGACATATTTAACTTATTATTATGGCTTGTGTTTTTTCAAACTGCACAGCACAAAATAGGAATGCTTTGAAAAGTGTGATTTCTTTCAAAACCTCTTGGAAGGTGTTTAACGAAGCTGGTTGAAAAGAAGATTGACTTGGGTATGTAAAGATGATACTTTCTTGGATTACTCCTCTGAAAAATGCTTTATAAAAACTTTCTTAAATTCATCAAATATATAATATGCCATGTTGTTTTTGTCACAGTCTGATGCTTATTTTTATAAGGAATAGTTGTTTTTCATGAGCCGTAGAGATTTAAGGTACTATTTTCATCGGAACAAATAAGGCAATCTTGCTTGTTTTCAATGTTTTTTAAAAAAGAAACCTTGAAACAAATAAATTGACCAATTTCTTGCAGATACATGCAGATACAGACAATGTTAAGTGTTTGAGTGCTTAGTGGGGCTTTAACGCTCATATTTTCTGTTTTTCCATTTTTTCCTGACTAAAATGTATTATTCTCTGAAGTTATTATTCTCATCACCCAATTTTTATTTTAGCTTTCCTGGAACTAAAACATCTCTTCATTTTTGTTTCATAAGCCAACATTTTAAACTCACCTAAAATTACCAACTGTGGTTTTATTATAATAAGGGAATCTAGTTTTCTTCTTAACAAAAAGGAATATAATTTTCGATTTTAGAATCTACTTTGTTTGGATTTGTAGCGGATGGAGCCTGTAGTGGAAAACCTGATGGGAATTACCCAATACCGGATGTGTTTAAATATCTTATATGTAAAGGTGGAAAATCGTATGAAGGCACATGCCCAGAAAGGGAAATATTTGATTCGGAAACATTGACTTGTGTCACAGTGAATTTTCAAGCTCTCTCAAAGTTTTGTGACTTTAGAGCAGATGGTGACTGGCGCAATCCTTGGAACTGTTATGGTTATATAGTATGCAAAAACCACACCACAATGGTAACGCCATGTTTGCTGAATGGGTTTGTTTTCAACCCATATGAGGATGTTTGTGATCAGCATGGATTTCCGTGTAAGACAATATATGGTTATAGAAAAGGATACCATATTGCAAAAGCAATAGATAAGGACCTCAACAATCATCATCCTGAAGTAGTAGCAGATAATCCTTGCGCAACAAAACCAGATGGAAATTATGTCATTCGAGATGTCTTCAGTTACTTGAATTGTAAGAATCACGTGGCAAAATATGTGAGGTGTGGTGTAAATGAACTCTTTGACGAGGTGACAAAAAAATGTGATGCTGGTAGTGAATACAACAGTGACACATTTTGTTTCGAGAGAACTGATGGACATTATCGAAACCCATGGAATTGTCATGGTTTTGTGAGCTGTGTTGGAGGGCATTATTTCGAACAGAGTTGTCCTGAAAATCTTGTTTATGACCCATACAATAATATTTGTGAATATCCAACAGTATTCAAATGTGAAATACTCAGTAAGATAACAATTACTTTCATTCTTGGTATCAGTGTTTCATCAAGTTTTATGAAGCTCAGATGGTCAACCTAAATATATATTTTTTTTAGAAACCAAGCAGTGCTCATTTATTCCATCTTGTACAGACACCAAAAACCGCTGTCTTCATGCCCCTGATGGAAAATATCCCATTCGTGATGTGTTTAAATACTTGCAATGTAAAAACCACACTGAAATTATAGGTTCTTGTGCTGAAAATGAGATTTTTAAACCTTCAAAGAGTGATTGTGTTCCAGCCTCTCAAGTAACAAGGGGTAAAATGTTTTTCAGTCATATTACTAATAAATACATTCGTATTTAATGTGAAAATTTATTTAAAGATTATGATGCAGCTATTCTATCATAAAAACCATATACTACTGTTGCTACTAATCTTTACTACTGTGAACAACATAAGGACTTGCAATTTGCTGTTATTATATTCCCATACTGTGGTTATGTTCTATATAGATGAGAGCTATTCATAACATTTTTTTTTCTTATTAGAAAATTTTTGTGAAGATAGAACGAAATGCTTTAGCAATTGGAGAGATCCCTGGAATTGTCACAAGTTTCTAACTTGTCTTTTGACACATCTTTTTACTCAAGATTGTGCGACACAAACTTTAGTGTATGATCCTGATACAAATCATTGTCTTTATGGCCATCAAGTTAAGTGTGTTACTGTAAATACTGGTAAATATGTTATTTTCTCTTCTTACTTTTCTTAAAAAATTTTGACATTTCTATAGAAGAAATAGCTCGAAGGATTGCACATGACAGAGTACATTTGGTTTTAATTTTTGGAATAGAGTGTAGAAATATAGCAATTATCATAATGCAAATAAAATGCTGCAAGTATAAGTCTCCTCTGCAAAAGGCAATTATAATGCATGATTTTCTAGGTAAGAAAGCACTGTCTCATATAAAAATATCAACTTTCTACTTTTTCTAACTTCCCTTTATCAATTTCCAGCATACGTTATAGAACCCAGCAGAGACCCACCAATAGGGACCTTGCAAACGGGACCCAGGACCATAAAATCAAAGGTGGGACCCACGGCCCGCGACCCTAAAGTCAAAGGTGGGATCCGGGACCTGAGATCTTAACATCAAAGGTGGGACCCAGGACCCAGGACTCTCGGATCAAAAATCAGACCCTCAGAACAAACAATTCTTTTGAAAAGATAAATATTAACACACAGTAATTGTGTCGTTTTGCACCATAATAATAATAATGTATTGCATTGTAGTTTTTCAGCAAAGTGGATCTATTTGAAAGTGCAGTAATTTCCTTGACTGGTGCAGAGTAACAAGTCATTGTGAAGTATTAAGATTTATTTGTGCGTAATCAATCAAATCGTGTGGGTGATTTTTTGTTACGTGGTAAAAGGCATACCGGAAAAGTGGGATCTGGGAATCAGGACTCCCAACCGTACATACAAGAGGTGGAACCCAAGACCAGGGAGCCTATATGTGATGGGTGGGACACCGGATTCAGATCCTTTCCCTTATACAATTGCAGCTCGGAGAACTGTGAATTCTTTCTTGTTAACTTCATAGCTGTGATACACGTGTGATAATGTAAATGTTAATCAATACTTCTTTTAACAAAAAGTGTCAAATTGGTTCCTGCTTGGCCTGGTCAAGCTTATGAAGATTATTATTAGAAAATATACAAATAGATTAAAAATAAAATGCTATATGTTAATATTTATCTTTTTCGAAAGAATTGTTTGTTTAGAGAATTTTTGTGCACACTTTCAGCAACCGGATCCCAGGTCTGACTTTTGAATTGAGCATCCTGGGTCCTGGGTCTTGCCTTTGATGTTCGGGTCCTGGGTCCTGAGTCCCACCTTTGATTTTTAGGGTCCTGGGTCCCGTTTGCAGGGTCTGTATTGGTGGGTCTCGGCTGGGTTCTGGTTGGTTCCTGCTAGGTTCTGGTCAGTTCATGTTTTATAAAATATGAATTTCCAGTTGGTTTTTATTATCTTGAATTTTTGAGAAGTTCGAAATTTCAAAATTCAATCCATTGTGTAACTTGAAACTTCGAAGACATAAACTTGAATCAGCTATTGCCAAGTCTTTGATTCTTGTTAGATTCAATTTCAACTCAAGATTCTGTTTCTCTAACCGTTTCACCTGGTATCAAAGACATATGTACAAACTTACCTGATGGAAAATACGCGCCTCGCAATGTGTTTAACATCCTGGTCTGTGATGATCACCATTCCAAAGTTATGAATTGTCCAAAAGGTGAAATCTATGTGCCTGGTAATGTGGATTGCACAGATGCAAAGGATATAACAGAAGGTAAAATAGTTTCTTTTTTTCTCGAAGCATTTTTGTTGTGGGATTTAGTAGTCAAGCATAAAATCACGTTATGACTACCATGATAATGAAAATGAAAATGAAAACTTATTTATAAAAAGTCAAGCTTTCCTATGTTTCTTTTTTTATTTGTTGCTGATACAGCTTTAATTTCTTGCAGTGCCGCATGCCGTTCCTTAAGTAACTAACCTTTTGAATGGTCTAATAAGATATTTGTTAGGATATTTTTTACTGTAGCACTGATGATGGTTATAACGAAAAGCTTTTGCTTATTTTAAACTTGTTGTTGCTTTTAATTTTTCTGTCAAATAACAATTTTTTGAATTATTCATTTAAATAGTTTTGCAGATATTTGCACAATTTTGTCGATTTTGATTGAACACAGAAGGAACAGTTCTTCACCCCATCATTCTCGATTCTAATTTCAAAAGAGCTATGACAATTCTAAATGCTATTTTTGCTTCATAGCAAGATCTTGGAGAGCTGGTTTTGGGAAATTATGAAGCTATTATTTTGGTCAGTACTATTTTCATTCATAGATAACTTCTGTGTGAATCGTACAGATGGCAACTGGCTCAATCCATGGGATTGCCATTCTTTTTACACATGCTCCAATGGAATTCTGTTCAAACAAAAATGTCCTGGCAGCTTGATTTATGACCCGACCTATGATAAGTGTGACCATGTTGGTGAAACTCCATGTAAGGTGTTGGGTAAGTGTTTGAAATTTTCCTCCAACTTTTTTCAACATTGGTGCAATGAATATGTAATCGCTAAACTTTCCTATTGTAAGATTTACAATAGGAAAGAGCAAACTTATGTATAGCAGCTGCTCTCAATGTGTTGGTCTGACAATTGTTACCATCATACTTTTATGATATAAGTCTTGTCAAATTGGTTTGGGTTAGTGAGAATAACGTTCAGACTTTGCCTCATTTGTTCAAATACGTTCGAAAGTTTTTTCGTGTTAATGTAATGTAACAGATGTTTAGATGAACATATAATCTCTTATGTATAAAATTGTCCAAGTTGAGATCTTTCAAAATGATTTTAATTGATGTTTGCTACACGAAACAAACAAAATTGAAACATATAATCTATTTTGTGCTAGAAAAAGAAAATGTCGACATAACCTTTTCGACTGGTAGCCTTGTGGTAGAGTGCTCGCTTCCTGTTCGGGAGGTCGTGGGTTCAATCCCCGACCGAGTCATGCCAGCGACTATAACAGTGTGAATCAATCCTCTCTGCTTAGCACTCAGCAAGAGAGTAGGAATGATGTCTAGGGTGGTTGTCTAGTTGAGCGGTTCCTGTCATTACAGCTTCCGTAGCCCAAATGGGGGCTTTAAATGCTGTAGGATCTCCTTCGCAGGACCCTCATTGATAACAGTACCTTAAGGAACTGAAGAGGCTATCCTGGGTAAACATTCGTAAATAAATAAATAAATAAATTTTAATGTTTTCCTACGAACCAATTATCTTAGCAATTTCAATCGATACTAATGAAATTTGAAACCTCAAAATTTCATGTTATGACCACCTGCTTATTCCCATATTATTTGCAATTTCATGTTTTGCAACATGCAAAGGTTTTAGTTTTGTATTTTTATTTAGGGCCAAAGTTTATTACATTCACTTCACAAAGCTTGGTTTCTCCTATTCAAGATTACACAGATAAAGATCCCTGTACTTATTTACCTGATGGAAATTACGGCATCCGTGATGTTTTTACAATTATGGTTTGTAAAGATCATGTGCACACGTTTGTTTCTTGTCCTGAAGAAACTATCTATGTGCCTGGAAATTCTAAGTGTTCTCCTGTGTCAAGTGTTAGTATGGGTATGTAGTGTTTTTATTTTTTCTTTGTTTGTGGTTTGGTACCATGAATTGAGTGACTATTGTTACAAAACTCATATAATTTTAATATGCCTAGAACTACCTTTTGATTAAATACATAATACTAATTCATTTTGTGAACCAAAGTTTATTTTTTATCAAAGGATTTTATTGTGGCACCACGTTAATAGATTTTTGATAATCTACTTCTGTCACTCAAGCTCTGACCACAAACCAACATTAACATTACAGTGTTTTTGACTTAATGACTTTAAAATTATGTCATTTACTTTTCCACCTTGTTATTCATCCAGATACATTTTGCAAGCATCGAACTGATGGCAATTGGCGAAATCCTTGGAATTGTCAGCACTACATTACATGTCATGCTGGTCACACCTTTGATCGTAAATGCTCCATCAAAACCATTCTTTATTACAATCCATATCTGGATCTTTGTGCTTATCCGTTTCAATACAGCTGCAAACAAGTTCGTAAGTAAAGCTGCGTTAAATAACATCAGTGTTTCTATCATATCAAAAAATATTTGATCATGATGTGATTAGGTGGGCCAACTGAGTCGAATTAGGCGGTCTTAATTATTAATTTTAATTCCTCACATGATATGGGCTAATTAATGTCACGTGGTATGGAAGTTTCATTCTTCGTATCGGTTATCCAGGCTGGCCCAATTGAAATATTACAGGAGAATCTTTTAGTCAGCTTTGCTAAGCTCTGTCAGACAAGGATAGATCCCAGTAAAGTTGGGTTGTTTTTCCTGTTTAAATTTAAATTGATAAGATCACTTTAGTGATAGTAAATGAGACCTGCGTTAAGATGGGTTCACATGGTGTATATCTTCAACACTTCAGCGATCGTTGTAACAAAACATTCTCTGAGGTTTTAAAACCCAGGAAAGAAATTTTTTATTTGTCATTTCTATCTAGACCAAAAAACTATAACATCCAGTCCACAGCGCTTGGTTGTTGCTATGCAAGATCATATGGATAAGGATCCATGTACTTACTTACCTGATGGAAATTACGGCATCCGTGATGTTTTTACAATCATGGTTTGTAAAAATCATGCGCACATTTTAATTTCATGTCCCAAAGAAACTATCTATGTGCCTGGAAATTCTAAGTGTTCTCCTGTGTCAAGTGTTAGTATGGGTATGTAGTGCTTTATCTCTTCTTTTCTGAACCGCATCCCTGTAGCAACAAAGTAGTCCTGTTTTGGCAAAAAAATTTTGCATCATTTTTGTATAAAATGTGTTCACTCTTCCTTGAACCATAAGATCAAGGCACTTACCCTGGAAGTTGAAAATAAGGAATGAAATATGATTGGGATTTAGTTCAAGGTACCAAGAATGTTATTTAAGATGAACAGATGTCTTTTCATATTATTTCAATTCTCTTAGGATATTTAGTTTGTTTTATGCATGGGCAATTATCAAAAACGTCTCTAATATGTAATCTTGCTGTTTGAAAATCAAATGGTCTTTGTGGCTTTATTTACTTTTCCACCTTGTTATTCATCCAGATACATTTTGCAAGCAACGAACGGATGGCAATTGGCGAAATCCTTGGAATTGTCAGCATTACATCACATGTCATGCTGGTCACACCTTTGATCGTAAATGCTCCATCAAAACTACACTTTATTACAATCCATATCTGGATCTTTGTGCTTATCCGTTTCAATACAGTTGCAAACAAGTTCGTAAGTAAAGCTGCGTTGAGTAACATCAGAATGTTTTCTCTTTTTCTCTGCGTTCTTTATAGCTGACCATTGGGTAAAACTTTCAAAAAGTCGTTGCGATGAAGAGCCTTTCTATTGAAATAGTGTGTATATTTCTATAGAAATGCACTCCTTTGCAGCGATTTCTCGATTTCTGCCCATTGGATGTGGGAGATTAGAAATCATGAACCCATTATATCGTATATAATACCATTATTTGAGTCATGTTTCTCTCATTTTGGGGCAAGCTACTAATGAGAGGCATGCATCTTTACATGCATTTTCGCACCTTTTTCGATTAGTGCAAAATTCGAAATTGCACCAAGAAAAGTTCAAGGTGTTCGTTTGAGAGTTGTTTCTTTTTAGTCTCTTTTATAATAATACTGTTAAAAGCTGATTTTCTTTTGTTTCTAGAAACGTCCATATCCCAGTCGCCAGTGCTACCATCATTAAAACCATCAGTGGATAACCTCTGCAAGGATAGACCAGATGGGAAATATGCTGTACGAGACGTGTTCAAGTATTTAGTCTGTAAAGACCACAAAGACAGTTACGTGAGTTGTCCGGACAACCAGTATTTTTCACCGTCGTTCAAAAGTTGTATCTCCAAAAAGGAAGGGTTGGGTATGTGTTTTGTTGCGATGCTATGACGTTTGTTTCTTCGTAGCAACAGATAATTACGCATAACCCTCTCAGATTTCTGTTGACTCGTGTTCTATAAATTAAAGCTATGAAACTACGATGCTATCCGTCCACTGAACAATGATCGCTCTTCGTTAATTTGTTTGTGTACGTGTTTTGCAATTTAGATTTGTTCTGTGTCAAACGTTCCATTGGTAATTGGCGAGATCCATGGAATTGCCATGGTTACATAACTTGTGTTGGACACTATGCATACGAGCGACCATGTTCGAAATTGACGACTTTGAATTACGATCCCGACAACGATTTGTGCGAGTATCCGAAAATATTCCCGTGTAAACAACTCGGTAAGGGCCTGTCTACTCTATGTAGATTTTAGTTTCATTTTCTGTTGTTTTAATTCTTGAAGTAAAGTCACATGTTATCTACACTGAAAGATATCGAGGTCATTTTCCTGATAGTCGAATAGCTCAATTTCGGTATACTTCACACGTGCATTCATTCCCATACGAGGTCGAAGCTAAGAAAATGAGTGGCGAGTATTGCTCTCCAATTTTGCACAACACTGTGTTTCTTTCTTTCTGAAAAACTAAATCCTGATAAACAAGTAAGTTCAAATACCAACAACTGTAAACAAAAGATCCGCCAACCTCATGCCGTTGACCAGCAAATTAAAATCCGTTCAAAATCATCCCAAGTTGCTTACAAAAATTTATTATGGTGAATACTTACTAACTCGTATCCTTTATTTTCCATTTAGCGAGCTCAAAAGATATGATTCCCAATGTGATCGAAGAAGAGGAATATGTTACGTTTTAAATTATCATCTGTTGTTCTTTATTATTGAGTAATGAGGTAAATCATCCGGAACGCAAATAATCTTTCTAGATCGGAAATGTCTTCATTTAGGGGATCAGGAATCCTTCTTTGAACAAGGCTCTAACTAATTTTTTCCCCCCATTTTTTTCGAACGTAAGCTAATGCATTTGAATACTGACGAAAGCCCAGTCCTTTCCCAGCGTGCGAAATCGTAAAAAAAGTCACTGCGACGAAGAGCATTTTTATTGAAATAGCGTGTATATTTCTATATAGGTGCACTCCTTCGCAGTTATTTTTTAATAAATGTGCCCGCTGGGTTAGATTGGGCACTTGCATCATTCTACGAAATGTTCGGTATAATAGACTTGTTCTCGAATCTCTGTTTAAACAATAGATCCAAATCATCAAGTTTCGTCTTGTTTACTGTTTTACTAGCCTCACTTTGAAAGTTGTTTCACTAGCCTCACTCTGAAAGTTCTCTTATCATTTCCACAATGAAATAATTAAAAAGGAAAAAAAATTACGATCATGGAAACGAGGCCATACTGGGCTTGCGTGACGTTAAAACGGAATTCGGAATAGGTCTTTTATCAGTCATCAATAATGTGCTGCTGTCTTTCTGGAAGATAAATTTAAGTAAGGCTCTTGTCTTTAAATATAATAGACTTTTATCGAATTTTCTGTTTTAAACATCTTGTTATGGCTAAGCCAACAGGTTTTAAAGACTGCGAAATGGAAATAATAAGTAAATATTACTAAGTAATAAGAAATGTAATTAGTGAAACAATAGAATGTATAGAAACGAGGCGAAACTTGATAACCAGGGTGTTTAAACAGAAATTCGGGAAATGTGTATTTATAGTGTTAAACCAACATATAGTTTCGATTTCATCGTCTCGATGCTTGCTTCGTTGGTGAGTAAAGTGTTGTCGATATTTGACCGACTCAAAAATGTCTTCTGCATTGTTAGTTAGTAAATAACGTCGAAAAGGCGGAGTAGTGTTAAGGCTAACATAACCGCGATCTTCTTGTTGATCTTCTTGTTGTTAGTTATTTTAAGATGTTTTTTATGACTTCGGAGCATTTGTTGTTGTTTTTTTAAATCACTTTTTAAATAATTAGTTTTTTACCGTTTAAGTAATATAATGTTTTGTACCGTTCCGTATATTTTAATAAAAATGATATTTTTCTAGTAAAAGAAGTAACCCCAATCTTCATTTAGTCGTCTCGTCTCCCACAAACCAATACGCATGCGCAGTGTATCCTCTTCTATTTTGAACGAATCATGTTCTGTTTTTTTCTATACGGATAATTTTCTAATAGCATCAACTTCTTACCCAGGGCCTTAATAAAGAGAACAATTTGAGATATGATTTTGTGCACAATGATAATGTATTCCAAGCTTTAAACACTTTGGAAACGAGGCGTTGGTTGCTGTTAGGTAATTTCTGAAAAGGTCTGTTGCAACGATATCATGTCAACGAGTCACGAATCACAAAAACCATTAATTTTTTCATCATTAAGTTTTACCGGTTACCCTACCTATGTTACTAAATCAATACTCTACTATATACCTTTGCACTTTCTTCTCATAATGGAACTTCCATGGAGAACATGTAAATATCAAAATATGGAGAAAGAAAACATGGACGTTCATTGGAACTAGGGTTCAATTCAATACAAGAGAGTTTAAAACATAAATACTGCTATCTTATAAAAAAAAAATCATAAACGAAAACTCATTATCTACATTATATTATTTACAGTATAGTTTTTTCTGACAAGATGAGATCGTTAAGTTTGTTGTTGATTGATATCCTGGGTTAAACGAGCAAAGTATAAAATATTACCTCGCTCTACCAAACAAAATGAGACTTTCAACAACACAGATAACATGATCGAGTCCTGTGAGACACTCAAATCTCAAAGTACCTTCATCATACGAAAACAAACAAAGGAGGAGGGCTAGAATCTATCAATCTCTTGACTTCAGTGTTTAGAATGTCTTGTGTTTTTTATATTTTCTGCAACCGAAAACTTTGAGGGATATGTTGTCTCACCAAGCTTTCTATCTCTCCTCCTCGGCGCTCCTCCTTTGATGCTTAAATAAGATGTTAGTCCTTTTCGTATCTTTCATTCATAATTTGAAAAATATTTTACCGTTTTATCCATATATATTCTTATTTTAAAATTTAGTTTTGCTGAAAATACTTTTCCCAGTCTCGTCCGTTTCAGTTCTGGCTTTCAAGTTGGATAACGTATTCCAAATCTGTCCAATCACCTCGCAGTCACCGTCACACTCCCATTGGACTTTGCTTCGCGACAAAATTTCCATGAGGCGTTTCTGTTTGCTGAGTTTATCCGACTTTTTTTCGGCAACCAATTTGTCCCATTCAATTTTATCTTGGTCATTTGAAACTATCAATTCCGAACGCTTTACTAAATCTGAAAATTTTTTGATCAGTTTGGCAAGTTCAGCTTTCCTTTTTGCATCGGTGTTTTTGCTATCGATTTCTTTCGAGAAGCTTTCGTTTAAGCTCTTCAATCGTTTCGATAATGCAGTCCAGTCGTCGGCCACGGGTTTCCCATCACATGCCCAACACAGAGCAAGTAAAATAATAACAAATGCTACCACACTTTTATACATCTTCGAGCACAAATAATCTTTTACGTATGTGACTGCACTTTTTTTTGATAATACTTTTCCCAACTATTTGACCAATCAGTGATCTGCTTGTTTGATGTCAGTCCAAACTTGAATGATACCACAACCTCGCAGCACATTTATATAGCAATACGATTTTCAGGGAAATTTCCTTTTTTTCGGTAATTTTTCCGTATGAATCTTTAAAAAATAAATAGATAAAACAACTATCAAAACCCAAGAAAAACCCTAATTTTTGTCTTTCACTACAATAAGACATCAACTTCAGTACCAGACCCTTTAACGTCTTAATCATTCTGATCTCCATTACATAGTAGCCTTTGTTGCGCCTCGCTGTTTCTTTTGTACATTTGCTGTACCATCAATAGCCATGCTGGATACATGGCTGTAAATAAGATCAAAGTAAGAGCTGCTTTGTGAGTGGTTTTATTGTTCATGTTTTACAAACCGAATCAATTCAAAAAATTATTCAAATCCGGTTTTTTTCCGCATTTAATGCGAGGGAACTGGGAACTAACATGTCTAGTTATCATGCTTTGGATTTTAATTTTCTGGAATATCTATAGAAATTGCTGCGCAAATTTTCCGCTCAGACTTATTTCTGTATGATAAGGAACAACAACGAAATGTGTTTGCTTTGTCAGCTATTTTCCTCAGCCATTTCTTTGTTACAGGCTTTGGTAAACATCCGTTTCATGGTGCTTTGGGTTAACACAAAAAAGTTACACCACATAGAGTTAGAAAAAAATAAAAATTTATTTTGGGATATATAAGTTGAAAAAAAGGGTAGAGATCTGCGTTTACTATAAACGAATTCTGAAAGGAATTTTAAAATAATTTTTGAAGGAAAATACTAAAATTGTTTTTGTTTTTTTTGTAAGGGGAAAATGACGAGTGTATCCAAGTCCAATGTGTTTAGACCGCCAAGTGTTTTGATTATGCGAGTAAAAAACAAGCATGATGTATGGAAACGTAAGATTTTAGTATGAAAACAACCAGGAATAGAATTTGTCTCGTCTTATGTTTGATGTTCTCTTATTTTCGAGGCAATATACAATAACTGTCTCATTTAACCAAAACAGAAAGTCTTCTTAAACCAAACTATTAGGGCTGCGTCTTCTTACACACGCGTTATGGTGGTTGTCAGTTATTTCGAATGTTAACTCATATTCTGTTGTATTTCGGACAGTGATCAATATTTTAGACAAAAGGATTTAATTAAGTATCTACTGCAACGGTTAGGCTGGAGATTTGCAATGACAATAATACCAGGCTATTTAGAATTACTTTCTTTGATATGGAATATCGAGGAATAACTCGATTAACCCCATTTTAAATTTCATTTTGAAGACATCACTTTGAATCAAATACTGTCCACTGCAAACTTCAAATCCATTCCGTGACCCTGAATCTTTCATACTTCCGATTACAAAAGAAGATTACAAAACTATTCGTTAATTAGGGTGAGTGAGGTCAATGTATGAGATTTGACAAACTATCACTTATATCAATATACAGTTCTCAGGCACTGCATGTATCAACTTGTATGTATCCACATAAAACTGATCCAAGCTACGAAAGAAGAAAACCTTCCGCCATATTTTCTTTTGTGTGTTACTGTTTACAGCAACGGCAACCGACGTCGAATCATGTATATTTTCAAAATTCAATAGCTCAAATACTGCCTGAATAATTTATTATCTGAAAGAATTTTTTTTGGAAAATTCATTTAAGCGAGGTTCCAAGAAGTTTAGATTTCATTACCAAGTTTATAACACAAGATGTTATGAATAGTTTTTGATTGGATACCCAACTTCGTGCCGAGGTTGTTTCTCTCTTTAGGATATGAAGTATGGTCGTCTATAAGACCAAAAGCGACAAAACAGCCCTGGGTACGATTTCGAAGAAATAAGCCTTGCTTTAAAATTTTGACAATCAGCAATCCATACTTGGTTCAGCGATAAGATGATCGTAACCCAACGGGCAAAATCGTTAAAGTCATTATGAAGAAGTGCATTTTCATTGAAATTGTGTGTAAATCTCCATAGAAATGCACTCCTTCACAGTGATTTTTTAGCACATGTGAAATATTTCCACTTATCTTTCACCTTCAAAAGGAATTTTATCAATAATACGAACAATGAAATTACTTTTACGTTGTCCTGATATGGTAAAACATTTCGCAAATTTTACAATCATTTCAAAATGAGGTAAAATATGGTAAATTGTTTGTTTGTTTTTACTATTGTTTTTTTTTTTTTTTGAAAATAAACAACTACAAACAGTTGGTATACGGTGCAGGAGTGGGGTGGTTATCATTTTCGTCTTACGCCATATTACCGCCATGTTACCAGATGGTTGTGAATACGAGATAAAATTAAACACTGCTTTCAGCGCTGATCAAAAATTCTAATCTTATTCGTGCAATGATTGCACTGTAAAAATAATAATTGACGGAAAAACACCACAAATATGTCGCAATTACAGTTATATATCGCCACGTCATATGTCGGATGTGACGTGACGGTAAGTAAGGGAAATACGACGCTAAGCTTTATTAACATATTTTAAATAACTGAATGAAATTTCATGATGGGTTGTCATGGCAACTTCATTAATAGGTATTACGAGCCACATACCTTGTATTTCTTATTTTGATTTTTTTTTCTGATTTGATAATTCGATGAGCGGTGACGTCATCAACGATTAGATCAATGCCTTTCCGCCAACTATCAAAAGGGGGAGATTTTTTTAAGCTGTGATACAGATGCACCTTAAGAAAATAAACGAGATCATGTCAGAAACAAATCTGTTTTAAGTTCATTTACTAGGAAGGTAGTTGTTAAAGTCAAATGTACTAGTTGTTGAATGTAAACAAACCACGTGTGTCAGTATCGAGGATTTTAAGATGTGCTTATAATAATCTTCTGATGGAGCTTAAAAACAGATATTTTCATTAGCTTCATTTACTCATTTGGCAAATTGCGTTACTCACTCGTCTGAAAAAACATTTCTTGCTGTATTCGGACGGTTGGTTGTTGCTATTAGCAATTAGCTATTATTAGCATTCATGACAAAATTCATGTATCATTTTATCATATCAGAAAATCATTAACCGTTTATTGACTTGATCTGTTTAAGCTACGTACTTATGTTGGTGGTTGATGTCAGCTGATAGCGTGTACAAAGATAAAATTTAAACAGATTTGTCGCTGATCAGTGGGCAAACTTGTTGAAAAATCGCTGCGAATGAGTGCATTTCTATAAGAACTATACAGCCTATTTCATTAAAAATGCTCTTCATCTCAGTGACTTTTTGAAGATTCTGACATCCAACCTCGAACCCAGGGTTTCTTGTCGTTTCGATATACAGACAGCAACGAAGAATACGGTTGTCCTATATCGAGAAGGCAAGAAACCCTGGGTTGGAGGTTGGCTGAGATGATCTCGTTTAAACATGATCCTCCGTTCTATTCCCTGAGAGCAGCCTCGAACCCAGGGTCCCTGGAACCCTGGGTTCAAGGTTGCCCTGAGAGCTTTTCAAGAGGAACAGTTTACTCTCTTTCGTATTTTGATAATCCAATCCAAGTGGGTAAAATCGTCAAAAGTCACTGTATGGAAGAGCATTTTAATTGAAATAGTGTATTATATTTCTATTGAAATGCGCAGCTTTCCAAGTGATTGTTCAACAAAATTGCCCACTGAGATGATGGCTTTCCATGTTATTTATCGGACTTGAATTTGATAAATCTCCAATCATAGTTTGAATGGGACGTCCTCGTTTTCTTTGCTTTCTTGTTTAAAGGATTTCTATTATTTCTGAATTTGGAAAATAGATTTTGTAATGTTTGTTTTGTTTTACCGGCACCGAGATTCTTAATGATCTTAAGTGCTTGATGTTTTCTTTCATGCATTTTTGTTTTTCTTGTCAAGAATGATCTGTCATTCTGAGTAAACAAAGTCAAATACAGGACATGTGGAAATTGATTTATCGCGCTAGGGTCACGTAACTTTTGCACAGAATTTAAATTTCAAAATTCAGAATTTGTGGTAGAGAAAATGGACGGGTTCCTTATCAACCTGGAAACCCAGGGTGTCTTACCCTTTTGATTTATAGATGGGCAGTGCCTCTTTCTTTCTTCTCCGTCGTCTGTATATTAAAAAGGCAAAAAACCTTGCGTTTCATATGTTGATAAGGAACACTCAGAAGAAACGTTTCCAACTGAATCTTGGTTCTCCACACACACTTCCTATTTATACTAGAACAAATAAAATCCACTAAGATTTACTCCAGACTCAATTGGGGGAAAATTTGTCAGGTAAAAACTTGGAATAAAGGAAAAATAACTTGTTCGTTTCATACAGCAACTTAGTTATTACCCTCCTGCACCTCCAATCTTCTCATGCCCCATCCAATTGTTCTTTCGTTCAAAGTTACTCTACATTCTCAGTATTTATAAAAAAGCCCTTTTTAGTGTCTTTTAGTTAATCTCAATTCCTAATTTCAGGTCTTTTAGTGGGTATATCTTGTAATTCTGGACCATCGGCTGTTGGTTAACTTTTTTTGGTAATAAAAATTAAGCAGTCTGCACGGTAATTCTTCGAAGGTCCGAAATTTTTATAAACTATATAAATACCATAGTTATCTAATATTGAGGTTTGGAGTTGTTTTTCACGTTTTCGTTTTAAACAATGGTATTTTCTAGTAGCCACTGTCGTAAATAACAACAACAAAAAATTTTTTTTCGTGAATTTTCACATTTTAGAGTGTTTGCACTCCATCACTGGTTTAAAATAAAATAAGTCAAAGCCAATATCATTAAGCCAAAATAAACACAAAAGCAGCAAGGGTGGTGTGCGAAAATGTAATAAGTTACAAAAACTTACCAAAACAACATGTCTTCCTCTTGCCAAGAAACAATTTAAATATCTCAACCAGGAAGTTGGATGTATTTGTGAGTTGGTGATAAAACCGGTTATGATAGATAGTAAATAAAACTAGAAACACATATTCAGAATCGAAAAAATATCGAACAGAAACTTCGTCACATGAATCCAAGAATTTCATAGCTGTAAAATATTTTGAAAGGTCCTTTTCTTGATCTCTTGAAGATGTACATGAGAGGCACTCAATTGCTCGATTGCCTTACGTAAGACAAAAATAAAATAAAAAATAAAATATCTGCGTTGGAGGCTATTAGTGGATTTTCTTATGTTTCAATAACACCTGATCTTCGGTAGCGAAGTGCCGCTATTGTGGTGTCCAATATGTATTGGGGTCTGTACATATTTATTTACGCATTTTTGATGTTTTTACAAAGACCATGATTACGGTCAAACCATTCATAAACAGGCTCGTTTCAAAAGTTGAAGGCTCATTACAAGCAAGCATTGTTTAATCAAACAGATCAAATGTTTGATCTCGTTTGAGCATTTGCAACTTCCGTTTATCGATTTCGTAATTTATAATGCCATTTGCGCAGATTCGGCAGATTATTGAGCATGTTTGCTTCGAGAGTTATCCGAGTTTGTAAACAAAATGTCAAAAGTCAAATGAAAGTCGAACAACATGCGGACGACTTTTCATAAAGAAACTTATTATTAGGGAAAATTAAGATTGGTTCCCACTTGGGTCTTTGATGGTCGAACATCTGATCACAAAGATTATGAATGAAAAACGACGAACCGTTTTGATATTTCATTACCAGTTCATCGGCCTTGACTTTGGGAGAAGAAGTTAAAACAATGAATGTTTGGTGTTCCCACTAGAGGATTTTCGGCGATTAAAGTAGGCGATGAACGGAAAGGTAATTTAAAACTCCATTTTTCAGAAGAAATCATAAGTGAGATAAATAAACTCAATGACATTATATATGATTTCATTTTCTTTCAGAAAAAATTTATCTCAGATCAAATTTCGCTTTTTATTTCGTGGAAACTTTAATGATCATCTTTTGACATGTTTTTTCGGACGGTAAACAAACTTGCTCGATTGCTTCTACCTGCATTTATCCTATTGGTCATTTCGTCGAGTTTCGAACGTAACTGTCCAATCAGTTGACAGTTTCGATTGCAATGCCATTTCAATCTCTTATTCTGCAAGAGTCTTGAGAGACGCTTTTCTTTTGATGACTTCCATGTGGTTTCTTCCTTTGCTTTCGTCTTTGCTAAAGAGCGTGAGGGTTTTACAAGCAGTTCATGAAACATTCCAATATCTTTGCTGTTATTTAAATGAGATTTCCCTCCCAATAGTTGGTTATTCAAGACTTTTTGCGTCATCACATAGTGATCATCGTTAGAATGCACGATCTCCACAACATTATTGTATAAAGTTCCTTGAACATTTAGAGTATGTTGAACCAAGGATAAGAAAAAGTATTGGTATGCAAGTACCATGTCTACACAAGGTGGTTCAGTCCTTTTACTGATACATAGGTGTTTGTAAAATTATATATATGCATCATGCAGATTACAATCGTTTCTAATCGAACGGATCTTTATTCTTCAGTGGATATCAAATCTCTTTCACCTTTTAAATCGTACAAGATGTCCTTGTTTTTCAGTTGCGACTTTGTGATATAAAAGCATATTAGTCGGTTGGTTGTCATCCTATAAGTCATTTTTGATGTTTTAAGATCTGTTGTTTCCACCTTGTTGTAGTTATTGTCTATATATGTTTCCCCTCACAGAAAAGCTAAGCTTACAGAACAAAGTTCAAAACGTACAGGTCATTGTGTTCTCGCTGCATGCCTGTGGTACTGTAGATACGTAGAGATTTTCCTCTTATTGTTCCTAATATGATCGCCGATAGGTCGTGGTACCACAGGTCACCAGAAACGAACTGACATTGTGCTAATGTAGGTGTCAGCTCCTGATGAAGGACCTACAATCCTGCCTTTGTCACTTATACACGTGTTTTTTTCAAAACACACTTACATACATACGCACATACTATGAGAGATTTCTCTCGTTCTACCATTAGGGAGATTCGTAAACTCGACGAGCCTGTTACACGAAAAAAATCAATTACTTGTGAGAATTTTTTTAAAACTGTTCTACTAAAACGGTACTTCAGAAATTTAGAGCCTTTTGTTGTATCAAAAGAAACATCATTACTTTGCACGCTTATTTCAGGTGTTGATGTGAAGTTTCTAATGACTTTGTAGGGAAAAATTCACGAGCAACTCTACTAAGTTGTATATAATTCCCTACAAATCTGTAGAAAAATAGTTTCGTGTAAACGAAACATGATTTTTCCGAATCCCGCTAATGTTTCTGGTTTCTAATTTGCTTACGTCACGATTACGTCAACCGTGTGCGTCATACTGAACTCTATAGACAAGATAAGCACTGACAAGAACACGAGAACAGTGTACAATGCACTCTAATATACACTTATACAACACCACACTCCTTGTACTAATACAACACCACGACTCCCTACGCGTACGATCGGAGAGACTTAACTTTTTGTTACACATTTCAACAAATTAACATGTCACTTTCACTCTAAGTCACTGCTTATGCCGCAACACCATTCTTAAAAATAAAAATATCATTGTGTTCTCGTTACATGCCTGTGGTACTGGAAATACGTAGAGATTTTTCCCCTTATTGTTCCTAATATGATCGCGAAAAATATCCGAACTTCGCGAGGCTATTCAAAACTGAACGACTTAATAAGTCTTCGAGACGTCCTTTTCTGAACTCTCAAATACGTCTTGTTTGCTGGAATCGCTTTCCTCTACTGAACAAATCACCTATGGGATTGATTTCTCAATTTCATAGGTAACGTAATTGATAGGTTTTGTCAGTGAAAATCTCTCTAGGTGGGATGAGATTGGCAATCACTTCTGTTTTCGCGATACACCCATTTGAGTTGTTCTTTATTTTTTTAAGCTACAGTGGAACCTCCATAAATGAGGTGGTTCCAGCCACGACGCTCTTTCTTACAAAATTGGTTCTTTCAAAAAAAGAGAAGAGTACCTGGTTGATCAGCTCATCTGATATGGGTTATGGGTGTTTATGATAGTGTGAAGACTGTTAAAAGGGCGTGGCTTAATAGTCATTATTGCGATGACGCCTCCTTTGCATTCTTAACAAAATTTCAATGGAATCTTGTAGTAAAAATGCCACAGGACTTATCATTCAGTTAGGGTTTAGTTTTTTTAATTTATATGTAAATGATGAGGAAGGTGTCCTGAAGGTTGTTACGTCATGTTTCAGTTTTAAAAGTTTCTTATCTGTTCGATAAACACTTTCTCAGTCTGACGAAAAACGATCAAGTTGGGTCAAATCAATATGTTGAAATTGACAAATTTTGATCTGCATACATTTTCCATTCCTTTTAATGAATTCGATGTCGATTTCAAAATATATAAAATTGGGGCCTACTAGTCAAATTAATTTGTCTGAAGAGACATTAACCAATCAGTTTCTTAGAATTTGAATAAGCCAATCAGCTTACTTGATAATCAAAATTCGAATTCGAAAAAGATTCGACTTGTTTTGTTTCAAACCATGCGCACAATCAAACTCGACAAATAGAATTTGGGAAAATTTGATTCAGTTACTTTGATCGTCTCGATTTAAATTTGCAAAGCATCAACAGGATCTCCTAAAGCGATGCCTCAGCTAGTGACTACTGAGTCGGCAGAGTACTGTCAGTCGGCAAAGCGCGTTATAATTGCAAAGCATTGACAAAACGTAATATTGTGGAGAAAGAAAAGTTCATTAAAATAATTCAGAAAAAAATCGGGTGCAGGGGACTTGTGTTTGTTTACAGAATGATCTACAGGCTGGTGACGTAAGAGAGTACTTTACCTTTTCAAACGATGATACAATGATCAGGAAACGATTGCAAAAACGACATCAACATGAAACTTTTATGACGTCAAGGTATGCATACAGTCAGTATTTCTTTAGCTTTGAATGAATGTAGTAAATTCCCATTACTTAAAAGAATTGTGCAGTCAACAACATTTCTGAACACTGATTTTCTAGCCTTTATTTTAACGCACCTTGTCGAGCAAATTCACATGCTCACTTGAATACACTTAAATAGACGAGAAAAAATACATACCTTAGCGTCAATTATGATTGTTATTCAAGAACTAGACCGTCCGCAAATGATATCATATTGCCCGCCACATTTACTTAGCCATGGAAAATACATAGTAATGACACATGTTGAATTCTTTTTGAATCAGTTATCTTTGACATCCGCAGTCTGGTGGAGTCGATAAACAACTGTGAATAAGGAAAAAGTCATCCAGTCCTTTTAGTCACGGACATGCATTGTTAATGGCTCGCTCCTCTGGTCGTCAATTTATAGCTGAGTCTTTGAATTATCGTTACCTATGACACGTGTTAAATATCATTTCAGTGCAAGTT
Organism: Turritopsis dohrnii; assembly: GCA_027922465.2. Classification (NCBI taxonomy): domain Eukaryota; kingdom Metazoa; phylum Cnidaria; class Hydrozoa; order Anthoathecata; family Oceaniidae; genus Turritopsis; species Turritopsis dohrnii. Next base: position 1,695,511 of record BQMF02000014.1, read on the forward strand.
TGTTGCAAAATCACTACGAAGGAGTTTGTTTTTATAGAAATATACACTCTATTTCAATAAAAATGCTCTTCATCGCAGTGACGTTCGAACGATTTTGCCCGCTGGGATTCTTCTTGAATCAATTACCTTTGACACATTTTGGTGGAGTCAATGAGTTGTTGTGAGCAAGAAATACACTTTATCTGAAGTGGTTAATCCCCTACTCGTCAATTTATAATCAAGCCTTTGAATTCCCATTACCTTTATACGTACATTGCCAAAGCTATATGAAATACGTATTGCATAGCTCTCCAATGAGCAATTAGTCGATGACCTTTAACGAATTAATACGATACAACAGGGTTGAAACTTTGAACACGGGCCGCAGCAAGCGCAGTTCATGGACAAAACTACACGATTCATTAATTAAAACTTTGTTGAATGCTGATAGGGAAAGTCGAAAAAGTATCGTAAACTCTGATGGATCACTTGTTTGAAGGGAGGATTAACAAATATACAACAGTCGCCATATTGTTTCATAAAAGCATTTGAAATTTTACTTAAACACACGTTTGGCAATGCAAAGAAAACAGGTTTTTTTCTCCTTTGGCAACCTATTGACTAGATTGAAAACGAGTTGATGACTTTGAAGCAATTTATGAAAGCCTACAACGTCTGATGCTCTAAAAGCCCACACTATTTTGAAACCAATACAATCGGCCTTGGTGTTAAGAATGATCCTTTACACCACATTAACACCCTCTATCTCGCAATTTTGTACGTTATTTCTTAGTGTAGCAACTTGAACACCTCTGATTCATCAACAGAACTTTCATTGTGATTAGCAGGGCATTGGCTGTCAGACTTAATCAAACTAACATTGATATCAAATTTGACTCGCCGCTTGGAATTTCAGTGGCTTAAGTCCTAACCCAGATTCTTAGCGCTGAAAAATTTCAATCCTTCATTATTAAGTCTTTCTTCTTCTGAATTTTATAAAATAATGCCATCTACCATGGAAAGAAATATGAATAAGAGTCAAAAACGTCATACCAAAAATTAAATCATCGAATTACAAATAAGTCTCGCATGTTAGTGTTAAAATTGTAAAAACAACATTCAAAAATCTCTGCATAACTTTTCCCACCATATCCAACGTACATGTAGATATTAAAAGAAACATCACGCCCGTCAATTGCTTTTGGTCTTGTCTTGGAACATCAACGATAACTAATGTATCCAAGGGGACAGTACTTATTATTCCTTTTTTTGACAGTTGTTGTTCAAATGTAACATTAACTGATTAAATTAATATTGTCATCCATGGACGACTAATCCAGATGACCAATTGATCATCCTTGATAAATGTTTCTTTGATTACCCTTTATTCATTCGGCATTTAAAATTTATGTTCTGCGAATAGATCTATGATTAAAGGGCTTTTAGTGCGCTCTTTATGTTTTTTCAACAAAGAATCTTGACCTTCAACTTGATCTTTGGCTTCGTTTTTGCTGATGATCACTTTAACACCAGCCAAAATGTCACGCAATTGACCAATTAATTGACATTTTCGGTCACAATCCCATTTGATCTTCTTCTTTTCCATGATTTCTTTCAAACGCTCCTGCTTTGTCAACTTGCTTTCTTCCCATGTTTGTGAAGACTTCTCTTCAGGTTCGTCTTCGCTCTGAGATTTTTTATATGTTTCGATAGACTTTGAGAAATTCGCGAGAATAGCTGATAGTTTCAAGTTCTTTTCGATAATGACCTGTTTGATTTCTTCATATTCAGAGATTAACTTTTCATTGTGTAGCAATTCTTTCAAGATTTTTGAAGCGTCTCCCCAGGTTTGTACGACCTTTTCATCTGTGTCCGATTCACTTATTGGCATCGTACAAATATTTGAAGCCAGTACCAACACCACAGACAAAGTATACGTTAACTTCATGTTCATTAGAATTATTTTCCACTTTTGATAACTCCTTTATATGAGAAAGACTTGTTACTTTCTGATTGCTGTTTGTTATTAGTTGAGTACTCCTGTCTGTCCCTTTTTATATAACATAGTTCATTGTTATTCCGACCAGCATCTGATTCCGGGCTCATTATAAAACATACAAAACTTAAATTTAAATTAGAACTCTCAGACCGAGATCTCCAAAATTAACTAAGTTTAAGTATGGCAGGAAAGAAGGGAAAATATAGCAGCAAAATTGTTCTACATTAATTTTAGACGAATATTTGCATACCTCATAATTCTTACAACTAGGCATATTTTTCGTATAATTGCTAAACGCATTTGTAACATACCTTGAAACCAATTTGAGTTTTCCCATCTGTGGTTACCCTAACTCATGATTTTCCGCAAACTGTACTTGAAGCGAGTGCGGAAGACCTAGCGATTACCTCGACAACCTTCCTATTAATGTATAATATCCGATTCCTTCACTATTGCATCCGGAAGTTTAAAAGCATTGATCACAATGCTGGAATGTCGTGTGCAAATAATAATTATTTGATTTTCAGCAAATAAATTTCCGAACTGCTGTCTTTAGAGCTTATTATCAATCCATAGGGATCTCATCAGTATCATCACTGTGTTAAAGAAGTGCATAGGTTTCAATCATCATAATATCTTCATGCCAGGCAAAACGTCAAAGGAAAATCCTTCTTCATTTTTACTCCTCCCCCTTTTTGGCATAGCTATACGGAATCATGTTATACTGAACCCATGTATAGTAACAATAGAAAAAGCCTTCCACCTTCATATGAGTGTCCTATTCAAATGATGCTTTATAAATAGACACATCATATTAATGGCACGTGTGTGTTCAATTGACAAGGAAGGAAAACCTACAATAATTTGTATTGTCAAATCGGCTCAACGCGACCATGGGTACCGGTTTTACAGATGCATCAAGTGAATAAAAGTAGTATACAGTTTCCCAGTTAATACATCGGTCTTCTTTATACTGTTTATTGGTCGCCCACTTCAAATATTTATTTATTTATGTACTTATTTACGAATGTTCACCCAGGATAGCCTCTTCAGTTCCTGAAGGTACTGTTATCAATGAGGGTCCTGCGAAGGAAGTCCTAGAGCATTTAAAGCCCCCATTTGGGCTACGGAAGCTGTAATGACAGGAACCGCTCAACTAGACAACCACCCTTGACATCATTCCTACTCTCTTGCTGAGTGCTAAGCAGAGAGGATTGATTCATACTGTTATAGTCGCTGGCATGACTCGGTCGGGGATCGAACCCGCGACCTCCCGAACAGGAAGCGAGCATTCTACCACAAGGCTACATTATTGAATATTATTATTATTCAAATATTATTATCGCCTCAGAGGTATTCGAGGTATGCTTCGAGGTATGTTTTGGTTATTCCTAAATTCATAGATAAATGAAGTCTTGGAGCATTATCAAATATCAGACGTTTGAGTAAATTCGATGCTGAATGTTTCCAAGATGGCAATAATGTATAGGACAAAGTAAACCTTCAGAAGCTCTTTGTTATAGAGGAACTGTCATATAGTAATTATGCCACAACTTGAAATTCTATTGTTTTGGGCAAATGCTTTTGAACCCATCGCTAAAACAAAAAGTCCTTTGTAGCTATTACCCGTGACCATGCAAAATTTGACCAGAAACAGAGGAAGGACGTTTCAAATCATTTTTGAATCTATAGCAGTGCTTACGCTGTGGCACGACGATTCGAGCCAAATAATCAGCCTAGATTGAAATTTGATCAATATGTATTGGACAAAATGATTATAAAGAAAAAGGAGTGAAGTATCTTCTTGATACGCTATAAGTCAGTTTGGTGCATGATAAATGAATCTTATTCTCTTTGATTCTTATTAAGTACATGAAACAAAGACAACTGAATCGCCAAAAAGAAATCATCTAATTTTGTCGGTAAATTAGCGACTCGTACGAAATCACTGAAATTGGTAACATTAAGTTTGTAATTAACACGAATTTATGCAGTGATAGTCTGTCAGAGTTCTTGGGTGAAGGACTTATTTTTCCATCATTAGGGATCCTTAGCAATTCTTTCAAAGGTGTAGGTAAGGTGTAGTACCTTACCTGTTGAAAAACCGATTAACTAAAATTTGAATTCTTCCGTATAGTAAATGTTACAGAATGCAAGAATGCAAAATCAGTATTGGATATACTGTAGGTACACATAGATATTTGTGGCGGATGCAGAAGTAAACCACAATTTGTGTAGGAGAGTGTTAGCAATTTATCTATAAAAGTAAAATGTTCAAATAATCCCATTGGTAAATATAACTTGAATCCACAAATAATGTTAATGCGCTTCTCCACAAGTTGCGACTACTCTCTACATCCGCCGTTAGATGTTGTTATAGATGTTTACTTTATTGTAATTTTTACAATATTGTAATTTTGTGACAACTTCAATAATTAGCTATACGAGTTGTGGAGTCTCTAATGACTATTCCTCACCATCTTGCAACTAGATAGGAGTATTACAAGCGGAAAAAGGGTACTTGAAGAACACAAAAGGTTATGGAAATAACGAGTTATAATATCTTATAAAATGCAATTACATTGTACTGCCGTGACCATTATCTATTGATATCATACATTCAGATGCTAATTAATAAAAACAAACGGAAATTATGTCAGTAAGTCTTCATTGGTTGCATTGTTTTTGTCAAGCCATAAGTTGAAACGTACGTTTATCTTATATACTTATGGAAATTGTTCTTCATGTTTTTTTAAGATGATACAGTAAGTTTCGTTACTCAGATTCTTCACTGACACATTCTGCCTTAATTCTTTACAAAGAAATCGGAAATTCATCGTAAAGCAACAAAAAGCTATTTGATTACTTTGGACAACAGAAAATCAATGTCATCATTGCTAACCATTTAAAACGGACGTTCTTTTGAAGTGTCTTCAATAAATGTTCCTGAAATGTCCCCTTTCCATTTGTTTGCAAGATAATTTCCACTTTTATCTTGATCCTTGGCTTCTTTTTTGTCGATGATCATCTTAACACCAGCCAAAATGTCACGCAATTGACCAATTAATTGACATTCTCGGTCACAATCCCATTTGATCTTCTTCTTTTCCATGATTTCTTTCAAACGTTCCTGCTTTGTCAACTTGCTTTCTTCCCATGTTCGCGAAGACTTCTCTTTAGTTTCATCTTCGATCTGAGATTTCTTGTATGCTTCGATGGACTTCGAGAATTGGGCAAGAATAGCGGTAAGTTTCAAATTTTTCTTGATGATGATTCCTTTAATTTCTTCATATTCGGAGATCAGCTTTTCATTATTTAGCACTTCTTTCAAGATCTTTGAAGCTTCTCCCCAACTTTTTATGACTTGTTTATCCGTGTCAGCTTCACTTATGGGCATCGTGTAAATACTTGAAGCCAGTACCAACAGCACAGACAAAGTATACGGAAACTTCATGTTTATCAGAATATTTTCCACCTTTGATAACTCTTTTGTATGAGAAAGACTTGTTACTTTCTGTTTGCTGTTTGTTACTTGAAGAGGGACTCATCACTCTATATATATGCTAGTTCGTTGTTATTCCGAGCATCTTCTTCCGGGCTCATTGTGAGACTCAATTCAAAATAGATGCTTGGACCCAGTTTTCTTAAGTAGGTTACTTCCCATTTGTCTTTGGAAATTAATTTAATTGTTTTTGATAGTAAAATAAATGAAACGATTCATATTTTGAGCAAAACACTATGCACTTGGACTTGTTAAGGTCTGATATGTTTAGTTTCAGTACATCCAACGTTGTATCGTGTTACTTGTTGATATAATCAGAATGGCCTGGAAACAAGTTTGTTTTAAGCTCTCTTCTAAGTGCTTATTTTCCATTTTCCTCAAGTCCTCACCAATCAGTTTCCGATTTTCAGAATTCCTAAAGTTCCAGAAGCTTCACAATAGAATTGTCAGGGTAGAAGGAAAAAACAAAACGAACGTGTTTTGATCAGCAGGAGGTAAATTTTCACCATGTTGTTGTTGTCTGTTGTTTTTGGAGTAGTTAGAATATTTGTTTCAAGTCAAGATTTAGGTAATGATGCACCAACTAAATATGAAGTCCTTTGCGGAAAATACTGTGCTTAGTTTTCCTTTGTTTACCATTTTCACCGGAATTCTATTTTTAAACTTCTCCTCCATGGTAGTCTGGGGAATGCACCTCTCCTGTTTGTTGTTATTACTGTGTGGATAGACACTAATTTAATAACAGTTTACCAGGAATATGTTGCATCAGACAAAAATAAGGCAAATTTCAAACAAGCTTCCTGTTATTAACCTATACTATGGTCTCCCTATGCTATGGTTACCATTAGTCACATCAATTATGTTGGTGGTTCTATCTACGTAGTGTAAATTCACCATATCTATATATGTTTTACCATTATGAGGAACATATGTCGCATTTTGCCGTGTAGTTGTCTTTAATGAACTACTACAATTTGCACTTGATCATAAAATATTATAATAGGGAGTCATTTCCAGAATTAATATTATTTTTTGTGAGCACCAAAATGTAGGTAGGCATGGCTTGGAAATCTATAAGAGCCAATCCTCATTAAGTTTCTGGAAGTTTTTTAATTCTCAAATCGAATTTGCACCATTTTTACGCTAATTTCGCAAAGATTTGGAGAGCTGTTCTCGAATTTTTATGCGTTCTTAGTAAATCAAAACTGTAAACACTGATGGAACTTAGTCATCTTAAAAGTTACTTTCAGATTTCGCAAATGTATTCTTTTTCGCCACCACGACCCTGTTTTACTTTCTGCGCAGATTATGACGATCGCCGTGAAATCGATTCAGTGAAGATTCAGGGACATATTCGACAAGATTTATTATAGAACTGTTTTTATAGAGTGAAAAAAAACAACATGTTTTGATCTGCAGAGAATAATCACGGTTGGTTTTTCCGTAACTTCGAAGGTGACCCAACCCCTAGTAATAAGTAAGGCTCGTGTTCGGATGATAGTTAACAGTGAAATGGCACATAACACTCCTCTCGCAAAATACCAAATCTGCATGAAAAACGCACTAATCTTAACAAATAAATGTCTCATGCTGAAAACGTCCGTTTGATACGTCCGTCTAAAATATATGTCATCAATGCTACTTCGATAGCAGTCGACATTATAACATACATTTTGTTTAAACTGTAAATGAAAGTCGATGAATGCATCTGAAGGCAAACGACGTGTCATTAGTTGAAACAAAACAAAAAAGTGTCCTTAACGAACCATATTTCTTAAAGAATATTTCGTAAAAAGCACAGTAAAAACCTAAGTTTTCAAAAAAATATTTTGGGCCATTCATGAAATCGTCCAGTTTACTTTCTGTTGTGGTTGAAATGATCAATTGTTCATTCGTAACATTTTCATTCTAATACGGAACTAGAATTTTCTGTACTTTGCATTTTTTTTCAAGCACACAGGAGCATGCAGAAAACTGAGATTACAATGTCTTATGGAACGAAATTCAAGTAGCACCAAACATACGTAAATGTCCAATGCACTGTTTAAGACTTTACTCAGAACATAGGTATGTATGCGATTTATCATCAAATTAAAACGAAAGGAGGAAAACACAGAAGGAAAAGAAGTGACAGATAATGGATAAGAAAAACAAAAACAACAACAACAACAGCTAAATTAAGAAAACAGGAAAATTAAAGTTCTGACGTATGCAGTACTTTCTTATAACGATTCTGATGAGTATATTGTTTGAGCGAGTTATGAACAACAAATTATAGAAAACAGTTTATGGAATGATGTTGAAGATTGACATTGTAAAAGGAATACTGGTGTTTGTTCGATATATTTCAGCGATGCTTCAGAAGCTATACCAGATAGGTAAAAAAGTATTTGAATTTATTTTACCGGTTTGTCAAATCAAATTTACCATATCGGTCAAAACTTTGTCAGTATAAATTTTCGTCAGTACAAACTTTTGTCACTTAGCCTAAAATTCGTCATCTTGGTCCGACGAATAATTTAAGCCGAAAAAAAATTTTGAATTTTTTCTAATTTTCGTTATTGCTTGTTTTGAGATTGTTAACAAAACAAATGGGAATGTGACTTGATTGCAAGTCACGCTTACTTTGGACGTAGTCGAAACTGTGAGTCTGAACACACCCAAAGATGTTAGACTTAAATTTTTTGCCACCTCGCCAACAATTCGTCGTTTTCGGCCGACAAACTTTTTACCGACAAGGTATCATCAGCATTAACAACAGCAAAAGGATCGTCAAGAAACCATTACACATTTTTGTCTTAATAGTGAAAGGGTAGTTTATCATATATTAACTATTCAGTTTGTAGGTCTTTTTCATAGGCGTTAACCAAAAAAAGTGGATGAGTCAAACGACATTTCTTTTCAGTCTAAAGTACCGATTAGGTGACTTGGATGTTTTTCCGTTCTACCCTAAAGAACTAATTTCTACTGAACTCTAGCTACGCCTCTGTTTTTAACTGAAACTTGTGAGTAATCAACAAAAAACAAGTAATGAACAACAACCAATTTCGATAAAATGCTTTCATCAACAGATAAAGATGAAGTGAAGGATTGGAAATACTTTTCAAAATGACATTTCAACCTTCACTATATTAAGCTCCCCAAAGTTTCTTTTCTTAGTATTCAGTTTAGGGGCTGATCATATAGAGCTTTTTATCCCGGCAGAGCGAGACGAGACGTTTTGACGAGATCCTAGTTTTTATGTAGTTCTCACTGTATTTAGTTTTCTGATCATATGGAAAATAAAAATCACCCCGTCCCGGCCAAGTGATATCTCGTTTATTTCCTCTTAAGCGAGTTGGGTTTTTTCCATATGATTACAATTACCTCGTCTAGCCGGGACAGAATAATATTTCACGCGTGCGCATCTATATATTAATAGCCGATTCTCCGTTTGTTTGTAAGTCACGCAAAATGGTAGATTGAGTTGTGAGCGAAATTATTTCTTAATTTGTGTGCGACGTGAGTTCGAAGCAAATACATTGCAACCCCCAATCGAACGTGACTTTTTTGGCTGATGAACTAATAGGAATAACGTTTTGTTTTTATCATTATTGTTAGTTTTATATTCCACGTTGACTTGGCTTTGAAAACACTACATCAACTAAATACAAAGAAACTAACTGATTAAACATTTTGGACAAAAAGCAGCAGTGGCAGAACGTGGCAGCATATGTTCGGTTTGCCACTAACTCTTGCCTGACTGTCTGAGACGGGTGAACTTTTTTTTTGAGCAATCAAAATGTTTAAAAACCGATAGGTAAAAAAAGAGTATCATATCAAAACAAAATTTTTTTTTTTTTTTTTTTGCTTTTCTTTTAATAAATTAATTTCTTCTTTTAATTGTTAAGCGTTCTGATCGAACGTTTTTTTATTCTATTTATTCATTTAGCACGTGCCTTTTTTCTCTCCTCCGTGTGAACTTTTTAAGAAGAGAAACCATTTCCCCCTTACGTTTGATAGCACCCATGTTAGAGCGCGTAACTTTTTTTAAAACAAAAGTTAATAAAAAGTTGAAATTTTCTCTCCATACGTTTTGAGTGTATTGTTACACTGATAAAAGATTGGTTTTACCAGAGGTTGTGACGTCGAATCTGCTTCTGGTTGAACACAAGTTGTACGAGCCGTTTATAAGGAAATTTGACGTTTATTGATACAGTGACACAGAGCAGGTGGACATGGGCGACGAGCGACGCCGCGTTGGCGGCTAGTTAATTAATATTCTTATAACAATAACAAAATAATAACAATAACCAAAACTATACGGGACAACCATGTGAATCCCATTGATTGCAATGCAAAAACTTTCCCGGGACAATTTTCATCCCACTCTGCTGTGATAAAAATACTCCATGTGATCAGCCCCTTATTACAAACAAATTTCTTATACACCAACTACGTATATAGATCTACCATTATGATTTACCAACTTGACCCCTAATTTGGACCCAGTCTTCATATCATAAAATCACAGTACTGTATTCTCTCTAATTAGTACCCTCCCTCCAGTAAGCGCCCCTCTCTAATAAGCGCCCCCTCTAGTCAAAAATATTTTTATAAGCGTCCCTCTCCAATAAGCGCCCGTGCGCTTATTAGAAGTTTGAACAAAAAGCGAAAATTCTGTAATAGAAACGACTATATTTTTTGTGATGTCTAAATGTAAGTTATAAGTACAAAATTTTACTTCGTACAGTTGTTTTTATTCTTTATATATTTCCCCATAGGACGAAATATATGTTAAAACCGGCATTTTCCTTCTTCATCATCATCTTCTCCGTTCACTTTTATAGTCGCGGTTCGGTATTGAATTTTCGCCTAGCCAAAGTAGATAAGAACAGAGGCTAGCCTACAGCACGCCATTTTTTTCAGTCAGTGCAGAGCAGATGAACAGTGGAAGATTTTTGTTTTTTTTCTGCTAGCTTTTAAAATGATTCAATAATAGATGAAACGTTAAATGATGGAAATGGATCGTTTTAGTTCAGTGTTGTCTTAAAAAAGCTTTGTAAAAACTTTTGAATGAACGTGTAAAAACCAGAAAAAATTGATGTAATGATGATGATGTTTTGTTTTTGTTGACAACAAACAATGTTATGGTGACTGGTTATTAAATGCTTGGAGCAGTAAACCATTGAAGCTGTGATTTCAGTGAAAGGGTGAAAATTCACTATTAAAAGCCACGCTGAAGATTTATTTTTATGTTGCATCCTGGATAAATGTGGCCCAAACTGAACAACACTGAAAAAGCACATGATGTATACAGCCATTAAAGGAAATCCTTTTTATATGGAGCACATCCAGTTCAATCAGTTTCTTTGATTCATAGATTACATCACAAAAACTGCAAGTACAAACGTGACTGGTTATTAAATGCTTGGAACAGTAAACCATCGAAGCTGTGGTTTCAGTAAAGGTGAAAATTCATTATCAATAGCCAGGCTGAAGATTTATTTTAATTTTACATCCTGATATAATGTAGCCCAACTGAACTGAAAGCACGATGCACCAGCCACAATAAAGGAAACCCTTTTCATGTGGAGAACAACCAGTGTGTTAATTCAAAAAGTACATACAAGAGCAGCAAGTAATAAGAAGCAAAATAAGAAGTCAGAAACTACTTGCGTATAATATTTTAAAACACAGGATTGAGACACATAATAACTTGACAGAATCTGGTCGAGTGTGCTTCCTTGGATAGTCATTTAATCCAACAACAGAAACGTAGTTTGCTATGGATGAATTCCATGGTCACGTATACTGTTTTGATACTGTATATATCGTATATTTTATTTTGCAAAATTTAATATACTGTCAATTTTCCTGTGCTAACAACGAACGCAAATCAAAACACAATACAAATGACAGTCTGTAAATTAAATCAAGCTGGAACACGAACTTCTACTTTGAGCTATGTATATAGTGATTTGGTTATGGATACCTTAAAGGTATTAAATTTCGCGGGTAGAAAATTTCGTGATTTTCGCGATAAAAATCGCGAAATTATGTACCCGCGAAAAAATGTCCGAAACCAAAAATCGCGAAATTAAATACCCGCGAAATTTTCTACCCGAAATTTTAAATTCGCCAAATTTTGCATTCGAAAATTTTTCTTAGATTTTCCCATGCATTCTTAGCAGAACTAATGCATTCTTGTGAAGGGGAGAGTAAAATAAACAAGTTAATTCAAGTTTTTTACTGTTTCAGTCTATTTCTGCTGTTTGTTATTGTTTTAGTTTCCCTTTATCGAAAAAAAAACACAAATTAGAATACCCTGAAAATTTTCGTAAAACCGAAAATCGCGAAATTAAATACCCGCGAAAAATTTCCAAAGCCGAAAATCGCGAAATTAAATACCTGCGAAAAGTAAAAATTTTGCAAACGCGAAATTAAGTACCCACGAAATTTAATACCTTTAAGGTATGTATTTTCACTACCAAAGTTTTTTTTTCCATTTGGGATTTATATATGGTCATTTTTAGCACAAAATAAACAATGAGGTGAACATATTTTTTTGAAGAGAGATGTTTATTCTGAATATATACTTGAACTATTCTGTCCTAATTTGAAATGTTACACGTAATATTTGTTACTCAGAGATTTTGATTGCTTTTGATAGTTATTTGCTTACCGTATTCTCTGTAATAAGTGCGGCGCTTACAATTTTTTTTTGGAAATTAGGGGGGGGGGGGGGGGGGGGGGGGGGGCACTTATTAGAGAGGGGTGCTAATTGGAGAGGGGCGCTTATAAAAACATTTTGAAATGGTCATGCTAGCTGTGAACGAGGCATTGCAATTGTAACAACTGTATAATATTTTCATGGCAACGAAATAAGATTTTTTACTTATAACTTAAATTTAGACATTTTAGTCTTCTGTTTCTATTATATACAGAATTTTCGCTTTTTGTTCAAAGTTCTAATTACCACCCGGGCGCTTATAAATTTCTGAGTCTAGTCTAATTTCTGTCTAGTCACTCTACAAGCGCCCGGGAGAGGGGCTCTTATAAAAATATTTTTGACTAGAAGGGATGCTTATTAGAGAAGGGGGGGGGGGGGGGGGCACTTACTGGAGAGGGGCGCTAGTTAGAGAGAATACAGCATATATGACTACCCAAAAGTATACCGTGGTATCAAAATTAAGTTTAGCAATTTTATTTTCTTCTTTTGTACAGAAAACCTGTATACAAATTTGATTGTATAATGTTTGTAAGATAGTTTTGTCCGAGTTACAAAAGGCAAGTGTTCTGTTAAGTTACATTGTTTACCCTTATTTTATGGTATAAAGGATAGGAAACTTGTCAAGCTTCTGCAACAATAAAGATCATACATGATGAAATTGTCTTACACATTGATGGAGTTGTTGATATGCAGTTGTTTAAGGAGAAATATTAGTCGCATTTAGGTCTTATAATTTTTAGCTACGTGTCCATAGTAACTTCTCAGTCACTTTTTAACTCCACGGCAAAAAATTTTAAGAGAAACCTTATCATTTGACCGTGAACAACTTCATTTCATAATAAGTTCAAAGTAAGTTTTTCTGTGGTATTAAATTCAATCTTAGTATTAGGTTGATGGTACCTATTTAATGATACATTTTTTCTCATGGTTATCAATGTACACATAATAATTGATAAAATGTTTGCAACTTTGGGGAAATATATAGTCGCATTTTTGCGAATCTTGTTTATGATAAAAAGCAATGCCTCAGCTAGCATGATCATTTCAATTTTTTTTACTAGCGGCCCTCTCCAATTAGCGCCCCTCTCTAATAAGCGCCCTCCTAATTTCCAAAGAAAATTATAAGCGCTCGGGCCCTTATTAGAGAGAATACAGTATGTATTATTGTTTCTTAATCTAATGTGCACATACTGCTCACAGTCAACTTCAACTATTCAAATCTTTGTTCGTTACAATGTGGATATGTTTGGTCCATAGGCTCCTCATCAGCTAACGCACGGCTGACTTAATTTCATGTTTACTTTAAAAGATTGTTGCTATCATTAGTGCATGAAAAAATAAAAATCTTGATGTCTTGGAGGGTAAACATCATGGTTTTTTCTAAGGAGTATAGTCATATCTTTGCATAAGGTTATCGCTGTGATTTAGGTGATTTAGGCCATTTAAAGGGATTAAAGAAAAATGTATCAGATGCAAAATGCTCAGCCCATAAGGTAAAGATTTTATATTTTTCTTGCCCTCACAATGCAAATATTGTGGCGTGGACCCATGAAGATGAACTTGAATCATATTGAACTCTATAAGAAGGAGTTAGTGGTAACAGATGGTTTAAAACAGATTTCGGACAGACTTTCAAATAACAACAATGAAAAGTAATTGGAAATTGGTAATGAAACGTTGGCTGCAACCTAAGATCATAATCATTAGGGAGATTCGTAAACTCGACGAGCCCGTTACACGAAAAAAATCAATTACTTCCGAGAATTCTTTTAAAACTGTTCTACTAAAACGGTACTTCAGAGATTTAAAGCCTTTTGTGGTATCAAAAGAAACATCATTACTTTACACGCTTATTTCAAGTGTTGATGTGAAGTTTCTAATGACTTTGTAGGGAAAAATTCACGAACAACTCTACTAAGCTGTATACAATTCCCTACAAATCTATAGAAAAATAGTTTCGTGTAAACGAAACATGATTTTTCCGAATCCCGCTAATTATGGATGCATGGAGTTTTTGGAGACATTTTACCATGTAGGACTTATATGGGAAGTTTGGGCTTTGCCTCATTTGTTCAAATACTTTTATAACTGTTTTCACCGTTTTAGTGTAAAGGCCAGTGAGCGATCTGATTTTTGATTGGCTGACACATTTTCATTCGCCTGGTAGTTCAAATCATTTCAACTACTGAGCGAATGAAAAAGCAGTTTGTTCAGTTGCGCGACCGCAGCGATTGAACTGAAAAACCGGCCTTAATGGTAACGATATTTCAGAGATAACAAAGTTTTGAGCATACTTAAAGTTGCTGTGTTGGTTCCGATTATATGTATCTGATAGACGTCTACAGGCTGCCAAAGGGTGTATCTAGTGAATGTGGAACATTTTACTACTATTCGCTACTATCATTATAGTGTTAGTCAAATTTGGGGCTAGGTTTTACAACCATTTGGCTGGGTCCGTGATATGGTGGCAAACTATCTTTACTTGCAGCTTAAAATTTTAAAAAAAAACTGACAATAATTTGGACGTTAACCTTATTCAAAAAAATTGCTAAAATAAGTTTCATTGTTTCATTTAAAGAGATAGCAACTTTTAGGGTTTCCACATTGTGCATTGTGATCTGGGTTGACTGAAGAATTTATGTAAACCCAGATAGCAGAAGGTCATATCTAGTTACTTGACAATGTCCTTGTATAACATTCAATATATATTTATTTGCTGTCTTACGATTTAGCTACGCAGAATCGATCACCAGATCACATTAGAGAAAAAATTACAGATAGCCAACAACAGGGAGAATGTTACGAAAGTAAGAAATTATAGATTTTATTAAGTATTTGAGTTTTCATTTGTTGCAGTTGACTGCGGTTTGTTGACAAAGGTACGTAGCATTGTATTGTATAGCAATAGACCTTTCCCGAATTTCTGTTTAAACACCGTGTTATAGCCTAGCCTCTAAGTTTCGCCTCTTTTTCAAACTCTTAATTACTTCTAATTATTCCACTGGGGAACTGAAAGAACGAGTAACTATTACTTACTGAAAACATTATGAAATTAGAAAAACAATAAAACACATAGAAAGGAGGCTAAACTTGATAACTAAGCATTAACTCGGCATTTAAACAGAAATTCGGGAAAGGTGTATTGTTCGAAATCGTGGCAGTTATTCGGTATCCCTAAATGGGTGGATGCACGCCTTTTAAAATGCTTTGGAATGGAGTATGGAGATATGACCAGACTGGGACTCGATTGTACGTTGAAACGGTTTCTGTTTCTGATGGAAAACACATTTTCCTTTCTATTTTCAAAATACTGAATGATGGCTGGAAATATCTAATGAATTTTACTAAGAGATGAAGGTTGTTGATGTTTATTATCGACAGTCAAGGTTGATAGGTGGCTAATCGCATTTGTATCAATCTATTCTTTCTGGCACAAAAAAAAACCCACATAAATGGGTTATTACATAGATTCTTGACTTATCTCCAGAATTTTCTGATGTGATTCATATGCTCTTTTTCGAACAAACGAGTTTGTTTCTAGACTTAATTTCGGTGTGATAATAAACATTCAGGATAAGGATTCCCAGTGGGCAATATCATCAAAAAGTCGCTGCGATGAAGAGTATTTTTATTGAAATAGTGTGTATATTTCTATAGAAAAACACTCCTTCGCAATGATTTTTCAACAAATTCGCCCGCTGGGTTGTCAAAGTGTACTACAAATTTCATGGCGAGAATTGTTGGCGAGAATTGTTGCCTTTGGAGTACATAATGATCCAATGAAGAAATCGAAATTAAATGCTTTAGTCTTAACATTGACATACAGAACATACATACGTCCACATATGCTAGTGAATGTGCAAAATCGGCAAAATTCACTGCGACGAAGAGCTTATTTATTGAAATAGTGTGTATATGTCTTCAGAAATGCACTCCTTCGTAGAGATTTTTCAACACATGCGCTCAATAGGCTGTTACTGAACCAACTGGTCAGAACTATTACGATGGATAATGGGCACAAACTATGAAATCCATCTGATCATCATTTTTGGTCTCTTCATTGACTTTTGTTTTCATAACAGAGTACATGCCGCCATAGAATAAAGTTAATTGTTCAGAACCTGCCTGGAGTTATCTTAGCAGCTAGAAAAAAGCGTGAACAAATTCACTCAGTGGGAGCTCTGACCCTCTGTGACCCTACTGTGGTACTGATGTACTCTAGGGATTTCCTTTTCCAAATCGGCATTAATACATCATCTATCACAACTAACGTGGCTAATACTGAGTAAACATTAATAACAAACAAACAAGCAAGGAAATCGTGAATCTTGTGGCTATGTTTTGAATTCGAAAGAATGCGACATATGGTGTCGCGACTTGTTACACGTCATTTTCATCATTGTGACGTATACTGATAGGTCCACGACATTGTTGGATCAGTTTCACACTGAGGCGAATAAAATAAATGCTTTAAAATTCCAAAGGGATTACGATAATCGCTTCATTATGAAACACACACTGATGAACTTTATTCTCTATTCACTCCGGCATCTCTCTCTACCATGGTGGCCTATACATATCACTTGTATCAAAAAGTTAGTATATTTTAAGTATAAATTAGCTTTTCAAAAAATTTACCTTTTCGGTTTTTATTTAACCAGTGCTAAAATAAGTTTCATTGCAATTTTATTACAGCATTCAACTGCGCCGATGCCATATTTTCTTTAATGTGCAGTACAACAATCATAATACTTTAAGGGCAGAAAGTTTCGCGGGCAGAAACTTTCGCGATTTTCGCGATTTTTGCCTTTTTTCGCGAAAGTTTCTGCCAGGTAAGAAAGTAAAATCGAAATTCGCGAAAGTTTTTTCGCGAAAAGTCAAGTTTTTCTAAAAGTCGCGAAAGTTTTTTCAACAACAAAAAATTCTCAAATAACAAGAAATCCAAGAACGGAGTGGTTTTAGTTAATTTTTAGGGATGTCCTGAGATACAAACGCTCTAAAATGAACTAAGACAATCATTTTTGCAAGAAAGTCAAGAATTTTTAAAATAATTCAAAAAAGAATTTCTTCATTCATTGTCATTCGCGAAAGTTTTTTCCCCCGAAAGTAAAGTTTTTGGAGGATTCGCGAAAGTTTTATCAGTAAAATTTGTTCTAAAATTGTTATTCGCGAAAGTTAAATTCGCGAAATTTAGCGATTTTTCATCCTCACGAAACTTTCTGCCCGCGAAACTTTCTGCCCTTAAAGTAGTTGATATGCATACCGATGAATTTCCCTGAATTCCCAGATTAGAAATACATCTCCTTACATCGCAGTGCATTTGTGGGAAACTCTACGGGTATTTTTGCAATGTATGTAATAGTAATGCTTTTGGCTATTGCTTTACTGCTGGAATAAACAAATTGATACTCAATTGATAATAAAACATACACTAGTTTTTAACTAGTAAATAATGGATTTCATGTATGTTTTTCTCCAGTATCTGTTTCAAAAGTACCTGAAGAATAGGGATAGTTAGAAATTCATAATCATTGGCATCGTAATGGTTTTTCAAAACCCACGAAAAAACAGTATTTTTCTATTTAAACAAACAAACTAGATAGAATAAATATCCTATTTGTTTCAAATAAATATCCTATTTGCTTCAAATAACCAAGAGGGCATCTACTGCTGCGCGGTAGATATAACTCTTCCGCGCAATAGAATTGGTTTTACGGCGCAGTAAAAACAATACTACCACGTAACACGCGTTCTGCTGCTTAATATTTGCGGTAGAAACGAACTGCTCTGTAGTGTCAACACATTTTGATAGGATATCTGCAATTTTATCCCAGCATTTGCATTCCATAATTTCTCCACATTATCACTATTGGGAACGAGACTTTTCAATAATTTTTCTACCGGAACTGAAAATTTGTTTTCGAGTCCGACTTACTGTTTTAGCTATATATTTTTTTTCTTGACAAAAAAAACAACCTTAATCTAATTTTAGACAGTAACTTCCTGCTGGTTTTCATTGAATCTCTCAACAAAAGTATGATAGTCATTAATAGAAAACCAGACCATTGCCAATTTATTTGCTTTATTTCGAACTTATAAAGGCATCCCCACGCATAGTAGTATTTTTTTAAAAGAAATTATAAAAGAAAAACAATTTGTTTTTTTCATACTAAGATAAATATAGAAATCAGTATAAAGGAGTTCTTTGCATCGGTTTAATATAAAAGAAATGTTAAGCATTTGATGGTATTTCCTTTTCAATCAGATCCGTGAATAGTCTCAGAATAAAGGTATAAACAACAAAGGCTAGAGTTTTCTACCCTTCGATGATTGCCTGCTAAACCGCATTACCATAATTAAGTATTTTAAGCACTGCTCTAAAATAGTTTTGAAAATATCAGTTTCTTTCGCGAAACCCTTTATATAATTTCATTGAAATATGTTTAATATGCAATATAGTAGCTTTATGATTCAGGAGAGAAATGAACAGCCAATGTTATTCTTTGGTTCTGCTTTTATTTCCAGAGCAGCTGCTGTTGTCCCTATAGTGCTTCCAAGTATAATTAAAATCTTGAAAAACTCGATCAAAACAACGATCAAAAGAAGCAAATGTTGTTTCGAGATCGTTTATTAATAGATTCAATTATTGATTTCAATATCTATTTATTTTTGGGTCAAGGTTCAAATATTCAGCATTACCATAGACACTCAGTTAAAATTTGTCGAGTTTTTTTAAAAGAGAACAGAAAAACGTGTAGGTAACCTAATCGACATTTAAGACGGATAAGAAGTATTATAACGATGAATTCCTGTACTGATTACACATTCTTTTGACTAAATATCTACCATAATGATTTTCCAATAGAACCTCTTATTCCTAGGTGTCATGTCTTTTTCACATTTAACACTTTTTTTAATAATGTATCTTGTTAACTATTACTTAAATTGTAATTTCAACTTAGTTTCTTAATATTTAGATATCTAAAGTCATAATGAACGAATATGTATTTCAATCCCACCGCTTTAATAAAATTGAAAATATTTCTTAAAGACGTGCTTTAGGATTCATAGTATTGTCCAGAAATATTGAATTAATGAAGACCGTTAAACATATTGGTGAATAAATTGTAAAAGGCGACAAATACAAACAGTCGTTCCCTCATATTAACAATGCTGTAAAATAATTTATTTTTGTAAAATAAAAATATTTACTAAGATAAGAACAGCTTCCGGTAATAATGTAGGTTAGATTCGAAAACATCTACTACGTCACATGTCCCGCAAAATTTCGTCAGCCATTTGTAACGCGTTTTCGTAATCACTTCCTACAAGTTATGCTATATGTAACCATGGTAACAAACAATATCAATAAAATTGGTTTTCAACACAGTCCGGGATATACATATTTTGCGGTCACCGTTTTAAATTTGTTTTGCGTTTTTTTTATTTTTGTTATTTTTAATTTGATTTTTTGTGTTTTGTTGCTATAGTGATGAGAAGTATTTTTTGTGACGTCTATACAGCCGCTGATACACGAAGAGATAACATTTATCTTTTTGAAACAGCCAATTAAGTAAGTTAGATTAAGTTTAATTGGGTAAAACAACTACAAAGTCTACAAATTCTACGTCTACAAAGTAACAAAGAAATGTTTTCGATTATTATTTATTAAATATTTCATAAAATATTTTCAAACACTGTAGCAGACAATTAAGTACAACGTGTTTCCAAATGTTATATGAGATGCTGAATAAATTATGACAGAATAAATTTTCCTTTTTGCTTTACAAAAAGACTAGTACGTAATATTCTCTTTGATTAGTCACTCATGCAAGAGCAGTCAATAACTTCAACATGATAAAAAAGTGAAACACGAATTATACATAACTGAGAATAGTGTCTTTCTTCTGTGACATAAATAGCGCAACATCAATATTTATAGAGCAGCTTGCTTTCTTCCTAACGTCACAGGAGGCAGTGCACCCGCGTATCAAACGATATAGTTCTTTTTTAAGTGTTCCTTAACTTTTTTTGCAGTTTTATTTCATATTACAGTTAATGTGTATCGAGTACAAATGAAAGATCACATAAAACGTATCAACAACAAACTGATCATTCACTTCCCTTATAGATTAGATATTTACGAATATCATTGGATTTATTTTCTTCTGCTTTAATTAAATTATATAATTAACGTAACAATCCTTTTTCAAGACAACCTTTTCGGATCGCTATTACTTATCAGCAGTACTGCATCAAGAGCATTTATGTTCGATCCATATACCATCTTGTTTTCATGTAAAACCCCGTTAGCAACTGTTATTAGTCTCTGTTTGTTTATTAACGTAAAAAAGAAGTGTCCCGCTCGATCTGAAAATTCAAAGACACATTCTTTCATGCATGGTTCCTACTGTGTGATGACGTCTCGTCATTTTCTTTTTGATCTTACAATTTCAATTCCCTTAGAGCATTGTAGATTTCATATACGACCAGGTCTAAAAAACTTTCAGGGATGACTTTCTGGTTTTGTGGTCAAAACGATAGCACGATTGTGGAAGCAAAGCATAAAGGTTATACTGGACGGTATATCCCGCTCAGAATGCTGTTTATGTTTATGACCTCTAATAAAGTCAATATTAGTAAAGGTATTAAGGAACTTCATAAAAACAAAGGTTATGTAGCTACAACTATGCTCATCTACGAATTCTGACCAACTGAGTTTTATGGTTTAAGCCTTGTTAAATTGGTTTGGATCAGTGAGGGTAAGTCTCAGAATATATCGTTATCTTTCAGACAATTTTATAAGGATTTTAACCAAGAAGTCTAACTGGATAGAAACTAGATGTATACCTGTGATTTTCTTGATACGATCATCAGGTTTAACCAGTGGGGGAATAACAGACAACATATGGTTTTACGTTAACATTTTTTAAGTATTTCTTATATATAATTTCGCTAAAAATATTTCCCTCATAAATACGTTTACAAATTAATTTAGTCAAAGTTTAGGCATTTCTTCTTTTGAGCGTCATTTTCTTAATTATCAGAATTGTCAGAATTTTTTCTGTTTACCAAAAGTCTTTTCAGTAGAAGATTGTTGCTTTTTTTCATAAGAAAACCTGATGAAGTTCTATTAATGCAAATTTTTGTGTTTTCAAATTCAGCAACCAGACAGTCCGGGTCCGGTCGTACTACAGTCAACTCCCCATATCTCGAATACTCGATATCTCGAACATTTGTGTTTCCTTCCATTAGACACTATGGACTTGTTTGGGCCCAAATCCTCTTGATATCTCGAATTTTCCTCCCTGTCGCTGAGAGTTCCAGACATCGAGAGTCAACTATAGTTCATATTTCACCTTAAATTGGCAGCAATCGATATACCTTTCATTACTCTATCAACAGTTTGACTAAATGACCAGTACAAATAATAAGGTCATACTATGAGAAAGGATAATGAGGTCAAACTAGATGAAATTTTCTTGGTAATGTCACCTTTGTTATTCCGTGATTGAGAAAAAATATTTATTTTTTCATATATCACTGATATCACTTTTCCTCGTCTCGTTCTTTTGAGCGCGAAAATGAACTCAAAAGAAAAGGGCTTCTCATCCGCTAAATTAAAGTAATCAATGTTTGTTTGGACTCATCAAAAACTCGCACCAGCATGTCGAAATTACGTTTTGTTTGTGAGGAATAGCGAAATAGTCCGTCAGAGCGTTCATAACACAAGATTGAAAATATTAAAAAAAAAGAAAAAAGTAAATGTATGAAATACGTGTCTTTGGTGGCATCACGTGACAATATTTATTATGTGTTATGAAACTGATTGCGTTTGCTCAGGGATTTACCCATCAATGTCCAATTTTGATCTTGGTAATGGCCAGATTCACTTATACATTCCCATTAATTGTTTTGTTTTCAGCCATACGGCAGACGAGAAATTTATGTGCGGAAGTTAAATTAAATCACATTGCGCATCATATATTTGAAATCCGAAATGTATCGTTTAACCAACCTGCATTTTTGCTTTTATGTAGCGTATGGATCACGTGACCAGGGAACTCTCATTGTTTTTGGTTTTTTCCCCGTTCCCTCTCTCCTTCTCTGATGTTTTTGACTCTTTTCAGCCATCTTATTTTGTATAGTCTTGTTGTTTATAAATATCGTCAAATGATATCGTCAACAATGGAGATTGCGTAGAACTTTTCCGATGGGATAATCCACTTCGTAATTTTGCTTGCTCCTGGCACTTCGCATCACATTTCCATTTAATTGTCTTCTTGATTTCTTCTTCTGTTTTTTCCATCACTTTGTTAAAGACTTTAAGAAACTTGGGAACGTCAAGTGACGGATTTTTTGTTGGTCGAGCAGCTACAGAATTCTTCCAGCAACTTAGGACGCAGAAAATCACAATTAAGATCGGTAAAAATTTATTGCCATCCATTACTATTAAAAAAAACTCTAATCTTCGATTAAGCAAGTTCCTCTTGGTGTTGTTGTTGTTGCTGTTGTTGCTGTTGTTGTTAATATCGATGATTGTGATTGATATCGTTGCTGTTTTGTTCTTTGATTATTGTGTAAGAACTAAAATGTATGAAATATATATGTATTTATTACAGATATATGCATTTGTTAAAAGATGTATAATGATCAAAGTAATTCCTTTACATGCGTGTAAAAGACTAGCATTAATTATATATCATTCACGAAAAAGCAAAGGAGATCTTAAGGACACAGCCTTCCGATTTTGCAAATGGATGATATATTGTTTTTTTAAAATAAAATCACAGATTGATTAAAATCAAACAGAGGACGCGTGCCATTCAACTGAAAGAATTTCGTAGAATGTATTAGCATCTAAAACCTTTTCTGACATCACGTTTCCATTTACTTAGCACTGTTTGGGACATTGTCACACAGTGATTTCTTAATGCAATTGGTAATAGCATTTAGTCTTCTCCATAATGGATTCTAGAATGATGAACGTTAAATTGAAGTGGTACTAATGATCAGTGAAATGGACAACGCAGCAATACAGGATACCATCACATGGTTTCAAATGCCACCTATTAATGACATACTTGTCAACATTTCTAAAAAGGCTTAGCAGTGACCTGCCTGTTGACATAAGATCCAATTATAGTTCATGAAAGACTGCTAAGTACAGGCAAGAAGACAGGTGCTAATTTGAATAACTAACGGTGTGACAGTCGACATGTTTTATGATATACTACAAAGATTATTAAATGCAGAGCTATTGAATGTATTTTCCACTCAATAACTCTACTCTACAATACTGCCTAGAACAAAAGAGTGATCCTCTATGTAGATAGTTCAATTGTTAACTCAATCAAAAAGTAAATTTATTCCAAAGTACAAAAAAACGTTGTGATCT
Source organism: Turritopsis dohrnii (assembly GCA_027922465.2). NCBI lineage: Eukaryota > Metazoa > Cnidaria > Hydrozoa > Anthoathecata > Oceaniidae > Turritopsis > Turritopsis dohrnii. The sequence goes on from BQMF02000014.1 coordinate 1,719,101, forward strand.
CAATGACACGCAATGTTTTTAAGAAAGTAATTTCTGCTTTTAAGCAGTTAAAACTATTTCGCGTGTTAAGGGCATTTCTGTGTAAGAATCCCATTCCGGTTGGTTAGAATCTTCTTGTCAATCAAACTTGTATTCCTTATCACGACACATCTCTTAAGCTACACCAAATCAGCAATCTCGTACTTAGATCATCTCTGTACTAATACACAGCTTTGTAATCCTTTATATCGATCGATTTTGCAATATGTAAGACAGTTACTAACGAATGGGCACGTTCAATATATTGATCAACAAAAAAAATCAAAATTCTTCTATACTATTTTTCAAATCTAATTATCAAAATACAGATAAGATATAGCAAACTGGTGTAAATCTAATTCTTAGATTATCAGTAATTGCTATTGAGACTTTGGATAAAGGACGTGAAATGCAGTCGGCTTTCTTGACTTTCTTGGGACGAAGATGAGAGTTCACTTCTGAAATTTGACGTGGATGTGTTTTATTGAAAACATGTTTACTGTAAACATGGGCGTTTCTTGAGTGTAGAGGGAGCCGGTTAATTTCCTAGCCGGTGCGTAGATAATTCCATTATTGGGATTAAAAGTTATTGCGCAATTAGCCGATCAATACGTTTGATGCACAGGGCTTTTTCTGACTTCAAAAAAACAAAAAAAAACAACAAACAAACAAACCCCCCCCCTACATTGTACATACAATTTAAATATGTGTACACAGACTTCGCAATCTTCCCATGAGATATCTTCACTCCCAAAACAAACGCAAAATCACTTCCAAACAAGTAACGATCAGTCACGACTAAAGAAAAAATATATGACTGAACTCAAATAATATGTGTATTATACAAACTGTGTAACAGCAAATGAGATATACATGATAAATTATTTCCATTAAGATAATCCTTCATTGTAAATCGTTTTTTTCTAAGGATGGACTCAATAAAATACCGCATAAATAAAATCATTTATACTCATTTTTACTGCCGTTATATAATCACGCTCCAATTAAATTTCATTTCTCCAATTTCGTTGATTACTACGAATAAGACAAGTACATAAACAAAATGACGCATGCGCGAATTCATACCACATCTGCATCTGCGCAACCAGACGAAACTAAAATAGCCAGAAATCAGTATTGCAGTGTATTGCAGTATTACGTAGCGTTTGACAGTGTTACAAAAACATTTAGTATCAATTACCTTCAAAGTAATTTATGACGAGACGAAATGGAACTCATGACGTAATCCATTTTGAAATGTATGGAATTGAAAATCATAACTTGTCAGTGAAAGATCAGTTCTGTAATTAAAATTCAAAGAGGAATTTTTCTTTATCAGAATAGATTGCTCTATTCATCTGATTCTTAAGTTTGTACTTGGACGATGATCCGCTTAATCTTTATTTAAGGAGATGTCAAGTATCAAAAGCAATGTCAACGCACTAGTTCATGTCCTTTAAGTACTATAATGCGAAACTACTTGACACTACTATGGAATTTTTTCCTTGTTAAAAAAAAAGTATTTTCTATCAAAGATGCAGGATAATTTCGGACAGAGAGTAAAGATTAGTCTTTTCGAATGGGAATTGCTTGAACATTATCTGTGAAATTTTTGCAGGGGAATTATGCAGAAACTGAAGTAGTTATTACAACACTTCTGAAGAAAAAATACGAAACAAAAATCACAATCCAAAGACCAAACAAAAATAAAAATGTTCTCTTGGTACCTTAACTTTTTTTTCTAGTTTACTTAGTTCCCTAAAAATCACCAAAATTTTTCCTCCATATTGTTTTCTTTACAAAAACATGCTTTCCGTAGGTGTTATTTACGATTTCCTATCTAAAAGTCGAAACGGAAAACACTTCATTATTTTATAACATCAGTGCTTTTATACCATTAAAATAGTTGTGGCGCTGAGTGATGCCAAGATCCGAAATATCGAAATTGCGTACTTGCATTTCTTTTACTTCGACTTTAACTTTCACCGAAGCATATACGCCCATACTGGTAATAAAGGCGTGAGGGCGCATAACGGGATACAAGCTTCTTCTGCTTAAACAAGTGGTTTTCTTTCATTTTTATTTCTTTGGTATGAGGAAAAAATAGATAATCAATTCAAAACAAAATGATATGGCCTGGCTTGGATTACACTGTCTACATATTCTTCAAGTTACTACTAACAAAGATGTTATAGTTTTTGCTTATCTGATTATAAATACGGTATTATACTTATTGAAATAAACTTCCCAATGTTTTGACTGGGCGTCAATACGTAAGAGAATTATTTTTTATTGCGGAACCATCACGCAAATATTTCACGCTGGGATATTACATAGAAAAAACATATGAAGGGATCAGACGTACAATCCTATTCAATGCGAAATCATAAATCCTTAAAATCAACAAAAGTAAAGCCATTATAGTGACAGGATGTTCCATAAAATGCGTGGCATATTTTCACCTAATCCTTAACCAATCAGATTTATTTTGACGCAAAAATAATATTTAACTGCCATTGAAGTAATACAACAGAAGATCAAAAACAGTTTTAATCCAATCTCGAACCGTATATCATAATACCGAATACCGAATACCGAATCTGAGTATGAACAACATTTTAAAATGCAAAACCTCTAACTGTGAGATCCTCTTCTATGTCTTTCTTGTGTCTTGAGATCTGAAACAACATATTAATATGAAAAAAAAATTTTTACTTCCTTTAAACAAGTCAAATGGTTTTCGGTATACAAGTCTTAGGACGTTAGACCCTCACTTCACAGTCTTCAGCCGTATGATATTTGCATGGAAAAGAACTAAAGCTAAAAGAGCAAATAACACATAGTTTAAAGGCCAACCTTTGTCCGGTGCTCTCAAAACAACTAAGTTGTATTTATTGTTATGCAAAGTAAGGTTATTATCAAAAACAATTCCTCTACCATCTGATTGGTTGCTGATTGTTATTTACGTAAATCAATTTGGGAGTAGACAAAAATCATACTTTACACGTTCCACATCGAAAAACTGTCTCAGGTCTTACAAAAATCATACTTTACACGTTCCACATCGAAAAACTGTCTCAGGTCTTACAAAAGAAGATGAAAGTGGGCGAAGGAATATTCTTGATCAAGTGCAGAAAAGAAATATATGATGAAAACAAGAAATAGCTTTCTTAACAACTTTTGCCCCCCCTAAAAACAGATTCTCAGTAAACACACCGTAGTTGTAAAGTTAATAATTTCTGGAAAATTAGACGGGTGTATACACACTAAAAAAGATCATACGGGTGTCAAAGAACTTCCATGAAATGCTACACGATGTTTTGATGACGTCAACGCTGCATATAAACAAAGTCTGTCAACAGAATTAAAGATTATCTACCACTGCGATGAGTCATCTCAAAAAATCCAGTATTCGTCTCTCCAAAAAAATGAAATATATCTCATTCATAATTTCAAATAAAGAGGTTTGAAAATCCATAAATTTGTCGGATTTCAAAATAACGTTCTTTCTACGAACCAATACTTTTTTTCATACAAAACTACATTCCTTAGTCCGTTGCCAGTTCATTTTTAGAGGGCAGCAAGATTTTGATAACAAACCAAATTCACGAATTTCAATGATTTTTTTTGACAAAAGTTCTTGATCTAAAATAGATCGACAAAAATAGGTTGTTCAATTTTTTTCACAACTCCATTGGAAATTGATTACAGTTCTGATACCTTATCGGGGATAATTTCATCGGGGATAATTTCGTCGGGGAAAATTTCGTCGTTTTGCAAAATTTTACTAATATTTTCTTATAAATTTCACTGTTTCAAAATTTTCGTCGGGGAAACTTTTCGTCACGAATTAAAGATTTCGTCACTTTTCTCCGACAAAATTATCCCCGATAAGGTAGTACAAAGCAAGAGCAGAGCAATATAGTTTTCTTCCCGGAAGATGTTGACCTTAAGTCTCGTAGCACTTCCCACCATTTTCAAAACAAACCCATCTGCTTAAATTTTGTCTACCATTTTTAAATTTCTTCGCAATATATGACCATCCAAGAAGCGAAACTTGATGAACAAAAAAGCACTAGAATGATTTGGAATCAAGAAAAATTTGAACCTTTCAACGACAAGATTTGTACTTGGTTTTTGCCTTCTCTTTCACAGCTCTTTATCACGCCAGTTAACGCAAAATAAAATGTTCGCCTCGTAAAATACTTAAACAATCATCTATGAATGGATGTTGGGATATTGAGACAGCGTACGAATTATAAAAAAACATTAGAGTAAATCTTGAAGAGTCAAACTGTAAAATTATTCTTGTGTAAAATTTGATCGACAAAAGTTTCTAATCGCAATATGGATGATATCGAAATTTGCTTTAAATAATTCCAAAACGATTTCAAAATTACACCTTTTGTAAATTTAAGATACTAAAGCCAGTTGACTTATTTGTTGTTTTTTTTTGGGAACTAAGGATTGTTCATTTTGGGGAGTTCTTTCGTACCAAGGTATCTTTAAAACTTTGTAGGTGCTGACATCTCGTACAAACTCTTGTAGGCGGAAAAACAAAATTGAAAGGCTTTAAACAATAACCGAATTTAAAAGAAAAACAGATTAAAAAAAATAGTGTCGCCAAGAAAAACATCACTAGACAAGAAATTCCAACAAATAAAAATTCAACAAAGACTTGTTATGTACTTCTGTACCACCAGATCAAGTGATATTCATATTATCCACTACTCAACAAGTACACATAAAACTGAAATATAAAACCTAAAATGCGTTCATCTTGTACACGGAACCATACGTGTATGCGGATGTTTGTACATCTGTTCTCGCAATGCTACAATGCTCCTTAATCCTGATACCTTCATCTTCTATTTACCAAAATGGTGTCTCACAATATCTGTGCTATGTAGCATACATTAACACTGTGATCTCTTTTATGCAAGTACCTTAGGTCTGATGATGCACTGCAAAGGCTTTTGAAGTCAAGCCTTGCGGAGTGATGTCATCTCACTATGGTGCACAACGACGTGGTCAGTATCTAGGACACACTAGAAAGTGAAAAATTCCTTATTGCTAAAAATAATCTTTTTCCGCTCCAAATTACTATTATAATTAAGGGAAGTCAATTTGATGACAAAGCTTAAATCCAAAAAAAAAGAGAAAAAACAGCGGGAATAAAACATTCATAATGACCCCTCCTTTTTTCTTTACTAATTTCGAAACAACGAATTTTTGATTGCGCTACAATCTGCAAATACTTTCGTAAAGAAAACAATCATTTTTCTGATAAACAACAATAACAACAAAGTCGCCCCCTTATGTTTTATAATGTTCTTTTGTGTTGGCCACACCCATCACACATGGCAATTATAATCATTAATTAATGAGAGATATATTCGGTAATGAAGGAATTTTTTCCGCTTCCAGATTACTACAGATTTGACCACAGTTATGAAAGTAATCATCATTATATATGCAGAAGAGTAAAACGGCAGCCGATGAAAATCTACAAATAAGACCATACAGGAAGGCTTTTCAAAAAGCGAGAATTTTCATGAGTACAAGCTTACGAAATTTTAACGACGGCGAGATAAAAGTGGGCGTTTCCAATGCTCTTATCGGTTAAAATTTTGCTAGCACAATTTTTTCAGCCTATCATAATCCGTTGATCGATTTTCATGTAAAAGTCATTTCCAGTCTTCTGTACTGGTTTATCTCCATAATCAGTTCTTTATTACATAATCTCGTGTACAAACATAGTCTACTATCAAGGCCAATTATCGTGTCATTTTATTGTATCCTGATGATTGCCGCTATCAGCCAAACAATTCCATCAAATCTATTCACTAAAACAATATACAACATACAGTAATTCCGATCGGGAAGACATTGGATTTCCTATGGAAGTCTTAATAAGCTTGTGGATTTCAGCTCTGTTTTTGTCTTGAAGAAATTGGGTACATCATGAAGTTGTAGCATTGCATTATGATAGTTGTACAATGCACTATGGGATTTCCAAGAGTTTCTCTGAATAACCCATTTTTTAACTTTTCCAATATCATCAAGTAAATGACTAAGTTAGCTTCTTCTATGCTTTCCTTCAGCCGTACGATAAATCTCGTTCGATTGTGACAAAAAAGAGCTATAGCTGAACATTCTCCTTCCACCACATAGTTGAAATTTCTGGACTAGAAAGTACCCACTGGGAAATTTTGTTGAAAGATCACTGCGAAGGAGTGCATTTCAATAGAAATATCCACACTATTTCAATAAAAATGCTCTTCATCGCAATGACGTTTGGATGATTTTACTACTGCGTAGTAACCTTACAAAACTACAACGACAACAAGGGCGTCGACAGGAGTAAGACAAAGATTCATGTTACTTCACAGATTTGTTTTATAAAGGAACTCTATGTCACACTACACTATTCAGAAAAAGGTTTTAACTTTTATATTGTTATAAGTTACTCACAACGTGAAAAGTATAGTGTTTTGAAGTTGAACTGAAAACGAAGACGTGAGAATAGCATTATAGCGTATTAATTATTCGTGTTTCTCCAACAATTATTTCCCTCAAAGTTAATCAAAAAATAACAAATCAAAACGCTTCAAAATGATTGTTTTGTGATTCATTGTATTGTGAATATTTTCAAATATATTTTGATGTTATAGTTTTATAAAGTCCATATTGAAGGACCTTACCAAACTACGACGACAACGAAGACGACGAATTACAGAACAACAATAAAAGTTTTACACTTGCGTTAAAGGAGAATTAACGTCAAAAATATAATTTTGGCTTAACTTGTTCCTATATTGTATTTAAATAAAGGCCTATAGTATTCTCTCTATTAAGCGCCCCTCTCCAATAAGCGCCCGTCTCCAATAAGCTTCCCCCTCTAGTCAAAAATATTTTTATAAACGCCTCTTTCTAATAAGCGCCCGGGCGTTTATAGAAATGAAATTTCAAAAACACAGCACTTTGTTGGATCCTTTAATTTCTAGAACTACAAAATTTTCCATTGATATTGGCTCTTTTCTTCGGCATTTATGTTTATCATGTCATCAACTTAAAAAGAGTTTTCACGAATGTGAGCGCTGCAAACCAATTAAACCACTTTACCTTTTCCACTTGTGTTAGAACATCCAAATGCTTTAAATCTTGGCATCTTTAAGAAATACTTATAAGCTACCAAGTCTGATATGTCTCTATGGAACTGTCTTCTTTTGTGCTCTATTTATATGATTTGTACAAACTAAAATTGAATATCTACGTGCAACTGTGACATCATATTAATGAGTTTCTATTGAACTCTAAACTTCAGTAACTATAAACTTTGAAACTTTGTAAAAAGTCACCTTCTACAATTTAGAATCGATTTATTTAACAAAAAGTAGTACATAATTCTGACGTTAATTCCCAGAAGTTTGTTTCATGAATTGAAGGGAAAAGAATCGCGAAGAAATCAAGGAAAATCAATACAATATTTTGATGCTAATACTACTAAAATTAAAAATATTTTCCAATGGTATTAGTGTGAAATAGAATTACATTCTAAAACAAATTATGAAATAAAATGAATCTTTTGTTTTCATTGCATCATAGTCCTGGTTGCTGTTATAGTTTCGTAAGGTTTTTATTTTCCCTAAGCGACGAACTTAAAATTACTAGGTCAAAAAAAATGCGATGAAAATTCATCGCACATAATCAGCTTACACAAGTGGGATTACATATGAACCATTTACATTACTATTTTCCTTCTCATCTCACAAATATGTGTAGCCATTAAATGTTGAGATAGATTAGCCAAAGACGCTCTGCTAAATCCATTGCATTAAAAAAATTATTGAAAACTAGCTTGGCGTGGCCGTTTCAAACTACTGTGGGTTATCTTAAAAACGTTGCGATTGTCACAAAAACATTCGATGTTGGCTGATTGTTACTGCTGAGTGTGATGGTTCCATGTCAATTTGGATTAAAATCCGAGTTAGTTTACGATATTAACAATAAATTTGGCATAATAAGTTGACACTGCGACCAGTTGACGGTCAAGATTTTTTCTTCGGATTCATTTGAAATCAGCCAATTGATCAAAAATATAAAGATGACATTCATGGACATCTGATGACATTCTGTCCTTGACTACTCAACTAGCTCCTGTAGGCAGTGGAATTCTCTCAACATGGATGTAACTTACTTGAACGAATTAACTTCCGTTAAACTACAGCGTATGTTGTTTGAACTTAAAATAGCTCCTAAATAAAAGACGAATTTTCAAATTTTTATCGCTAACATTTTTCTTCAACGGGAAAAAATAGAATAGAAAGAGATAATGTTATTGAATTTGTAGAAAATACGCCTTTCTTAAGTCTGAAAGTATGGATGAAAAGTAACTAGTAATGATATTGTAACTATGCCTTCCTAAGACCAGAGCCTTGTAAGAACAACGGTTGCCGAATTCATCAGTGATTGCGTGTCTTCTGTTTGTATAAGGTCTGGCTAGTTATTCATAGTATGTAAAACGTTTGTGTTGCGAGTATTGATTTTTTTACAAGTGAAATGAGACAAGTGAAAGCAGACCTGAAATCCATTTAGACCAAATGACCAAATTGTTTTATGACCAAGGGCATAAAATCAATCTCTTACGAAAATGAAAAAGGGAAAACATTTTGTTCATACCTGATACGTCTTTTCACGAGCTTCGCTTGGCTTTTGTATGATCACAAATACAAACATTTTTAAATCAATTGTATTTTCAACAAATATTCAAGTGTATGTTTTTCTTTGCATTATTATTGACTGTGTGGCAATGACAGCTATTTTGTATAATGTTGTTATGCATGCAAGAATCAGGAAACATTTTTTTTCTGTTGGGACGGCGAAAGTGACAGAGTTTTTCAAAATCAAACAAACCTTACAGCATAAAATGTGTAGTAGGGTGGTCACAGTAATGTTCACACATGTTAACTTAAACGAGTCAAAATGAACTGTTATTGTAGGCGTATTCGAGGTCGGTAAACAAATGTGATGGAATCTAACATATTCCTTTTTCAGTCTTAAGTGACGATTAAGTCACTTGCACGCTTGTTTTTGTTTTACTTCAAATGACTCAACTTTCCTTTACATTTCTACGTGCACCGGTTATCTTAAGCTTGGTAATCAGTGTGCCATGAACCCTCATTCCAAATAACTGATCTTTTCCGAACGTCTATTCTTGTTTTAAAGTTTTGAATTGCTTTTAATATTATCCCATTGCGGAATAGGAAATACTAAATGAATATGACTAAGCAATAAAGATATGTAATAAGTAAAACAATAGAAAATGTGGAAACGAGGCGAACCTTGAGAACAAGTAAATAACAGTTGAATACAGTTGTATCTCTTATCATCAAAACTCCCTGTAAAACAATTTAGAACTATTTTGATATCAAAGGCGAGGCTCAGTATACCATTTTGTTCGAATGACAGTATTTAAATAAATGTAAGTAAGTAAGTAAATAAGTAAATAACGGGAGTTTTTAGTCCTTGGGCTTCCATCTGTAATGGTTGGTTCTTCCGCCAGCCGACTTGCAACTATTAGTTGACTTACCGCCAGAGATACGTACAGCATTGCTCTAACTTGCTCAAAGGCCAGTGCGCAGTCAGTCGATGGCTCCTAATGGGCTGACACGCTGCTTTTAAAGCGCATCGGAGTGGTGTATTGAGATGACTTGACATGACTGGACTCGAACGCGGGTCAAAGCGGTCGCACTCAAAGGTACTAACCACTAAACATTTTATGCAACTCGAAATAAAAAACTTAATAAAAACCGAAAAACAGCAGAAAATACGTCGGCAAGTGAGTCTGACAATAAAACGGTGCAAAAAAATGTTGACACCACTGTCCAAGTCACACCTGTGTCAAAGTACAAAATTCTCCGTGACCTACAAAAAGCATAGCGCGGGATAATTTACAGCAATCAGCAGACCGCACATTGGTAATTAGAAGCACGGAAAATTTCACTGTTATTTTGTTATTTTGAACTGCAACAGTTCGTAAACAGTTTTTCTTCATTAGTGCAGTACTTTTAGAATTAATCACTTTTCACGTAATTAGGCAATTAATCCAATTAGAAGGTCAAATGTTCTAAAAATAAATATTGGAACTAGTACGTGTGCAACTTTCGGACAAACAAATATCGAAACAGAAAAATAATTAAAAAAATAATATAATATAAAATCTATATAACAACAATAAATGCAATTCAGTGTTTTAAAGTTTACATCCAAATGCGCGTATACTGTCTCCTCGAGCATGCGCATTGCTTTTCGAATCAAAAATTCGTGCGTGACACCAAAACATGATTGGTTAATCTCTTCTTCTCATGAAAAGGAAGTGAATAATAAAACCATTAATCGTGAAACTTAGTGGGTGACAATGCTAACAAAATTGTCTTTTCTTTCATTAAGACAAATACCGTAACAATGAAACATTACATCTTCCCGCCTCAGTGTTATACGAAGAAAGAAAAATGCCCAAAAAACCTTACATTTCGACTCGGGGAGATCCTGTTTACGCAAGCAGAAGATTTTTCATTATCATTACATTGCGCAAATCTGATAAAAGAAAAGAAATGAATATGAAGTGAATTTCTTCCAAATAACCAGCCCTTTCACTTTAACTTTACTTAAATTGAGTTGATGAAGTCAATCAAGTATCAATACTCCGAATAATGTCGTGAATCAACCCAGGAATGAAAGAAAACTAAACTTTCATCCAGGCTTTTGCAAACGTATTACGATTGGTGTCAGTAGAGTGTAAAATATGTCAGCTTCCAATCTTGTCCCCAGATGTTTCCATCCTAGTATCAAAACGAGAAAAGCGACCTCGGGTAAAATGTTATTCTGAGTTGAAATCACGCATTATATAACTTAAGTTGTTTTTATCGTGTTAGCGTGCATTACCTGCATAAATCCAGTGAACTGACGTAATCCGATTTAATCCGATTAAAGAAGGAGCTTAATTATCAACTATTGCGACATATTTTCACTTAACATTGACGTCATGATGTACTTCTACGACTGATCCACTATACATGTGTCAAACTGTGCCAAGATCTTATTTTCTTACGAAATTCTTTATCAAGAAGTTAAAGCGTTCACTTGTACTGCCTCTTTTTCCAATATTTTGATAAATCTAAGAGCTGGTCTTAAATTCAAGAGATTTGCATGTGAATTTCTTAGATAAGAATTTCAGCCTTCTCCGCAGGGTCGGTATTTGAAATTGACGAAAGCACTGCTGATAAATTTGCTAGATCATGTTATTTTTAGCAACTCAGGCAGTATAAGCATGCTTTAGACTTGCATGCACGAGTTTGTTTTATTGTGAAAGCATTAATTCAAAAACTAAGATTTGAAAGAATATCATCCACCTAGCGACAGGAAAAGCCATAGTAACTAAGAAGATGTTTGAAGAATGAAATGAGAAAAATTGAAAAAGATTCCCTTGTATGAGAGGAGGGTCTGGAAGACAGTCAAAATTGATGAAGAGGGTTCGAGCTAGTTAGAATAGAAAAGCAAAACGACATCTCTATCAAATTTATAACACTTTAAAAACATATATTCATTTCAACGAAGCTTTCCGTAACACAGATATATTTTCAAAAGAAAAAGACTTGAAAATGTAGCTGTGTTACGAAAAGCTTTGTTGATATAAATATATGTTTTTAAAGTGTTTTAAAATTGATATAGAAATTTTATGATATTGAACTTCTCCATTTTCTTTGAAAACCCTGGAACCTTCTCTGTTCATATTTCCTAATAATGCTCAAAACATGTATGTACAGACATGAAAAAAAGCAGACCTATTTTGAATCTTACTGGACGAAATCATTCTTTACCATTTACCGAAATCAGCGTAAATTTTGCGGCTTTACTAGCTGTAAGCAGGTTTGACATCCTCTCGGTTCACATTGACATCCTCTCGGTTCACATTGATTTAACTTTTTTTATAGATATATTGCAATCGTAGTTTGAATGTGGAGGCCTTTAAACTACATTTTGGGTAATGGCGACGCTGGTTTTCATTTTCTGTATTGACCTAGTGTTATTACTAATTGTCAAAATCTTTTTCATTCATCTCCGCCATATGAAATTTATTAGGTTCTGACTTTACAATACGTCTGAAAATCAACAGAGACCACTTACATTATTTACGTGATAATTTTGTTGAAAAGATTGTCATGGAAATAATACCTTAGCGAACTTGAAACCTTTGGACTCTAAAACCGCTAACAGGTTACACTTCTACTGCGAAGAAGAGTGCATGTTTGGATATCTTTTGAACTTAAAAGAAGTGAAAGGTTCTACAGAAAATTTTTGTCAAATTTCAACAAAATATTTGTACAATTTTTGAACATAGAAGAAAAGCGCTACGAACAATTTTCAATTTTTACGACACGTAGTTACAGTATTTTTCATTGGAATTATCAATATGTGTATCACTCATTTTATGGGCGTTTATATGGGCTTTATCCCAGCGAGCAAAATCTCCAAAATGTCACCGCAATGAAGAACATTTTTATTGAAATAGTGTGTATGTTTCTTTAAAAATGCACTCCTTCGCAATGATCTTTCAACAAATATGGCAGTGAACCTTATAGACCAGTTTGTTTTTTTTTCATCAATATCAAATGTCACTGTTGGTTTGTTAGTCCAAAACCTTTCATGCCTTGTTCACGTGATGCCGCACTATGTCTGTAAACTTTTGGAAAATAACAACGCGTTGCATTTAGGGATTAACTGATTATTTGACAGCTTGTTACGTCATTGAGTTGAATTACTTACAGATATTTACGAAAGATTTGTTTGAACGGTATAGGCTTGTGAGCAAATGCTATCTTGGTTTTTATACATTTTTGAATTCAACAGACAAAAATGACTGTATTACTTTAAGAATAACAATTTTAGATGCTTCAGTTAACTCGAAAAATATTGCTCGAAGTACAGAATTTTCGAGTTATTCACATTCTTTTGTCTGAGGCGATTGTTTAAGTGGTTCAATTTACTGAAAATTCGAGTAACAGAAAATTCGAGTAACAGAGAATTCGAGTAACAGAAAATTCGAGTTAGATTCTGTTACAAAAGTACTTGTTTTATGTCGGATGGACAAATCGATACTTAGGGCTATATAAAAAAACAGCACGTTTAAGATACAATATCGAGCAAACGTTTTTCGAAAGTATACTGGTATAGAATTTACAAAATTTCTACAAGGATGATAGTGAAAAAATATTGAAACAAACAGTTATTGTGTCGGATGGACAAAATGCTAAAACTGTTGTAACAGACCCTTTATTCCATTATCTAATTCTATTTAACCGACATGATTATTGCACAATTTTGCATAATTTATGCAGGATTATGCAAATTCTTTTGAGAACTAATAGTTGTTAAAAACTATTCGTTAATTTCTTATAATTTCTTACGTGACATCAATACACCAAATTTCTGCATAAACCATATGTTGCAACGGAGATAAATTATGCAAACTCGTCTTTAAACGTCTTTTAATTTTTTAAACCTCTTCCAGTTGTCAATAAATGTATTTAGTTTTAAAGTGAGAATCGCAAACAGCAGTACCTGCTTTAATTTCGAAATTATCCCCAACATTACCTTTTCTTCTGTAGAGGTTAATCCTACGTTTCCACAAGTCTCTCATATTTTCAATTTAAAAAAAGATAGTTTTCTCCATATATCACTGTTGTAAAGTCGGCTTTTGCATTCTGGAATGCAACATTTGACACCCTTTCCACCTCAGTCAGCTTTTGGGGGTCAAGCACACATTTTACTCAAAATAATGTTTCTTAATAATTATTCAGTATTTCAACAAAAGTGTATCACCTTTCTTTACTAACTTTCTCAATAACCTGCCATAATCTTTGATGAATGTGGCAATACAGTTGTTTTCCTGATTTCTTTCGACTTGAGCGTTTGTGTTTCCTTCGTTTGTTTACATTTTAAGTACATCCAACCTCGTTTTCATGTAACGGAAAATAATCTCGAAAAAGGTGTAATACGTATTTTCTGCATCAGTGTTCTGATGATAAGGTTGTATGCTCCTGAAATACATCTTTCTCTAGCCTCTTTTTAAACCTCCTGTCAATACCTGGTTAACACGTTTTACCTCGTTTTCATGTTTTCTATTGTTTTACTAATTTCATTTCATCGTTAACAAGATTCACAAAAATGACGTCATATTTCTCCAAAGTTTCAAAAAATTAATCAATTATTGTGTGTACATTGATAACCATAAGATAACGTATATTAAAATTATTACTATGAAAGTTTTTCGGTACATTATACCATCTTTAGTACACAAATAATATTACTAGCATGTAGCTTTCATAGGCGTATTCAAGGTCAGTCACAAAAAGTGGAGGAGTCCAACATTACGAAAATTTCTTTTCAGTCTTAAGTATCGATTTGGTTATTTGCGCGCTTTCCTTTTCTACTTTAAATGACTAAACCCTCCTCCACAAAGTTTGACTGACCTCTGGCTACGCCTTTGACGAATATCATTGGATTAAAACAAAAGTTTTGTATAAAAGCATGTTGCAAATGTGGGGACACTAGCCACATTTTACAAAACGCATTTGCAACATGAAAAAATAATAAACATAATAAACATAATAGACATAATAAACTAGCATGTAGCTTTAGCTAAAAATGTCCCCCGCGCTCAAGCATTCCAATTTGTACACACAGCAAGCTATACATTAACAACGGAAACGAAAAAAAATATTTGGGACATGATAAGTGGCATACCTATATGCTTAAATATTTCGACAAAGCCAGTTTTTTAGGAAGCCTCAAAGCTGCTCAACACTCGCTCAAAATCGTTTTAGAAATGTCTTGCATTATGATCAATGCGTGACATAATAGAGGAGCAGCATTGAAGCTCCAGTCATAACACTTGTAACTTTTAATGCATTGAAGCAGGCATAAAATAACACCCTTCATTCGCAGAGTTGACAGGATGGCATCAATTGAACTTTAGGACAAACACGATAATTGAAAAACTATTTAATCGGCCAACGGTCATTTAAAGAACAAGCACTGTTTTATGACGCCATTTCTATTGTTTTGAGTTAAGATGAAACTTTTGATCACATTGTATAAACACAATAAAAACAAGAAGAATTGTGAGCATGAAACTTTAAACTTTCTTGAGGATTACCTTTCCAATTAAAGGAACAATTAATTGTTCATATGAAAAAGTTTTACAATACAACAAATAGTTTAATGAGTAGTGTAACCAAGTGGCATAGTGTAGCGGTGGCAGTATTTCAAAACCAACTTGGAATATGCAAACCAAATAGATCTAAACTTAAACAGATGAAAATCTGCACAAAACTTTGTTACTTTTTGTTATCTCTTAGGCCTGTCTCTTAGTCACACTGATGCTAATATACCTTTCAAAAAGTGATAAGTAATATCAGAAAGTATTTGCTACAAACAAAAGAAATGTGTGAACTGAAACCATGGATGCATATTTTATAATCAAAATAAGATTTGTTAAAGAAATTATTGTAAGAGCAAAAAGAAAAAAAAAAATTCAAAAAAAGTTAAAGCGAAAAATCCATTAGAAATCTGCGTTTCAAACTTTGATTCATAACAAAAAAATAGCCAAAGTTTACATATAAAAAGGTTTTATTGATCATGATCACACTAGGTTTGGACAGTTAAGTAAGAAAAACACGAAAAACGACAATTTGTAATATGGCTAATAATTGTATGTACCGTCAACACGAAAAGTTGGAGGATGTGAGGATGATGAACAAAATCGGAAACTGCTATGCCTCCTCGGTCGCCTACGCTCGCTGCGGGGGCAAAAACAGTTATTACGGGAATTGTAAGAACATGGTGTTAAAAGTCCAAAGAAATTAACACGTAGTTTAATTACATCGTGCTTATTGTTTCAAAACACTGAATGCATTCAATTTTTTTATTAATTTTATCTTTGCGCTGAGAACCCCAAATTGATATTTAAAAACATAAAAGTTAAACGTTTTTCGTGAACACACAGCTTAAATTTGTTTATTGTTTTCCAAATTGCTGTCATTGTTTCAAAAAATCTTTTCTTTTCATCCACATTTAAACAACCATTAAAGGATCGACCATTCAAGCATTTAAGACTTATCGGAAAATCGGATACCGTATTTCCTCGCCGAGGCGTTTATTACAAATTCCAGTTTTTGGATGCGGCATTTAATAGAGGGCGGCGTTCATTGGAGGGCGACGTTTATTTCAAAATGAAAAATTGGACAGAAGCAAACTTACGTAATAATGTTTCCTTATCCTTAAAAAGGTTACAAAAGATTGTGTGAAAATTTTTTACACAAAAGATATGTTCACAAAAATGTAATAGCAATATCACTGTCGCCGTTCTCTTCTATGAGATGAAAACTTTTATAGCAACTAATTACACATCACATATTCATGCCAACTTGGAAGAATTTGTTGATAGAAAACAAATAAAACTATTAACTATTAAACCAATTCTTGTTTAGCCGGTTTTCTAATAAACGCTGCTTTCCAAGATGCAGCGTTTATTAGAGGGCGGTGTTTACTACAAATGTTCGGCCAAAAGTGCGACGTTTAATAGAGGGCGGCGTTTATCAGAGGGCGCCGTTTATTAGAGGAAGTACGGCACTGATCTGATCTGCAAGTTTGCGCTTTTGAACTCATACGACCAAATTGATGCGAAGTAACGGAAACACGATTAATAAAAAAAAAATCTGCAGTAGAAAATTATTATAACAACAAAATTGATTTTACTTGTGTTAATACCTAAATGTCCATCCCAAAATCAAAATTTCCATTTTGTTCAATTCCATAGCAACGCAAATCACAAAAAAAATTTTTTTCTTTCCCTTTATTACTTGGCTTCGATTCTTCTAGTGGTGTGTTGTGTATTCGATTCTTGCAATATATTATATAAATAAATTAAAAACATAATAGTACTCACGGTTTTTTCAAAAACTTTTTTCTTGCTGGAAATAAAAATCGTTTGTTCAAAAAAATGTCTTTTTCAAAAGATATTTAGAAAAACATTTTCAACATCAATGTCGTTCGATTTGCAATTGAATTAATTATTCTGTGAATACTATTAATTGATATAAAACCGTTGGACTCAATCAGACATAAATGCTTTATTCAAAAGCTCAAAAGCAGTGCTGGTTCCGCAGTTCATCCTTATCACTAACGGATTAATGAAAGAATCTGTTGACGAAGTTGGTTGTCTTTTGAGATGATTCCTGATGATTGGAGAAACACCATAATATTTTTTTCAATTTCCTCATATAGCCAAAAATTTTGCATATTATGCCAGATGAAGCTTCAGGGATTATCAACAGTCGGGTAGAAGCAAATGAACCTTTGTCATAATTACTTCGAATAATTAAAATTGCTAGAATAATTAGAATATTTAGAATAATTATAAGAGTAAGAAGACAATAAGTTCGAATAATTACAAATAATTTACCATTGCTATTATGCATAAAGTGTGAGGCAAGAATCTAGTTCGGACAACGGTTGGATTGATTTCAAAATAAGAAAATTTAAACTGTCTTCTTTGATATCAACAGCAATAACCACAGAGCCCCGGACTAAAACTAGACCAATCAACTTGTTGTGTCGCGAGATGTATGTGAAAGACGTCCTCTCAATTAGACGCTACGTCACGCTGCTGAACCTCAAGGCGAATATCCACTTGAGATAATTGTCTGCAGACCGGACCGGATTGGTTCGCTAGACAACAGACCACGTGAAAACACTACGTCTTCATGTGGTCTATTGTTTTGCGGACGGATCCGGTCCGGTCCGTGGACAATTATCCGAAGTGGATATTCCCCTTAAAGCCGGTTTTCCAATAGAAACAAATTGATACGCGTATCATGTATAATCCCGTCGGTAATATAAATTGAATTCACAAATTATGTTAATGCGCATCTCCACAAGTTGCGGCTACCCCTAGATCCGCCGGTCGGTCAGTGTAAGCAATCCGATACAAATATGATGCTAAAATCATTTGAAAAAACCGTCTGATATATTTTTTTAAACGCTGGACGTACAAATCTTCCGATAATGATAGATTAAATATATAGCCACAAGAGAAATATTTTAGCATTGATTTTTAATTGTTGTTTTCAATTGTCTTTCCTATCAAATGCTTTTAAAAACCTTGATAGTGATTACGCATTACTTTATGACTCATTGTGACGAAATTAATGAACTTTTGAGAAATTCTTCCATTCCTCTGGGGAAATCGAGCTATTATCACAAACCAACGAAAATCTAAAGTTAAATATTGTAAAAAAGAATTGATTGCGATCTTGGAAGGAAAAGCAAAATGACGATTGAAAACATAGATATGAAGTTAGTACAATTAAAGAGAGAATTGGTAAGAAAGGAATTGAATTTCAGAAGATCTTTCCTCTGTAAACCAGATGCTATTTCTAATTTTGTATTGGGTTTTTGAAGTGTTTTCGAAGTCAAATTTTTAAATGATGTTTTGCTAGAAAACTGTTTGTATCAAATGGAACGCCATTCAAGTTCATATTCATAATAATAAAATTTTAGGAGCTTGCGTATAATAAAAGAAATCTTATTTTATTTACTATTGTGGTGGAGTAAAGTCTTTAAAATATCCGTGTTTCTCCTAATACTACCACTGACAATATATTCCTAATTATGAACGAATGTTTACATGAAATAGTTGCCAGATTTGAAATTTAATTCTAAAGTTCATCAATTTTCATAAAAATTTGAACGAAGCACAATTTGAAAGTGCTGATTTCGAATTTGGCTGTCCTTTTGTCAGATTTAACCGAACTTGGGCAATTCGGGCCAAATTTGGACCAAATCGTGAAAGTTCTCCAATTTTCATAACAGTTTCCACGAAGTACATATTAAAGCTGCGGATTTCGAATTTTGAATTCATTTTCTAACATTTGGCCACAATTGGGGAATTTGGCAATGTTGCATATTGAAAATGTTTTATTATTGTTGAAAGTCTATTGTGACACGTTTCGAATGCTGCCTTTAAGCCATGCAACTTCTTGTTGCCTTTAACGGGCCCCCTAAAGGCAAACACGCAGGTAAAACATTTAAGTGTATAAAGAGTATCTAATTACTTGCAAAGACAAGTGCGCATGCTCACAGGAAAATCACTGAGTAAATAGCATTTAACATTGAACCATTTTCTTTAGCTATGTATCGTCTTTAAGTTATCTACCCTTCGTACTTCTGTAATAATAGTGGTAGCAATTTCATTTGACCAAGTACTTTGTCTAAAACTAGTCGAACTCGTATTCTGTAGGAAAAAAAATGTCCTCTCGTGTTTGCCATTGGTGAATTTACACTATTTTGTACAAATTGTTTGTTGACCATTGAGCTCACGAATTTCACGTCCATGCAGATAATTCTAACTAAAGGCAGTAAAACTTCTAAGTAGTGGTTAGCATTGCACTTCTGCAAATTAGAAGTTGGCAATCATTAGTCATCGCGTTATTACGCAGGGATACTGAAGAAATGTTATTTTCGTTACAGTTGATAAAAAATGCATGCATGCTTGAATTGAAACGACTTTCCTCGTATTCAAAGTTGTCGGCTATAGAAAAACCACATTGACGTTGTTATGAGTTCTTAATCTACGTCATATGTACTCCTGAATCTGATACAAACAATGCTAAAGTGATTCTGGAAATAAACTGGAACCGTAAAAGATTTCACTCTTCCATTTTTACTTTTCAATGTTTTGGACGGAAATGTTTTCTAAAGCGTCATTTCTCTGCTTATTCATTCCGTCATCGGATCAGCTCCCTAATTAAGCGGCCATTACTTGTGTTCAGTTTAAAAATATGTAAATATTTGTAATTTTATTTCATTATTTGAAATGCTTTTATTCAAAATTTTTAGTGTCATTTGTGACGACGGGGGACGTGATGTATTGTTGGGTTTTTTTTATCTTAATAAGAGTCTTCACTATCGCTCGACCTTTGTCACTATGACGCATGCGCAGTGGAGATATAGAGCGCGTAGATTAGGCTCAATACACTTTTCCCGAATGTCTTTTCAAATGCCGCATTAATGCCTCGTTATCAGGTTATCGCCTCGTTTCTATGTTTTTTATTGTTTTTGTTATTTCATATTGTTTTCAGTAAGTAATAGTTACTCGTTCTTTCAATTCCCCAGTGGAATAATTAGAAGTAATTAAGAGTTTGAAAAAGAGGTGAAACTTAGTGGCTAGGTTATAACACGGCGTTTAAACAGAAATTTGGGAAAGGTGTAATCGTGAAGACGTCACATAACTTTTAAAAAACATTGCAACAAATTGAGCTTTGGTTATTGAAAGACAATTTACATTCCATAAGTGAGATTCATTGAATCTTTTTTTCAATCAACAATAGAAAATATAAAGGAATTATGAATGCAAGAGAAGATGAATAAATTTCTTTAAATTGGGCGGTATCACGTGGGTGGTATAGAGAATGCTTCAATCAATCCAACCCAGTGGGCAAAATCTACAAAATATTTCTGCGATGATGAACATTTTTATTGAAATAGTGTGTGAATTTCTATAGAAATGCACTCCTTCGCGGTAATTTTTGGGTGTATGCGATTTTAGATAGCAGGTGGCTTTCATTCGTACTCAGTTCAATGAATACACAAACTGGTTTTTATTTATTTATAACACGCCCTTTCTATTTATAAGATTGCAGGTTATATATACGAACATTTGCCTTGCTTAATTCAACAGACCTGTACATATGTCCTAGTAGTACTGAATGAGCAAAAATGTTACAAGTGGTTAATGACAGGGTTATTGATTTAAGTTCGGCAACGTAAAAGAGTTCAAGCTACTTTGAGGAATGAGACCTGGCGTTGATTGTTTTTTGAAAAAATATCGAACTTATAATAATTACCACACGTTGAGAAATATCAAATACACATCCTCCAATGTGGTATATTGTCGGCATATTGAAAGTTCTATTGCCAATTCTAATTCCCAGCGCGTCTCAAATGCGACTTTTAAACATGAATTCACGAGAAGTGCTTTCACTCAAAATGCTAACATGACTTTTATTGCTAGACATCAAATATCAATACCAACCCGAAAAAAAAACGCACACAAAAAAAATTATTTTCTTCCCTTTTTTCAGGTTGAGTTGCAGCATACTGATCGCGGATTGCTCAATCAATTCTTGAACATAAATAAACATATACATCGTCTTAAAGCCGAGGTTGAATGTGAATGGAAACAAAAGTTATGTCGCGAGGATTACGACGATGAAGAGGAACAATTTCTTATAGGCGAAGATATGGAAACGCTTATCGATAAGCACACATATCACTCGGGAGAAATTAAAAGATGTGTGATTTCTACCAACGAGAATATGCACAACAATGGTGTCGTGAAACCAGAGAAGACTGGAACTAACCTTGATCGTTTGGAAGGTGAGCTATCAAAGGTGCCAGATATTTGCCTCAATATAAATACCAACGGCAAAGGCAGTTTCCATTCTATTTTAGTTGGATCCGAAACAACAGCATCAAATCTAGTGGAAGGTATTTCTGTTCATGGTGGAAGTTTCGTTAGCAATACAACTCTCGCACTACAGCAGCTTCCGGTAAATGACGATTCCGACACAAATATCGTCACGTCGTCCCAGTGTCGTCTAGAGGAAAATTACGACGTTTACAGTGACGATGACGTGTTTACAAACAGTCCAAGCTGTGACTTTATAGATAGAGAAAAAGGTTTTCCAAAGAGATTTTACAACAGCCTGCCAAAAGATATGTATCGCACGAGCAAAAAGAAAAAGAAGTCACTAAAAGTGCGTTTTACTTTGGAAAATATTTCGGAAACGGATGAAGATTACGTCGTCACGCGCGACGCAAATAACAACTTTACAGTTAATGAAAAAACCGAAGACTGTGTGACCAGGAACACCCTTAAGTCCTGCTTGAAGACAAGTACAAATCTCAAAAACTCCGAATCAACCTTTAAGAATGATTGTATGGACAGACACTACTCCCCAACGCCTCTACCAAAATCACCTTCAGACTATAAAGATTCGACCAAAAATGACAATGCATCAATACTTAGGAAAGTCTCTCAGGAATTACAGAGTAAACGACTGAGACAAACTTCACCACTCCATCGCAGTGCCTCCTTGCGAGTTTCCAAAAAGTATGATTGGAACGATCAGGACATGATCGGCACCAAAGAAATGATTCTGGAGATTTTTAGAAAAAGATCCGACCATTGTTTAACGAAATCTCAGAGCTTGATATCGCTCGTTTGAGTTTGAAGTGTGTTGCGTACAGATGCCATGCCAGTCGCAACAACCAACAAAATCCTTTAAAAAAAACTTCAGCCTTGATATAAGTGCTCCTAGCACTTAAAGTAATCATTCAACTTTGCTTAATGAGTCTTTGGACGTCTGGTAGAGATTATTGCAAAACATTCCAAGGAAACAATCTTCTGCAGTCAAACTATGTTCACTCGTAGCAACATTTGTCAGCGGATGTCTGAAGTTCGTGGTTGCTTCAAGGCATGGCCGTATGATGTGACAAAAAAATGGAGGATTCCAATGTTTCTTTTCAAAATTAAATATCGATTATTTCAATAGGCACATTATTCTGTTGACTTTAAAGCCTGGTTCAAACCTGTCGATTACGATGATTACGACGATTAAAAAACATTAATCGTCGCAATCGCTAATCTCCAGGTGTGGACACTCTCAAGTATTTCATGAGTAATTAGTAATCAATCGGTAATTTTTGATATTTTATTATGACGATTACGAAAATTTTGACATTGGGCGATTACGACGATTACACTGAATTTTAATCGTCAAAATCGCCAAGTCTGAATCAGGCTTAACTGACTATGAAATGAAATAGCTCTTCTCCACAGATTTTACAGACCTCTTGTTACAACTCTGGAAAGAATTTCCTAAAACCTCCATAATTATGTTTGTATAAATTTTCCTTTAAGTTCGTGTTAGTTTTAAAAGTAGCGGTCATTTTATCTTAATCCAGTGGGAAAAATCGTCAAAATATCACCGTGATGAAGAGCATTTTCATTGAAATTGCCGGTATACTTTTATAGAAATGCGCTCTTTCGCATTGATTTTTCAATAAATTTAGCTACTATGCATGTTTGAAAGTCTCTAATTTTCGTTTGAAAGAAAAGTGACATTACTTAATAATTTGCTCGTTTAACCCAGTCATAAATAACAAAGTTTTGACCGTAAACTTAAATGATAACAAAGTTTTGACAAAGTTGAATGGTTTGAACGCACGGATGGACTTAAGCAGGATGTATGCCAATAGAGGAACCTTGTCTTAAGTTGTAAATATCTGGCTTCATTATGAAAGAACTCCACACAAATTCTGGATTAAGATGATGTGTTGATTTAAGATGGTGTGGATAGAAGTATCATTAGCCTTCTTCAATAATTCTTCAAAGATGTCTTCAAAGAAATTAAGTTTGACGCATAAAGCTTTACGATGAGTAGATCCGATTAAATCATGCGCTCTTTTGCTGCAAAACATCCAGACCAAAGGGCAGTAAAGGCGACACAATGTAAGCAGTGTATAAAAAAATCGGTCTGTTTTTGAGATAAATAAATTTCTTATCGTCATCAAGACTTTCGTTTTAACTGAAGCCATTTTACAAATATCCCTGACATGAGGTTAAAAACTAAGTTGATTGTCCATCTTCACCTCTAGGAGTTTGACCCCTTCAGAGCTTTTTAGTTGAAATGAACCGATATTTATGCTTTTTGCGTTCTTTGACCCGGTAAAAACTGCCTGGAATTTGTCAGGATTTGCAATCATGTCGCTATTGGAAAACCAATCTGTAATTATAGAGAGGTTTGTTGAAAGGCGACGAAGAACACTGTCTATGTCCAGATCGCATACATAAAGGGTGTTGTGATCGGCAAAAAATTCAATTTCTGGCATCTTTTGTAGAAAATAGAAGATCGTTGATTGGCCCAAGCAGGGAACATTGTGACGTTATTGTTTCATTTAGGCGCTCAAAAAGACCATTTTCTTGCGGATGAAAAGCTGAGGTAACACACCATTGTTTTCAGAGAGATTTGTAATGAGTTCTTGAAAAATTCTCTTCGCTGATCGACTATTTGAATTGTCATACAGCAATATCTGTACATGATTTATCTTTGAGTGGATTGGCCTCTGTCCATTTCGAGAAGCAGTCAATGCAAACGAGTAAATGTTTGTACCCGTTTATTTCTGGTAGACAGAAACTGACCTCAATCTGTTATTAACTCTGATGGAACAGGAAAACTTTTCAACTCAGGAGAAATCAATTGTTGTATATCACCATGCTTTAGCACTTTTGACATGCTTTATCAAAATTGCTGATATTCCCCAGCATATTGTGCCAGAAAAATGTTTTTGAACATTTTTGATAGCTTGGATTTTTGTGACGCCATCGCATTTGACTCACAGTGATCCTCTATACCTTGGTGGACATGATTGATTATCCGTTCCCTTTCCTCTCGTCTCATCTCCAGTAATGCAAATATTCCTATTATTAGGTATTGTTTTACGTGTCTGACTACAGTCAGTTGCTATTGCATCTGTTTTCTGGTGGGGCCACGGCTTAGGTTGGAGGCTACAAAGCATTTGAAACTCTCATGAGTAGCTACAGACGTTGTATCATCTACCCAATTTCCTTTACATGGCATGGGTCAACTCGGCGTTGCGGTACATTCACTCGCGCATTGTGAATTGCCACCAAGAAGAATTCAACTCCGACCTCTCGCATGAATACCGAGAATTATGGTGCCACTGCTGGTTTTCCGTAAGTTTTTCTCTTGTCCTTTGTGGTAACCTGTGAATGTTCACAAGAAACAGAACGCAACAGAAAAGTATAAAATGTTACATGGAATACAAAGGTTACCAGAGAATCATTTTGATAAATAAATAAATAGGTCCTGAATGGCAACGCACTAAAACTCGGAAAAAGTTCTGGCATTCTCCGCATATCCACATAGCAGATCAGAAAGCTTTAGGATAGGAATTGCTCCTAATTAATTTTTCTATCTCTTCTATCTCCACGTGGTGTGTCATCTCTCATATGAAATCACTTCTCTAGCAATTTTATTTTCAAAGCAATAGTTGAATGTTTTTACATCAAACAAAATCGAATGAGTCGAATTCTCATTTTAATTGTTATTACACCGCAGCGAGTCTTTATCCCCTAGTTTATAATAACTCTCCTTCCAATTTATAAGTAGAAAAAGGGAGTCTTTTTTAAATAGGGAAGTCACTATTTCCTAGCTAACAATGATTTTAGGGGAAATAGTTTTCTCTGTTTTATAATGTCTGGGATTATCACTGGCGCATCAGTGGCGGATCTAGAGGTATGTTGAAATTTGTGTAGGAGAGCATTAACATAATTTGTGAATTTTATTTATATTACCAATGGGATTATTTGAACGCTTTTCTTTTATGGTTAGATTGCTAACACTCTCCTACACAAATTTCGACATATCTCTAGATCCGCCACTGCGCATCTATATCAGCCTAGATTCTTTAAAAATAAAGTGTCTCTCGCTTATGATATTGAATGTATCATATTGAATCAATTTTCATTTTTTGAGTTTAGTTCCCCTTTAAAGTGGAAGGTCATTTGTAACAGGAATTTTCAAAAACATGAGAACCAACAGGAACGTGAACAGCTTTTGCAATTGTTACAACATGGAGATTTTGTAATTATTTCATCATATAATTTGTTAGGAAAAAAAATCACATTTTATTGAAAATAAGATAATAGAAAAATAAAAAAAATAATCCTAGGCTGGGATTTGAATTGTCAAGTTGATGATATCAAAACACAACATTTCATTACGTGAAACAACATAAGATCACGTAAAGATAATGAACTTTTATATGTAGAATTGAGGCTTGCACGATGCTGATATGAGTAGAAATAGAATACCGTATTTCCTCTAATAAACGCCGCGGCGTTTGTTACAAATTCAAGGTTTTGGATGCGGCGTTTAATAGAGGGAGGCGTTCATTAGAGGGCGGCGTTTATTACAAAATGAAAAATTGGACAGAAGCAAACTAAAACAATAATGCTTCCTTATCCTTAAAAAGGTTACAAAAGATTGTGTGAAAATGTTTTACACAAAAGATATGTTCACGAAAATGTCAAAGAAGAGCCATATCACTGTCGCCGTTCTCTTGTATGAGATGAAAACTTTTTTATACTTGTTGTTTTACCTGTTTTCTAATAAACACCGCTTTTCAAGATGCGGCGTTTAATAGAGGGAGGCGTTTATTAGAGGGCGGCGTTCACTGCAAACGTTCGGCTATGAGTGCGGCGTTTAATAGAGAGCAGTGTTTATCAGAGGGCGGCGTTTATTAGAGGAAGTACGATAACTGAGAAATGGTCTGAAAACGAGCATCTGTTTATTATCAACAGAGCATTCAAACAAAGTAAAAAAAATGATTATCTCATAAGTAAACTGCTCAACCTTATGATAGTTCATTATCTTTAAGTAATTTTTATAATAAGGCCTTTTTTATAAGAATCAGTGAAAGATTTATAATTGCCACCCATTGAGCTGAGCGTGTGTGCGTGTTGGGCGTTTGCATTTATCAGCCGTGCTGGATCTCAGATTTGCACGTTGCCTTAACTGTTCAAACTGAATTCACAACCAGTTTCTGAAATTTGAAAGGTAAGCGAAACAATGATGTTTTGAAAAAATCAGGTTCGTGCTAGAGAAAACGCGAATAGGATAGTCTTCTTGATTGGTCAAACCATGCATCATCCGGGTCTTTTTGGTCATTTCCCGGCCCATTTCCCCTCACGTGTTATTTCCTTTGAGGAAAAAAAAGTCAACGCAAGTCAAGGCGAAGAAAAAACAAATAAGTTCATCAGTGAAAAAGATTTCTGTGTTTGGCAAACTTAGAAATAACACACTTACTTCCATATTTTGTGGAAGACCTTCCTCTCCGAAGGAACAGACACTTCCCTTTGTGGAAGAACAGATACTTCCCTTTGTGGAAGAACAGATACTTCCCTTTGTGGAAGAACAGATACTTCCCTTTGTGGAAGAACAGATACTTCCCTTTGTGGAAGAACAGATACTTCCCTTGTGGAATATCAGAAATCCCTTTGGGAAACAGATTCAAAACAAACTACGTTGCCATGATGCAATGGTTGCAAAATTTACCACATTTTTTGAATTCGAACAGGTTTTTACCTGCCACCTACTCATGTGCTATTGATAGTTTCTTAGAAATATGGTTGAGAACTATTTCAACTGTTTTCACAAATGGAAGGACTGATAGTTGTATCTTAAGTTTGCTAAACACAGTAAAGCAGCATTTAGATTCATTATTTGTCTGGAATACAACTGAATATCATGTAATTAGGGAGCCTTTGTGGCAATATATACGCATGAAATGCCCTTCGTTTGTTCCTATGGACAGTACAGCACAATTCAGTCAAATTTTTCAGTCTCAAGTTTTTAGTGACCTTGCCTTGACAGAAAAAGAAAAAATTATTTCGTCAGTAAAACAGTCAGGTTTTTGTCAAGAGTGTTTAAGACCTGTCAGCACTAATTGTTAAACTTTAGTCCATTACATTACCCTCCAAGATGTCTTGTCACAGCAATTGATACCAAAAGAGTGGCCATTGTTACTAGAACGTAGAAACATGAACAGCACGATTGACTGTTCAGTTTGTCAGAAGTCATGCACTGTCGTTGAGACTGAAACCCAAGCAAGTTCAGTTTTGTTTGTTGAGTTAAGTCCAAGTATCATGAGCTCAGTACAATTTGCGGAAAATGTAACTGCATTTGGTTATACTTACAACTTAGTCTCAATGGTTCGCCATCTTGGTGCACATTTTTCTTGTGCTATTGTTGAACAATCATGTGTTCTAATAGATGATATGAAGTTAAAATGTGCATCATATGAAACTGTTAATGACTTGTATTCTGCTAATTCTTCTGGTTGGTTTTTTGGAGTTTATATTAGAAACTCTGAGCAAATAGAAGCACCTGTTCATTTTGATCATGATTATATAAATGAAACTTCCTATGGGTGCAGTTCTCACTCAGATTCAGGCTCTAAACCTGAAAGTGTTATGTTATATTCATTGATTGATCATGATTATCCTGGAAAAAAATTTGAAGCCAAAAAGTGTAAGGTTCTTGACATGGATGGTATCTTACCCTCTTTCATCAATGGTCAAATGAGAGTGGAGGAAATGAAGAATTTGCAAGATTCCTCTAAATCGACAGTGAATTATCAATTGCAACCTACAAGAAAAAAGGCCACCGAAGATAAACAAAAGAGGAAGAAGACAAAAAAGCGTAAGAAATCTAATATGAATGGTTTTCAAACTCACTTTGCTAATGAGGCAAGAGCTAAAGAAGAATTTCCATAATTCTTTAAAAATGACAATTCATAAATGTATAATTTGTCATGAAGCTTGGCCAGTCAGAGATAACTCTATCAGGGATCAAAAAAATTATATTTGTACGCGATGTGTAAGGTATTCCCAAAAAATTTAGTGTAGAAAATGGTACTGTTCCTTGTTCAGTTCCACCAGAACCTCAAGGTTTGACTCAGTGTGAAGAAATGTTAATAGCGAGAGCGTTTCCTGTCATGCAGATATACCTAAAACCAAAATATGGCACTGTTGCTTATAAAGATCATTGCGTCACTTTGCCCCACAATGTCCAGACAGTAGCAAATATTCTCCCTAATCTCCCTAAGGACTTGCAAGTTGTAGTATTTTCTATCAAAGGGCAAAAAAGTTCTGATGATACGAATTTTAAGGTAAGAAGAGAACATGTGTTGAATGCACTCTTATGGTTGAAAGATAACAATCCTTGTTACAAAGATGTAATTATAGACCAGCATCGTATAAATTCATTACCTATTGATGATGTAATTTCAATCAATAATGAGGACATTTTAGAGGATGATGCACAGAACTTACCTGATACTGGCAATGAGAGTAATGATGTCCCCTCTTTGAAATTTATTCCTGTTGTTGATAAACAACCCTTAGAGCATGTCAGACTGAACAATTCTATAAACCAGACTAATAATTATTTGGATATATCACCCAATCCATTTAGTGAGTTTAATACACATTGCCTTGCAATAATGGCATTCCCAGTGCTCTTTCCCAATGGCAAGGGAGACCCAACAAATAAATCTTTAATAAGACAAATTAGTGCAAAAGAGAATGAAGCATTAAGTGTACATTTGAAACACCTTATCAGATTTGGAGAAAATTTAAATGGAAGATGGGTATACAGATTTGCTGCTCACCCAAGGTTTGGTTTTTGGGCTTATAATATGCTATATAGAAAGAGACTTCTCGCAGAAGGAAATTTCTATATCAAACAACATCAGGAAGATATTCCGACAATAGATGAACTAAGAGAGATGCTAAGAAGTAATACTTATAACAACATCATGAATAAAATTCAGTATTATGCCAAATATATATCAGGTACTAATTCTTATTGGTATCAGGTGAAACAACAGCTGAAATCAATGCTGGAACAAGTTGGATCACCAACTATTTTTTTCACATTGTCTTGTGCTGAATTCCATTGGCCAGAGTTTCATACGTTGTTTGGAGATTTCAACATTGCTACTAATGAAGTTCAACGCCAAAATGTAATAAATTACCCTCATATCCTAGATTGGTTTTTTACGCAAAGAGTAGAATCTTTCGTAAAATACTGGCTTTACAACATTTTGGGTGCAGTGTGGCATTGGTATAAATTTGAATTTGCTGTTCTCAGGGGTGCTACTCATTGTCATGTACTTGCAAAACTTGATTTTGACTTTGGAATTTGTGATTATACTGCTAAAGCATTAAGAGCTTTTTAGTGTAAAGAAAAAATTAAACTAGGCTTGCTTAATGCAGAATCATGTGAGGAAATAATAATGGAAGTCAAAAATGCAGAAAAAAAAGTGTGTGACTATTATGATTATTTAATTAGTTGCACGAATCCTGTACCACATCAAGAATGGACTAAACCAGCCATCCATCCTTGCAGAAAAACCTATGAGGAAGCTATGCAGGATCAGAATGAAGATTATGCTGACTTGCTTAATTCTGTTCAACGACATACCAAATGTAACTCTGAATATTGCTTAAGAACTAAAAACGATGGTGATCAATATTGTAGATTTCATTATCCATTTAATTTGCAAAGTGATACACATATTGAATACAAACAAATTATAACAAAATCTGGTCATGTCATACGACCTGAAATAGTTGCAAAACGTAATGATCCTAGACTAAACAGAAATCAACAAATACAGCTGCAAGGTAGGAGAGCAAATTGTGACATAAAACTGGTCATAGACCATCATGCATGTGTTGAGTATTTAGTTAAGTATGCTTCTAAGGGTGAAAAAATGTCGTCTATTGCCAGGAATGCTTTTGTGGCTGTTGTATCTAATGTATCTGATGCAACTTCAACACAAAGTGCTATAAGAAAATTAATGGTTGAGTGTGTAGGTGAACGTGATATGGGAAAACCGGAAGTAATGCATCAGATATTATCACTTAAACTGTACACATGCTCATTCCAAACAGCCATCATAAGCTTAAAACGATGTAAAATTAAACAAAATGATATCTCAGTTGAAAAGTCACATCTCGAGCTTTATGCTGAACGGAAGTCTTCTGTTCATAATTTAAACGAAATTAATTTAGTAACTTTTTTTGCCACCTATTCTAGTGACAATGGCAAAGTTGTTAAAAGGAAAAAGCCTGTAATTGTTCGCACTATTCCGAATTATAGTTCTAACCCAAATAGTCTAAATTATGGAATTTATTGTAAAAATCAATTAATTAAGTTGAAACCATGGAAATATACTGTGACCAATGCTTGGGATAATGAACCAGAATGTGATGCCACTTTTGTGAGAAAATGGAAAGAATTTTTATTGTCTGAAATTGGACAAAAAGCCATGCCACAATGGCGGAGACTTCTTACAGATGCCACTAATTATTTCAATGAGGAAAGTTTTTTTGAAAATGATTCTGACAATGCTGAACCTGCCTCAGAAGAACTTGAGGAATGGATGTATGTTGCAAGAAAGGCCCCTTTGTCAGAAGGTATGTCATTTTCTTCCCATCAAATACAACAGATGAGAGAAGTATATTCCTCAACACAACTGAATGAAATACCTTTTTGGTTAGAAAGTGTAAAAAGTTCTACCATAGTAATTCCAAATCAGACTCGGCCTGTTGATGTACTATTATTAAATAGAAAACAATCCATAGCATACAAAATAATACGTGACCACTACAATGAAAATGTTTCACTCCCCCATAACATTGATTATTACTGGTCAAAGTGGATCAGGAAAAAGCTTTTTAATTAATGCATTAAAAAGCTTGCTTCAAGAAACTTGTGTATTATGTTCTTACTTTGGAATAGCATCACACAACATTGAGGGAGTTACATTACACAGTTTGTTGCAGTTACCAATCAAGGGTCTACATCAACGCGAATTAACAGGAAAATCATTAGTAAAATTGCAACAAAGATTACAGAATAAGCGTTATATCATCATTGATGAATTTTCTGTAATTGGTCAAAGGATGTTGGGCTGGATAGATCGACGTTTACGTCAAGCCACTGGTGTACTTGATGAAACATTTGGTGGATTTTCTATGATTTTGGTTGGTGATATTGCTCAATTGCCACCAGTTAGTGACAAGCCACTATATCATTCAAAGCCAGATAATAGCACTGCTTTAATGGGTTATTGTGCATATCGAGAAATACAAAATGTTGTACAACTGGAGGTTAATGAAAGAGTTAAAGATCCTTCCCAAGAACAATTTCGAAACATCCTACTCCGATTAAGAGATGGGGTTAGCACTATTGAAGATTGGGAGACTTTGAGCTCCCGTAATGCAATCAATGTCAACACACAGTTACTTGACACATATCTCCGATTAGCTTTTTCAAACAAGACAGTGGCAGATCACAATTTCAATTCTTTAACGGCATCCTGTCCAACCATTTACCCTATTAAGGCAAAACATAATATACCGAAAGCGGCTAAATTATCACCTGATGACTATGGTGGACTTGAGCCTCTTATTCACTTAGGTATTAATGCACAGGTTATGGTGACTAGAAATCTTTGGGTTCAAATGGGTTTGTGTAATGGTACCATGGGTACTGTACAATACATAATATACAAGGAAAATCAAATGCCGCCAACTTTGCCAAATGCAGTCATGGTTAAATTTGATAAGTATACTGGTCCTACATTTCACAATTCGGGTTTGATCCCTATTGTACCTGTACTTTCGACCACAGATGAAAATTTGGAAAGAATTCAAATTTCTCTAAAACTTAGTTGGGCTATAACCATACATAAATCTTAAGGTTTAACTGTTGATAGAGCTATAGTTGACTTAAGCTTGGTTTCCAATAAAATTATTTTTGTTGCACAACGGTTGTGCAACCGTTTTTCAGAACTTTCGCACAACAAGCCTGAATGTTGTGCAACAAAAGATATGTTGTACAACACCTGTTGCAGAGATAGAAAAAAATCTATCTCTGCAACAATTTCCTACACTTGTTGCACAACAAAGTGCTGCAAAACGGTTGTGCAACAAAAATAATTCTATTGGAAACCAAGCTTTAGGCACAACTGAAAAGGTTGCTGGACTAGCTTATGTTGCTTTATCACGTGTCCGTACACTTGATAGTTTAGTTATTGAGCCTTTTTCTTTTGAACGTCTTCTTATGGTAAGAAATGCTGCAAATTTTGCGTATCGTATCAGAGAAGAGGCACGACTTAAAGAGTTAGACAGATTAAAATCTGAAAAATATGAAGCTTGACGATTTTTCCTTTTTTGTAGAATGTCATCTGCATCAAGGAAATCAAAAAAAGGTATATTCTTCTGATTATAAATTTTTGTATGCAATTCAAAACATTAATTTCAGTTTTCTATCTTTACTTTCTTTTTGTTTGAGTGTGAGAGAAATTCACTTGACAAAGTGAATAAGAAATCATTCTAAGCCTCTATGGTATTTGTCCCTTATTATGAAGCAACAAC
This sequence comes from Turritopsis dohrnii, assembly GCA_027922465.2. Taxonomy (NCBI): domain Eukaryota; kingdom Metazoa; phylum Cnidaria; class Hydrozoa; order Anthoathecata; family Oceaniidae; genus Turritopsis; species Turritopsis dohrnii. The sequence continues at coordinate 1,752,279 of BQMF02000014.1, forward strand.
TATGTATCCATTAATCTTTTGTAGCACTTCCACCTAATAATAATACTCAAACAGCTCGTATGCATAAGACTGTGGAGTCAAAATCTGCAAAAGTTCAACAAATCAGTAAGTTACTCTTTATCTAATTTTTTATCCTTATTTGTTTTTCTTTACCTTAACACTGTCTCTTGATATAGTTGCGCCTTCCTTTCAGATTAATTTTCATTGTTCATTTTAGCCACGCCATCAAGCCCACTCAAATTACAAAACAATCAAACTACTCCCAAAAAAGCGCAATCTGATGGTAAGTGAGTTTTGTACAGCAAAAACGATTGTTTTAATGGCGAACTAAAGTAAACATGAAAAATGCCTCTATTTTTTTATACACATGAGTGCAATAGTGAATGAATAACTAAGCATAATTTATTAAACAATGCGTGCCCATATATTTTATGTAAATTAAACATGAACCTTGGAAAACTTGTATTGTTCTAAAAAAATATAACAGTAAACAGTAGCAAAGAGAGAGGTTAAGTGACATACTGCTGATGTCATATCAAATGAGGTCTTGAATCGGAAGACATTGATACTAAGGTTTAAGCGACCTGTCCGCAGCTGCAATAAGTTTCAAATTGACCAAATCCTCAACTCATTAACGATTCGGTTCTCCTTTAGAATTGATAGGATATATCAAATCAGTTTCACCATGTCAACGGTCTCGCAAAGATAATACCTTCTTTGATGCACAAATTCAAACTAATGACAGCACAAAGAAGATACGAGTAATGGAAAATTCTACCACAAGTAGGAATCTGTTTTTCAACAAAAGTCAGCTAAAATCACCTGTCAAGCTATCTGGTCTTTCACCATCTGATACCGCATTAATGTTTTTCAATTCAAATACTGGTTCAAGAATAAGTGATGCTCCTGATATAGCATTTAAGTACTCACAAGCAGCTTTTCGAAAAGTTGAAGATCTAGCAGATCTTGCAGTTAATACAGTGTTGGCTATTCAAGGATCCATACGCTGGTTGGAGGATACACGATCGGTTGCCTGTGGCCCAAGGATGATAAACACTTCAGAAATGTTCGACAAGCATTGCTTGCAGATGAAACAGCATCTATTAAATTATCAGTGTGGGGAGATATGATACCCGAAATTAAAGAAAATGTTGATTACAGCTTTACCAGCTTGGTCATTGATAACTTCAATGGGAAGCGATTGGCTACTACTTCATGTACACAAGCAAGCATTTCGCTTACAGAGTTAAATATTGATTGGTCAAAGTATGATATAAAGCCACTAACAGTTAAGTACTGCTGTCCTAAAGTCGATTCAGTAAAGGTAAATGTTTATTTACAATGTGCTAATGTGAGCTGTCGACGCAAAGTTGTTCCATTCCCTGCGGAAACGAAAGTGCGCTGCACCAAATGTGATCGCGTTATGAAAGTCGGTCGTTGTTCACGCAGCATAAATGTTGATATAACCATAACGCACGCAGAAAAACAGATAGTGGTAACAGCATTTGCAGACACTCTGAAAGCTGTTATGGCCATTGGTGATCTGTCTGAAGATGAAATGGAAGATAAGATGCTCGATTTAGAGAACTTTGATTATACTGTTAACAATAAAAACATTATAATCTCATTGCAAAAGCATTCATAATTTTGTTTTTGCCCCTAAACTTGTTCCCTTTGTTTGTTAGAAACCTAATATCATCAGTTGGTTAATACTCAACTTGACTCAATGTGCCAGATTTAAATCAACTATTTTGATAGGGTTTTCCAATTGCCATCTTCTGTTTTTGCTCTCTTATTATCTTCAGTTGATATATTATATATTTCATGTATTGATAATAATCTTTATATCAATATGAAAACTTAAACATTGTAAACAGAAAAAGAAAAAAACGTTAAACTACAAGTATACTTAATGTTGATATCATTCTTATTAAGAATAGAACTTAAGACCCAGTTTATAAGAGCCGCTGGACGAGATTGCAACGAATATAAATATAAAGATCCCTACATTGTAACACCCTATTACATGATACAAATTTGAATGTGTAAGATCTGTTGCAACATTTGTTCTGAACTTACCAAATTCTTTCGTTCACGGCTAAAAAATATGGTTGCTCATTTGTAGCAAAATTCAACATACGCATTTGCATTCACATTCAAGAAATTTTTATTCACATTCAAAAAAATTATATGCACATTCAAGAAACTGTTATTTACGTTCAAGGAATTTTTTATTCATGTTCAAGAAACTTTACATTCTTAAGTAAATTTTCTTTCACATTCAAACAAAAGATTCCTTAACACTTAAGAAGTTTTTATATACTTGATGCATTCATATTCAACAGCGTTTTTTTTTATGCAAGACAAAATTATATTCAAGGATATTCCGTAACCTAAATCTGGTCTGCAAAATTAGCAGAAAAACTGAGATAACCGCATGGCGTATGAAAATGGCAGGAATAACATGTGGAAAATGTTGAACAAGATGAAAGAACAGTGACTGAGAAGATGGTGTAAGGGAAATAATGAAAGAGTTTTCAAATTTTCTGGATGAACTGTATACGATCATCATTTTGTTTATTATATACCTGGGAATGGTACAGATGTGTGGGTAAACGTTGCTCATCAGTTTTACTACGAATTTCAAGCAATGGAAGCTGAAGGTAAAGAAAATTATTACAATTTTTTAACAATAAATTTCATAAAAACCACCAGTTTTCTGGCATCTTTTCTTTTAACAATTTTCTTCATACAAATTGCAACGGCAATGTATTTCGTCAAACTGATCATGAGAGTAATGGGCACAGCATACCAACTATTGAATGTTTGTAGTCATTTAGGACACTTGAATATGGATAATGATGTTACATTTGATCTTTCTCCCAAGAATCAACCAAGCGGTATCTTATTTTACCGAAGGTTGGAATAGGCATCCTATTAGAAAACCGAAAGAAATTGGTCGCCACAAAAGATGTGGATGAATGGAATGATGGATGTTCGAAATCGAGAACAACATCAAGTTGCTGATGTTTTTTCCACTCCTGGATCAGATGACCTTTCTTGGTTCGGCTTTGATCCAAGAGCTCCTTCTCCTTCTGATGATGGTCTTTCATCAGTAGACGTTGAAGACGTATCGAATCCTTTTCCAGAAGATGTTTTGGAACGCATATTGCAACTTAATTTTTTGAGGGATTCAGAAAGCTTTGGCGTTGATATCTTTATTGAAGCTAAAGGCTTAATTCAGAGCGTTTGAGAAAACATTTTCTTTTCTTCCTCGTTAAGAAACTTATTTCGCTTCACGAATTTTAGTTACAGATTTCCAATAGTGCTACAAAAATACAAGAATCAAAATTAGTCTCAATTTTTTCTGGACATTTTGTTGGGAATTTTAAGAAACGAGGGATTTTCAGTTTTGCAGAATTTTGTCATTACTAATAAAAGAAAAGAAAAAGTTTTACCAACTGTAGTTTTCGATTCCCCAAACCCACCTTTTTCACCTGGTCGGATTTGATCTTATTTTATTACATTCCCTTTTACACTGGAACAACTGTTATCAATAAAATGAATATAACCTTATGCTGTTGACGAACCTTTTCTTGGATTTTGATACTTATTTCGTTTTGCTTTTACTGCCGTCATAAAACCCCATCTCAAAATTTTCCATAATTCATTCATTTATCAGGGACGTAGCAAGATATTTTGATTCTACGTCCTTGTTTATTCCCCTCGCATCTGGTATTTTTCAAAAATCTGTTTTTCGCCTGTTCATGTATCGCTAATCAGTTTCCATTAGTGACCGATAATTTAATGACCAGATCTGAGTTACCGAAATTCCTTGAATAGTAATTTTACACCTTGCATGTAATTTTTTTTCTTGAATATGAATAAAAATTTTCTTGAACATGAATAAAAGTTTTTTTGAATGTTAATTATAATTTTGTTGAATATGAATATAATTTTGTTGAATGTGAACAAAAATTTCTTGAAAGTAAATGACAGTTTCTTGAATGTGCATATAATTTTGTTGAATGTTAATAAAAGTTTCTTGAATGTGAATGTAAATATTTATCTTGAATTTTGCTACAAATGAGCAACCATAAAAAAAAACGTGATCTTTTTTAATTTCGTTCATATGAAAACTTGTATCAACAAACTAGACTATAATTTGGCCCTGCGGGTATTTTACGCCACTGCCCTCTCAGCTTACAAGGTCCATACACGCCCCCTGGCTTTGTTATGATAGTAAATGTTTTCCATGAAATGACACGTGCCTTAAGGTACAAGATTACATACTACATACATAAAATCACGAAATTAGAAATACCAGCGAAATTTTCTGCCTTTAATGGCGCTACGACATGGGTCACGTGACTTTTCGACTTTTGGTGCAGCACCAAAAGTCATTTTGAGGCGAGGAGAAAAAGTAAGGAAAACAACAAGGAAAACAGACAAGAAATCGAACTTTATAACCCACCAAAATATATTCAACACAAATAGTGGACTAAATATAGTGGAGGTACAAATATCTATTCAATTTCCAAAAGAAACAAACAGTTTATATGCCTTGTTGTAGAAAATTTTATCAAACATCATGAAAATTCTTCATTTTTTGCTTTCTTGAGCATTAAAACGTTATCTTTGAATTATTGCATATATATCTGTACTTAGTGACACCTGTCTTGTCCAAATAATGAAAGAAGAGTGACTTCCAGATTTTCATCTTCAGTCAGAAGATGATTTGCTTCATGTCAGAAGCAAATCAAAACAACACTGCTTCGTTCTCTTCACTCAGTAAAAAGAAACAATTAAGCGGACCAGATCAACTATTAGCGGACTCAGTCTTATTATTCATGTTCCTCATATTACTCATATTATTAAATACTTATTCAAATTTTCCAGCTGGTCTTTAGATTCAATGATCACGAGGCTAGCTATTTAATGTAAACAAAATTACGTGATCGCCGTGCCGTAGCTCCTTTAAGGTACACAAACTTGCATTTTTTGAATATGGGCGGCACTTAGTGAAACTATATGCTAGTAAAAGTAAATGGTGAACTAAACTTTCCTTAAATTTCAAGAATGTCATAATCTTTCTTTTTATATATTTCCCCATAGGGCGAAATATATGTTAAAACCGGCAGTTTCCTTCTCCTCCTCCTCCTTCTTCTCCGTTCACTTTTATAGCCGCGGTTCAGAATGGAATTTTCGCCTAGCCGCCAAAGTAGATAAGAATAGAGGCTAGTCTACAGTCAAGTAGCACGCCATGTTTTTTCAGACCTCAGTGCGAATGGGCTGCAGAAGATTTTTGTTTTTTCCACTAGCTTTTAAAATGATTCAAGAGAATTCAACGTTAAATGATGGAAATAAATCGTTTTAGTTCAGTATTGTCTTTAAAGGTTTCGTAAAAACTTTTGAAGAAACATGTAGAAAACAGAAAAATATTGTTTTGTTTTTATTTTGTTGATGACAAAAATGCTATGTGTATGATGATGATGATTGGTAATTAAATGCTTGGAACATTGAAGCTGCGATTTCAGTGCAAAGGCGAAAATTCACTATTAATACAGGCTGAATATTTATTTTTATTTTACGTCCTGATATAATGTGAACTGAAAACACATATATGATGTATATACCAGCTATAAAAGGAAACCTTTTATGTGGAGAACAACCAGTTCAACCAGTTAATTCAGAAAGTACATTAAAAAAAAACAGCAAGTAAAAATGTGATGTCACATATGCAACAAGATTCGCAAAAATGCGACTATATATTTCCCCAAAGTTGCAAAACTTTTATCAGTTATTGTGTGTACATAGAACACCATAAGAAAAGTGGTATAACTACCATCAACGCAAATAAAAATGCTGTCCGTACTAATCAGGGTAGATTTCAGTTTAATACCATAAAAGAACTTATTTCGAACTTATTATGAAATGAAGATATTCATGGTCATATGACATGGTTTCTCTTATAATTTTGCTGAGGAGTTAAAAAAAGTTATGAGTTATGAGAAGTTATTATGGACAAAGCTTAAAATTGGAACACCTAAATGCAACTAATATTCCCCCTTAAACAACTGAATATCAACTGCATAAATGTGTATAAGGTAAATTCATCATAATAAACGTATGATCTTCATTGCTGCAGAAGCTTGACATCCTTTTTCACAGTAATATCATGGCAAACAATCCAATTCAACAGAACACAGCTTTTCGTAACTCGTATTAAACTATTTTACAACATCATACAATGAAATTTGTTTACAAGTTTACAAAAGAAGAAAAGAAAATTGTCAAACCTAATTTTAATACTACAGTCTAAGTATTAAAAATACTTTGGGGTAGACAGCAAATAACTATTAAAAACATTAAAAACTGCGTAGCATTTCAAATTAGGACAAGAGTTATTTTCCAAAAAGAGATGGTCTTAAAGTGACAATTTATAAAATTAAATTCAAGTATTCAGAATAAACATCTCAGTCACAAAAATATGTGGACATTTATTATTTACCGTGATAAAAATGACTTTCGTAAATCTCAAATGAAAAAAACAAACAGATTTTGATAGTGAAAATACACATCCATAACCAAATCACTACGAAGCTAAAAAAAGAAATTTGAGTTCTGGTTTGATTTAATTTACAGATACTTATGTTGGATTGTGTTTTGATTTAAGTTTGTTGTTTGTGTAAGGAAAGTTGACAGTATATATATATATTATATATACTTTTTACAAAATGAAATATCATAATACAGTATCAAAACAGTATGCGTGATCATGGAATTAATCCATAGTATCCAGCCTATCCAGGCCAGGGAAGCACATTCAACCAGGTTCTTTCAAGTTATTATCTGTCTCAATCCTGTGTATGAAAATATTGTAATTGGTTTTCTGAACATCTTATTGCATATACGACATCACGTTTTTACTTGCTGTTTTTGTAACGTACTCTTTGAATTAACATGATTGGTCGAACTACTTGTTCTCCACGTATAAAAGGTATCCCTTGTGGTGGCTGTACATCATGTGCGTGCTGTGTCAGTTCAGTTTGGCTATACATTCTGTATATATACATTATCCTGTCAAATCCGGATGTAAAATAAAAATAAATCATCGGCCTGTATTTGATAATGAATTTTCGCCTTTGCACTGAAATCACAGCTTCAATGTTTCGCTGTTCCAAACATTTAACTACCAACCAATCATCCATAGCATTTATCAACAAAAACAAAACAATTTTTTTTCTGTATTTTACAAGTTCATTAAAAAGTTTTTACAAAACCTTTCATAACAACACTGAACTAAAACGATTTATTTCCATCATTTAACAACCTTTTATCTTTTGAATCATTTTAAAAGCTGGCAGGAAAAGCAAAGTCTTCTACTGACCATCTGCACTGACTGAAAAAAAATGGCGCACTACTTCACTGTAGACTAGCCTCTATTCTTATCTACTGGCGGCAACGTGAAAATTCAATACTGAACTGCGGCTATAAAAGTGAACGAAAAGAAGAAGGAGGAGGAGAAGGAAATGCCGGTTTTAACATATATTTCGCCCTACGGGGAAATATATAATAAGAACGTCAGAAAACCAATTGCGTATAATATTTTAGCAGACAAGATTGAGACACAATTAACTTGAAAGAATCTGTGGTCGAAAAATGTTCTTCCCTAGATAGTCATTTAATCTGACAACAGAAACATAATTTACTATGGATTAATTCCATGATCACCTATACTGTTTTGATACTGTATATATATGATATTTTAGTAAAAATTGGTATACTGTCAATTTTCCTTACACAAACAACAAACATATATAAATTAAAGCATAATCCAACAAACAATCTGTAAATTAAATCAAGCCAGAACACGAACGTCTACTTTCAGTGATTTGGTTATGTATGTGTAGTCTATTTTCATTACCGAAATCTGTTTTTTTTTTCATTTGGGATTTACAATGGTCATTTTTATCAAACATATAATAAATAATGGGTGTGCACATATTTTTTTGAACAGAGATGTTTATTCCGAATACTTGAATTTAATTTTATAAATTGTCACTTCTGTCCAAATTTGAAGTGCTAATTTGAAGTGCTTTTAAGTGCTTTTGATAGTTATTTGCTTATTCATTTATTTAAAATTTATTAACGTAAAAATACGTGACATTAAGTTTCGCATATCACAATCATCAGATGTATAAAATTTAATATATCTATATTTTATACATCTGATGATTGTGATATGCATGAAACTTAAAGTCACGTATTTTTATGTTTGTAAATTTTAAATAAATGAATAATTTACTTGGACTCTACCAACTGGTATTGAGTTCTTTGCCAATATCTTTCTTATGGTTATAGTTACTTGCTTATATGCCTAACTCAAAGTATTCTTTTCTTCTTTTGTAAATCTGTATACAAATTTGATTGTAGTATAATGTTGTAAGATAGTTTTATCTGAGTTACAAAAAGCAAGTGCAAGTGTCTTCTGTTGAATTACATTGTTTTGTCGTGATTTTATGGTATAAAGGATGTCAAGCTTCTGCAACAATCATATGTTTATTATGCTTATGTTTATTAATCGCCTTACACATTGGTGCGGTTGTTTATATTTAGTTGTCTAAGGGAAAGTATTACTCAGCAAAATTTATAAGAGCAACCTTATCATTTGACCATGAACATATTCATTTCTTAATAAGTTCAAAATAACCTCTTTTGTGCTATTAAATTCAATTCCACCCTGATTAGTAAGCAAAACATTTTTATCTGAGTATGACATTGATGGTAGTTATTGTTATTACTTATTGATACATTTTTCTTATGGTTATCAATGTACACACAATAATTGACAAAAGTTTCGAAACTTTGGGGAAATATATAGTCGCATTTTTGCGAATCTTGTTTTATACTTCAGCTGATTTTGCAGAAATCCTTATGCCTGCAAGGGCATCTTGTTTAATGTTATAACCTTAGTTTTTTGAAATGTAAGTGGGTGATTCTCATACTAACATGTAACGTCTGTGAAAGTTCAAAACGTTCGAATAATATCCCAGTTGCAGTTACAAATGTCATCGATGTACTTTCTTTCTTTTCTGCCTTTCACAAGGCCTCTCAAAGACGTCTTTGATGGGTCTTTCATAAAACGCCTTTCACAAAACGTCTGAAAATCTCAAAAGACGTCGCAAGCACATCTTTACTGAGACGTCTCTACAGTATCCCAATAACATAGCGACGACGTCGTAGGAATCTGAAATTTAGTCATTTGTCGTGTTTTAACAACGTCGTAAAGGCGTCCAATTGACGGCCTTCTTTTTGTGGGATCATCGCAAGAAAAAAGTAACTACGAATTCAAGAAGTCTTTTTTTCTTTCTTTTCAAGACATTTACAAATCAAACATTTACAATTCAACATATATGAGCAAAATAGGTATCAAGTTAGCAAGCCTTTTTCAAATTTCGGCAACCTTCTAGCAATCAGGGGCATCTTAGAGCAGCTTGTTTTCGTCACTCTTTAATTGTTTCTTTTTGAAAATATGGATGTTTTAAGTTTGGTATTATTTACATATTTTATTTGTTCAGAAAATTATTGGGAATTGCTCTTAAGTTCAGCTTCACCAGCTCCTTAGCAGTTCCTTATTTTTAACCCTTTTTCAGACTCAAGTTCCTTATAAAGGTGTTCCTTATGAAATAAGACGTGTATTGTAACTCACATTACCATTACGGCAACGCTCAGATGAACCGAAAGAATTTGCGTTTTCCAGGCCACAGAAATATTTTCAATTTGCGATTCTTATATCCATCATGTTATATCATTGGAAGGTTGGCTAAATTTCCTATCCCATGGTGTAAAACGTATTATTATATTCCAGTTATTTCAATTTTAAATTTAACTTTTATTTTGTGTAACAGTTTTTCAGACCCATACTATACGGCCTATACAGTCTTTACGGCCATTGTAAATAACATTTAAGAAGACATTTTCCCAATTTTTTCAAGAACACCATCTTGATTTTTCACAAAAATAAACAGTAGTGAAAAGGAATTTCTATTGATGTAAAAGTTATTTTCAAATTCTGTTTACTCATTGAAAAGAAACAGCTTTGAAATTTCTGTTTCCAACATTCTGAAACACATTTTATCCGCTAATTAGAGGCCCCCGTAAGGATGTTAAGATAAGACTTCTCGGAATGGATATTAGCGTTTGATGTTTATTTTTATATATTTCCCCATATGGCGAAATATATGTTAAAACCGGCATTTCCTTCTCCTCTTTTTCCTCGTTCACTTTTATAGCCGCAGTTCAGTATCGAACTCTCGCCTAGCCAAGATAGATAAGAATAGAGACTAGTCTTCAGTAAAGCAGTACGCCATCTTTTTTCAGTCAGTGCAGTGGGGAAGTAGAAGATTTTTGCTTTCTGATAGCTTTTTTAAGATGATTCAATAGATAGAACGTTAAATGATGGAAATAAAATTGTTTTAGTGTTGTCCTGAAAGGTTTTGTAAAACTTTTTGAATGAAAAGCAAAAGAAAAAAATTGATATCAATGTCACAGGATGTTTTGTTTGTTTTTGTTGATAACAATGAACGATGGTAATTAAATGCTTGGAACAGAAAAGCATTGAAGCTGTGATTTCAGTGTAAAGTCAAAAATTCATTATTAAAAGCCAGGCTGAACATTTGTTTTTATGAAAACATGCACGCAGTCATTATACCTATGATGATGGGAAACCCCCTTTGTGGAGACCAATCAAATCAACTAGTTATGTTAGTTCAGAGAGTACATAACAAAAACTGAAAGTGGAAACATGATGCCGAATATGCCAAAAGAAGTTCAGAAAACCAATTACGTAATAATATTTTGATACACAAAATGTGTTTCTTGGATAGTCGTTTAACTTAAAAACAGGAACATAAGTTTACTATGGATGAATTCCATGAACACGTATACTGTTTTGATACTATATATGATATTTTATTTTGTAAAAATTAATATACTTTAAATTTTCCTTACAAACAACAAACGTAAATCAAAACACATTCTAACACAACATTCTGTAAATTAAATCAATCCAGAGCACAAACTTCTAGTTTTCAGTTATGTAGTGGTTTGGTTATGGATTTCTATTGTCAAAATCTGTTTATTTTTATTCACAAAAGTTATTTTTATTTAATAATATATGTGTGTGAACATATTTTTTAAAAAATATATAGATGTTTATTCTGAATACTTGAATTTAATTTTATATTTTATGTCATAACCATGTCATTTTGCCTTTCTTCTTTTTTGAAAATACTTCTCATTCTTACACATAACATTTTGTCAGTAGAGATTGGTTTTCGATTGCCTTTGATAGTTATTTGCTTATGTCTACCCCAAGGTAGATACTCTGTAATACTATGTTAGTAGTATAAGCTTTAGGTTTGACCGATTTTCTTTTCTTCTTTTGTAAACCTGTATATTGTATGTTTTAAGTTGTATCCAAATTATAAAAAGGAAATGTTGAATTCTACGTTTCCCTTGATTTTATGGTATAAAGGATAGGAAACTTGTCAAGAGTCAGCAAGAACAAAGATCATACATTTATTATGACAAAATTGACATACACGTTGATGTGGTTGTTGATATTCAGTTGCTTCAGTTGCATATTCAAGGGGAAATATTAGTTCACAGTCACTTTTTAAAGAGAAACCTTATCATTTGACCATGAACATCTGCATTTCATAACCAGTTAAAAATAAATTCTTTTTTGCTCAACTCCACTTTATTTATTATCAGGTTGTTGAGTTTCTTAGGGTTATCAATGCACACATAAATTGACAAAACTTTTGCAACTTAGAGGAAATATATAGTCGCATTTTTGCGAATCTTGTTGTAAAGTTTTTTCGGTTTTTTAGTTTAAAACAGACATTAGCTTGTAGTTAGCATCAGAAAACCCAACTATTAATATTCTATGTTCAAACATTCATTAATTATTTAGCAAAAGGCCCAATGTTTATAAGTAATAGGACAAATGGAAAGTATATATACATATGATCTTACAGATAGTTACAACTTCATAACGAAAATTAAATTGAAGTTTCGCGTAAAGTTTTTATAATTAAACAATTTTTCGATTTATTTCGTGCATATTTTGTTTGGCCAATTCGTCAATTTGCATCAGTGTGATTATGCGTTAGATGACCTGGTTTGTAGAAAATTGTTATATATTTAGCAAATAAAATATATACTGCCTTTAAAATGTGAAAAGGCTCATTAATCTTATTTATTGTCAATTTTATTTTCTCAGAACATTCTCAACCTTTATGCAAACATTTTACAATCAAAACGAATGTGTGACAAGGAATATTTTTGTGTGTTTTTTGTCTTTCATTTTTCACTGTGCCTATCCAAACGTTATTTGGCTTGGTTAGACTGCTGGCTTCTCCTAATTAGGCATCATTTTTCAAAATCAATCTTTGTAGCTTAATTAGAAGTTTTCCTTAAATCTGTTGTATGATTTAATATCCAGTTCACTTCCGAGATCACATCTTGTCCTGCAAAGAACAAGCCAAAAACAGAATGATTTGTTAAGTATTTTCTTATGATTATTATTATCTTTGTTAGATCAACTGTTGGAGGTGCTATCAGGTGTTCTATCAACTACCTGATAATGTCGTTTACTTGCTGAATTAGACTTGTCTGATCAAACAGAGCTGCAGTTATCAGTTTTATCAACCTACAAGATTTACTGGCCTTTGGGCAAACGAAATTATTGAACTTTTAAGAACTTTTGAAATTGTTCAAATTTAACGAATTAAACGTATCGATACTCGTCAGAATTTATCAAAACGAAGTGTATATGTGTGTGATAAAACCTAATCTTTGCTTTTTGTACAATTTTTCTCTCTTTTGTAAAAATCGAAATTTTAAATAAGCACCCGGACGTTAATTCGATCCATTAAGGCCGGCCTCCACTTGGCCGTACGAGCGAAAGCGACCAGGCGATCTATTGTTTAAAAAACAATAGATACAAAAAGGCGCTGTGAGATCGCCTTGCAATCTCCTCTCACATTTGCCGCCGTCAACGATTGAAAAAAAGTACACAAACAAGATGGCGGCTAAAGAAAACCGGGAAAGATCGATCAAGTTACTTCTTCTTGCAGCCTACGAGATGGAGTTGAATGAATTTGATTATTTTTTAATATCTCGAGCACCAAGGAAACATCGTTTTTGGGTCAGGCAGATATATTTGGATCGAAAACAGAAAGGAGAATATCACTTATTGATCAATCAAGCAAAGCATTTTGATCCAGAGATTTTTTTTCAAATGTTCCAAATGACTGCAACGAAATTTGAAGAGTAATGTCAGTTTATTTCTCCCTTTATCGAAAAGGACTCTTTGAGACGAGAACCTATTAAACCTGAAGAACGGCTCTCAGTCACATTGAGATATCTCGTAACTGGTGACTCTTCTAAAGCCATCTCGCTACAGGATGAGCAATACAATTGTTGGTCGCATCGTCAAGAAAACTTGCAATGTTCTTTGGTCAGTTTTAAAAGAGAAGGTTTATATTCAAGCTCCCAAAACAAAAGATGACTGGAAAGCTATAAGTCAACAGTTTGAATTGAAATGGAACTTCCCTAATTGTTTAGGGGCTATTAATCTTTCTTCAACAATCCGTGTTTTTACAAGTATATGAATCAAGTCAAGTTTTAAAAGCGAGTTACAGTAATGGGGGAGAGGGGCAAGCATTGGCCAGAAACACCATTACAGTTAATAACTTGGTGGTATCTTTAGAAACTAAAAAAAACAGCTGGTACTGGTATGGGTGGTATGTTAGGCAAAAAATCCAGGTAATTTTAAGAAAAAATTGTTTTCTTTCTGTTGCAAACAGTAAACACTATAGCATTATCACTGAAAGTATGTTACATAGTAAATTTCGACTCATACCTGTTTTACACAACTTGTTGAAAATAATTTTCCAGGCTTCTGTTTCCTTTGTATTGTCTCTGTAGGCTTTACATTTTGTGTCCCAAAGACATCTGTAAGGCTTTATTTCATTAATAAGGAGTTCATCCACAGCATTTCTATCATCAATAATCTCTTCATTAGCAGAAATTGCATTATTGAAAACATTTAGCTGATCATCATCGGTCAATTCATATGTTTTAATCTCAGTATTCTGATCATCCCCACTTTGTTCTTGGAGTAAACCTTGTGCTTGTTGAAGTTGTAATTGTTGTTGTTGTTGTTGAAGTTGTCGTATCTGTTTTTCAATTTGTTGTTGTTGCTGCTGCCTATATAATGCAAATGTAGCTCCAGTCATATCAACTGTCTGTGAGAATTCCTCCGCCGAATACTGCTTTGCATTTCTTTCTGAGAATTTTGATTTTGTTATTGTCTAGAACGAATCTGATTGGTGCGACCAAAATATCTTGGCGCGAGAGTTAACCAGCGTTCAAATCTTGTGCGTGGTTATTTTGATCGTCGACGAAAACGAAATCGAGCCGTATCTCATTTGCATAGCAATAGATCGCTTGGTCGCTTCGTGCTTACTATCAAGTGGAGACCGGCCTTTAAGCTTGATAACTGCGCTGAGGTTCAGCTCACAGATGCTCTCGTATTCTTCATTCACATTTTAATCGGCCGTTGAAACTTTAATGACACTTTTCCAAGACACTTTTTTTATTGTTTCGAAAACCACTTTATACCACTTATACTATCTGAAAATATTGAAATCGGTTTTCTATTGATGTAAAAATGTTTTTGATGTTGGGTATACTCAGTGAACAAAACAACTTTGACATTTCCGTTTTCAAATTTCCAACTTCCAGTTGCTTCCATATACTGTTCTTGTTTGAAGAAATTATTGACTTTAGGACACCCATGGTGGAGTAAAGTCTTTAAAATACCCGTGTTTCTCCTCCTACTACTACTACTACTACTACTCCTCCAAGTTATGAACCATTTCGTGTGGTGTTTACATGAATTACATGAATTACATGAATTCTGCGATAAGTTTACAGTCAAGTGCTATTATAGGTCACGTGTATGTTTTGTTTCACCAATCTTTCTGATTAGCCTGAGCAGTAGTACCACGTGGTAATTTGTAAATCATCTTTGAAAAAAACAATATTCTGAAAGAAACCTGAAGAAGCTGAGCGCGTGTTGAAGAAAGTATTTTTCTTGTCTGATTTCTTGATTGAAAATTCATATACGCATCGTTTATCTTATTTTTGTGCTGTTAATCAGTACCATATTGTTTTGTGCTGTTAATCAGTACCGTATTGTTTTGTGCTTTTCCCAAAAGAAGCACCTTACTTTTATTTTGTGCTTTGTTATAGGCACCTTTAGTTTTGTGCTTTTGCCCAAGCACCATTCGCTCTGTGCTTTTGCCCAAGCACCATTCGTTCTGTGCTTTCCCCAAGCACCTATTTGATTACATTTGTTTCACATCAATTATTTTTTGCAGTCATTTATACTAGTCTACTTTCTATAACAGCTTAATCGGTTTTTGCTAGTGCAATTAATAAGTTTTATCAGTCACATCGCCTTGCTGTGTTATCACTGAATTAACAATGTCACCATTGACTAAGGGAAATATAAGAATTGAGACTTCAGTCCAAGGCAGGTTTAATCAAGCAGATGTAATGTTTGGTAGCACAGCTGGCAGGCAGTGTTCATGTTGTGCTTTGATTTCAATCTGTGTTTCGGCAATAAAACATATTGGACGATGGAATGCTGATGATTTGGATTTCATTGTCATGCAAGGGGATGACCTATATAAATCCTTGAATAGTGAAGACTACTTAATGGCTACAGAACTTCCACAACAAATAACTTTGCTGGGAAGCCATATATTTTTAAGATTTTTAAAAAACAGAAGTGGTCTGTTAAGTTATGGAGACCTGTCTGGGTTTTTGGTTTCAGAGGATTTTGATGGAGATTCTCTCATTTTTTTTATAAAAGGTTATTGCATTTCTGTAATTTGGACAAAAAAATTTTACTTTTTATTTGATTCACATAGTAAAGATATATTTGGTCAGTCAACTGCTAATGGTTTCTCAACATTATTGAAATTTAAAACGAAAATTGACCTTGAAAATTATTTGATTTCCACGTATGTTAATGAAACTGATTTGTCTGTACCTTTTGAAACACAAAGTATTTGTGTAAACATTTTGGAAGATGGTACTATAGAAAATCTTCAAAATGAATATTCTAAGGCAAAAGATCGGAAAAGAAAAAGAACTGCTAATGAAAAGGCAAAATGCAGAGAACGAAAGGCATCAGATACTGCCAAAGCTAAATGTAGAGAAAGAAATGCATCAGATTCTGCTAAAGCGAAGTGTAGGAAAAGAAATGAATCAGATTCTGCCAAAGCTAAATGTAGAGAAAGAAATGCATCAGATTCTGCTAAAGCAAAGTGTAGGAAAAGAAATGCATCAGATTCTGCCAAAGCTAAATGTAGGGAAAGAAATGCATCAGATTCTGCCAAAGCTAAATGTAGGGAAAGAAATGCATCAGATTCTGCCAAATCTAAGTGTAGGCAGCGAAATGCATCAGATTCAGCTAAAGCTCAGTGCAGGAAAAGAAAAGCCACTGAAGTTTCAAAAGTTAAAAATAAAAATTCCAAGCGAATTGCCTACACATTGAACATAGGATCTCAAAAACATGCTGAAAAAAAGAAAAAAGCTTTGAAGGTTTGTAGGAAAAGTAAAGATTGTGTTTCAAGTTTTAAATCTAAAATATGTCAGGGACCTTACCATGTATGTGTGGTTTGCAACCGTTGTCTTTATCGTAGAACAGTAAAGGTGTTTAAAAAGGAATGCTACAAATATGAATTAACTCCAGTATTTACTGATGAAGCAAGTTATGATGGCAAAAAGTATGTTTGTGTCACTTGTGACCACCATTTGTTGAAAGGAGCTGTGCCCTGCCAAGCAGTATGGAACAAATTAGAAGTCTTGCCCCTACCTAAAGAAATTCAGTGTCTCAATCGCTTGGAAAAGACTTTGATTGCAAAACGCATATTGTTCAAAAAAATAACTATTATGCCTAAAGGTCAAATGCCTAAAATTAAAGGTGCTGTTTGTAATGTGCCAGTGAATGTTAATGCAGTTAGTAATTGCTTACCACAAGGAATGGACAGCAATGGATTAATTTTTGTTAAATTAAAGAGAAAACTTCATTTTCGTGGCCATGTTTTATTTGAAAATGTCCGTCCTGATTGTGTAAAAGGTGCATTGGAGTATTTAAAGGCAAACAACCCTTTCTATGCCGATATTCTCATCAACATGGATAATATCACTAAAGAGTTACTTTCTCTAGTTGATGTTGATGCAATTATTGATCAAGATGAATTTCCAATCAGTACTGAAGAAAATGCAAATACCAACAACCATGATGAACTGGAAGACGAAAATCCAATGAATCTTGAGCAAACAGGTTCAGATGAGATTTGTTTGATACCTAATGTTTATAATGCAATAGAAGGAATTTTGGATGTAGCTCCAGGTGAATGTAAGCAGCCTATGTCTTTCTTTGTTGATGATTTTTGTGAAGAGCTTGCTTTTCCATATTTGCTTCCATCAGGAAAATTTGGTTACAAAGTGACCCGAGAAGTTGCATTGTCTGCCACAAAATACTTTAACCAGCGACTGCTAAATTTTAGTCAGAGATTTGCATCTAACACTGACTATATTTTCTTTGCACATTATGTTATGCAGCAAATGAATTTGCTCAACCAAATAAATGTAGCAACACGCAAAGTTCATGGAGAGATAACTGCAAGACAACTGAAAAATAATTTTAAGGAAACTGTTAAGTCCTTTATGTCAGAAGATCAAGGCTTTTTATTTATGAAATCTGTAAAAGGAACACCTGCATATTGGAAAGGCTTCTTAAATGATGTTCTTGCCATGGTTAAACAATTAGGTTTACCAACATTCTTTCTGACCTTGTCGTGCGCAGACCTACGATGGGATGAGCTGTTAGTTATTCTTGCCCGGCTCAATAATATTAATCTTACAGAAGAACATTTTGATTACGCAAACAGGTGTGAAATGTTGAATCAAAACCCTGTATTCACTGCACGGCACTTTCAGTTTAGGGTTGAAACATTTTTTAAAGAAATTCTTTTGCGGAAATATGGACCTTTAGGTAAAATTGAATATTATGCTATAAAAGTTGAATTTCAGTTTCGTGGTAGTCCACATATCCACTCCTTTATATGGGTTCCTCATGCACCTGTTTTAAGCAAAGAAACTAAGAATGATTATTTAGGATTTGTTGATAATTTGATACGTGCAGACTTACCTGATCCAGAAGAGGAGCCAGAACTGCATAAATTTGTGTCTCAGTATCAAACTCATCGACATTCGAACTCCTGCAGAAAGTACAAAAATATTCCTTGCCGGTTTCATTATGGACGTTACTTCACAGAGCACACCATCATTGCAGAGCCTTTAGATGAAGGTATGCCAGAAAATGAACGAACAGTGTTGTTAAAATCAAGAAAAAATGTGTTGGAATCTGTAAAAGGCTATATAGATTCTTATCTTGACCCAAATAAACCCAGTTATGTGGAACAAACTAGTATTCCTGAAATTTTAGAGTCTCTTGGGCTGACAACTGATCAGTACTATGAAGCATTGTCAATTTCACCTGACCAAGACTTTCAGATTCATTTTCGTAGGCCTCCTAACTCTTGTTTTGTGAATAATTATTTTGATATTGGTTTGCAAGCTTGGGAAGCAAATTTGGACATACAACCTGTTTTTAATTACTACAAAGCAGTGGCATACATGTGTTCATATTTCTCCAAGTCTGAATCAGATTCTTCATTAGTAATGAAAAATGCACTAGAAGAATCACGGAATAATAACAACATTGACTTTAAAAATCACATGAAAATATTAGCGGCTGCATTTCTTACTAGTCGGCAATGTTCAGTGCAAGAGGCCGTCTATCAGTTGATGCCAGAGTTGTGGCTTAAAAAATGTTTTCCAGCTGTTGTTTTTGCTAATTCAAATCTCCCAGAAAAACGATACAGAGTTTGCAAGAATGAGGAGGAATTAAAAGAACTACCAGAAGACAGTATCGATGTGTTTAAAAAAAATAACCTTGATAGGTATATGGACAGGCCTGACTTGAAATTTCAAGGAGGAAAATACAGTATGCTAGACAGCTTTTGTTATGCCGAATTTATGGCATATTATGTTCTTGATACTAAACCTAAGGCAGACGCAGAAAATGACACTCAACCAGAAGTACTTTTAGATGATGATGATAATGTTTCTTTATTATATCCATCATCAATTCCTCTCATGTCATCAAGAGAAAAAATGAAGTGTCGTCGAATCAAATTAGTTGTACGTTACCACACCCCAAATCCAGTTTCTCATCCAGAAGCTTACGCCCATCACTTATTAATGATGTTTTATCCCTTTAGAAAGGAATCAGAATTAAAAGCTCAACTAACTGGCTCTTATGTTAAAAAGTTAGAAGAACCTGGTGTGTTAAATTTGATAAACACTAATAAAACACGCTTTGAACCTTGGGCAGACTTAGTAGATACAGCTTTCATTAATTTCAGATATGCTCCATTGACTGATGAACATGCACAGCAAGAAAATGATGATGTGGAGGAGGAAGCCACCCAATTCAATAACACAGACGATGAGTGTGAACAGGAAAGTCAAGAAAATCCTGTGTACTTTGAAAATGAGAGAGCTGTTGAAACCATCCCCTTACCGCATATTAATCTGCTTCCTGACAGCGAAATAAATGATTTAATTCGATCCTTAAATGCAAAGCAGAGGGGTGTGTTTGAAGTAGTTAATTCATGGGCTAGATGTTATGTGAAAAATTTATCTTGTGAACAACCGACAATCATTGAACCGTTGCATATATTTATAACTGGAGGAGCTGGCGTTGGAAAATCACATGTTGTGAAAACCATACATGCTTCTGTTTCAAAAACATTAAGTTATCGATCTGCTTCACCTGACAAGCCCAAGGTTCTTTTACTGGCTCCAACTGGTGTGGCTGCAATTAATATTGCTGGAACAACAATACACTCTGGATTAGGAATTCCTGTAGAATGTCATGGATTGGTTGTACCAAAACTTCCTGATAAGCGAAAATGTACACTGCGAATGCAATTGTCTGAAGTTAAGGTTTTAATAATAGATGAATGTTCTATGATGTCTAATGAGTTACTATTGCACGTACACCAAAGGCTCAATGAAATTTATGGATGTGAAACATTCAGGTTATTTGCTGGATTAAGTGTTATCCTTGTTGGTGATTTATATCAACTACCGCCGGTATTGAAAAGAGTTATATTTGCAGAGTATTATGACGTATCTTATAATATATTTCCTCTGTGGAGAAATTTTGAAATGGTTGAGCTCACAGAAGTAATGAGGCAGAGAGGTGATAGTGTGCTTATAGACCTTCTGAATAATATTAGGATTGGTCAACTTACTCAAGAGGATGAAAAACTTTTAAAATCACGCTTCATAAGTAACTCTGATGAGAACTTTCCACATGATGCACTTCATATTTTTGCAGAAAATTCTCTAGCTAGTCAACACAACCATCTTATGCTCAATCAAATTGATAGTTTTGAATATAGTTTGAATGCAACCGATCAAATCCCCAAAGGTGTTCCTTGTCATTTGTATAAGAATTTGTTAAATTGCCCAGCAGGTAGAACCGGAGGTCTGGTATTTAACTTGACACTAAAAGTTGGTGCAAGGGTTATGCTAACATCCAATGTTGACATTACTGATAGGTTGATTAATGGTCAATTGGGTACAGTGTTTAAATTATGTGAGAGAAATGGCATTGTGGAAAAAATATATGTGCGATTTGATGACGGAAAAGCTGGCTATAATAAGATGTTATCTGATAGGTTTGCGAGGGAAAATCGTGTTGTTCCAGTAGAACGTGTTACTATTGAAATTCGAACAAATGTAAAAAAAAGTTCATCAGCCATTATTAAGCGAACACAATTTCCCTTGATCTTAGCATGGGCATGCACATGCCACAAAGTTCAGAGCTTGAGTTTGGATAAAATAATTGTTAGCTTTGACTTGCTCAGACAAAGAATGTTTAATAATGGGCAAATGTATGTAGCACTTAGCCGTGTTAAGTCAATGAATGGTCTCTTTTTAATTGGACAGTTTAACAAGAATGCTATTCGAGCAGATGAGAAGGTAACAAGGGAATATGAGTATCTCAGAGAATATCAGACATTGCAGATTAAAGATGTTATGCCAGTTCAATCCAATAATTTCATAATGACTATCTGCAATGTGAGATCTTTACGAAAGCATTTAGAAGACATAAAAGTGGACCGTATATTATTAGGCAGTGATATGATTCTTTGCACCGAAACACAAATCAAATACTCTGATGAAGATTTAACAGGAGAGCTTTCCATGGCTGGTTTCAGAGTTATGTTCAACAACAGTCACCATAAGTTTGAGAGTCAAGCAATATATTGTAGTACCAATTTACATGTTAATGATTCTTTTTTAACAGATGGCTTTTTTTTTGTGCAGGTGAAGAAGACCAGTTTTTCACCAATTTGTTTTAATATTCTGCTTGTGTATCGGCAGAAGGACCAGAAAATGCCTCAATTCTTAACAACATTACAATACTTAGTGGAATCTAAACATGTTAATATAGTTGTGGGTGATTTTAATCTAGGTGTTAATTCACAACTATCTTCTGTCTTAGATAGGTTTGTGCAGAAGGTATCAGAACCTACACATATCAGTGGCTCATTGATTGATCATGCCTATATTCACCAGGATTTGCTTGAAATGTTTTTGACTGAGTGTGATGTTAAGTGTTTGTTTTTCACAGATCATGATGCAGTAAGGATATCTTTCCAGGAATTCTAAGTATTCTGATGAATTTGCCTCAATTGTTTAGACGTACACCTTTTCCATAG
Source organism: Turritopsis dohrnii (assembly GCA_027922465.2). Classification (NCBI taxonomy): domain Eukaryota; kingdom Metazoa; phylum Cnidaria; class Hydrozoa; order Anthoathecata; family Oceaniidae; genus Turritopsis; species Turritopsis dohrnii. Next base: position 1,774,229 of record BQMF02000014.1, read on the forward strand.
CCTAAAATGTGACCCTTGACTTTTTTATGATTTCTTTTTTACAAAATAAAACTTTAACTTTTGAATAAAATATCTTTTTTTAATTGTATGCAAAGGTCTTGCATACCTTGTTTGTGCAGCACAATTGCACAGCTGCACCTGGGCAGTGGTGGGGAGATAATTTTTGGAAGCCATCTCAATATAAGATGTTGCAATCAACCAGTTTATGAAATCTCTCTTTCCGTGAGTGATACGATTTAATCTAGTAATTTTTAGAAACAAGAATTTCATTTTTCAAAAGGAAAAGACTTCAAGTTGTTAAAATACTTATTCTGAGAATACAGCATCTGTTATGATGATGACTTCCAGGTTGAGAAAACAGATTGTAATATTTTTCTTGTTGTTTTTATTCTAGTCAGGGTACTCAGATTCATGTTAACGCTCTGTAATGTTCATGTTTTTGAAAAGCTTTTTAAATCAGTGAATGATGGTACCCAAGCATATATATATATAGATATTTATTATTTTATCGTTTTCATTGTGTTTTTCTAGTTCAATATTACTATAATTGTCAGTGTAATGTGAATTCAGGTTATTTTCATACTGTGGTAAAAAAAATAAAACCGTAATCAGAAAATCTTAAATGACAATGGCGACATTACTTTTCATTATGGCTGTGCATAATTTGGTGTGGCTGAACTGTAGCAAGTAGAACATGCAAGTTGTAAAATTGAATTTGGTTGATTGATCTGGATTCAAATTTCAAGTTATATGTACCAAAAGAAGGTAAATACTGTTTCTATTACAATTATCTATTTCAGGTCTTCCTGAGGGGAAAAAGTTAACACAAAGCCTTCTGTTCATATACAGTTTTTTGTAAAAACATTAAGAAAAGTTTTAACAGGGCTAGATGTACTAAACAAATAGAATATAAATACATATCATTGTTTATCAGAGTTCATGATGACAGCAAGTGTTAAGCATTGACAAGGTAAGATTTTGATTCATGAATTAGGAAACTAATTTTCGCGGGAACTAATTTTCGCGACAACGAATTTTCGCAAAGAAGTCAAATTGATATATTTCGCGGGTTTCGCTAGTTTGCCATAAAACACAGTCTTAAATTGAGAAAAAAGGCAATTTTTGACTCGGAGAAACTTCATTTTCGCCAGAATACACGGGTTTCAAAATTAAGCGTTCTGTAAATTATATATAGAATTTACCGAATGATTTTTTTCGAGTTAACATCGAAAGTGAAATCAGTGCTAGTTTATTTCGCGAGTTTTGCAAACGCCCTCATTTTTAAAATTTTGCAGGAATTTTATTTTGCGGTTTTTTCGAAAATTCACGAAACTCGCGAAATTTAATTCCACGAAAATTAATTCCCTTAAGGTATATCAAATTAATAGATGTGGAGAATTATTGAAAATTGTTATTTTCTTTTCTCTTTTCAGAAGTTGAAATTTGCTGGTGCGATAAATCTTACCAAACCAAATTTGTTCATTCAGGTTGACCATTTCCTAAAAAACTCAAGAAATTATGTTAAATTCCTGTTGCTGTTATATGACTGGATATGGTCAATTTGCTGCTTAACCTCGATTAAACGTCGCAAGACACTAACTTACATTTACAACGCTTTGAAATCACTGGATGTCTTCGATTCTTTGCTTAACCTCAAACTTGACGTATATCGAACGCTTGAACTCTAACAAGCATCTGTAATTATTTCATGAAGTAAATCAAATCAAACTGGTTGTTACCCGCATACGAATTTATTTCGGTGGATGATAGACTAAAAGACCTTATGTTGTTACCTAGAACTACCTATAACTTTAGTTTTACAAAAACAAACAAACAAACAAAAACAAAAGCTTTTTAATATGAAAAATTAAGTGTTGTAATCAGTTCATATTTTGTATTGAAGATTATGATTGCGCTTGAGATACAGTATAAATGTGAACTAAGTATTCGTCCTTCGTTTTTCATAGATACATACCCTTTCATTTTCGTTTTCAGGGTACTATATCGTGCTTCTTTTTTCAACATAATTCGAATTCCTTAAGTTGTTTTGGGACGTCAAACATCACTCAGACTTATTTCACAATTATGACATGTCCTGAAGTCTTCAAGCCATGCGGCTTCTTGTTTATTTTCATTCACGTGTTAATCAGGGATGTAAATTTCAATGGCATTTTCCAAGTCGTTAACTGTATTTTCTCACTATTTTTTTTCTTACCAAAATACACAGAACTTCTATAGTGAAAACGACTTTCTAAGTGATTGCAAAATTCATTTTAAAATTTGATATACCGTATTTCCTCTAATAAACGCCGCGGGGTTTATTACAAATTCAAGGTTTTAGATGCGGCGTTTAATAGAGGGAGGCGTTCATTAGAGGGCGGCGTTTATTACAAAATGAAAAGTTGGACAGAAACAAACTAAAACAATAATGCTTCCTTATCCTTAAAAAGGTTACAAAAGATTGTGTGAAAATGTTTTACACAAAAGATATGTTCACGAAAATGTCAAAGAAGAACAGTATTACTGTCGCCGTTCTCTTGTATGAGATGAAAACTTTTTTATAATTGCTGTTTAACCTGTTTTCTAATAAACACCACTTTTCAAGTTGCGACGTTTAATAGAGGGCGGCGTTTATCAGAGAGCGGCGTTTATTAGAGGAAATACAGTAATCATTGAGAAAAACGTCTTTGTGAGTTCTGTTTCCAACATTCTGACACACGCTGTAGATTTTAAAACCAAGAAGCCGCTCTTGGCTACTCTCTACTCTCAATAATAAAAAAACATTGTTAAAATATAACATGACAAGATGACTTTCAAATTCAAACAGCACCCTCCAATGTACTTGGTGAAAATGTTTAAGAAATTCGGAGACCGTTCCACAAAATCATTCATAACTTGGAGTAGTACACAAAAAAAAGGGAACCAGAAATTGTAACCGTACTTATTTCAATGAATTGGAAATAAGAGCCCATTTTTTCAGCTATTTATCAAGATGTGCATATTTTAGAAAAATGAAAATTACATTTGGGAGATTCGTAAAATCGACGTGCCTGTTACACGAAAAAAATCAATTACTTGTGAGAATTTTTTAAAACTGTTCAATTAAAAAGTTACTTCAGAGATTTAAATCCTTTTCGTGTATCAAAAGAAACATGATTACTTTGCACGCTTATTTCAAATGTTGATAAGTTTCTAATGACTTTGTAGGGAAAAATTCACGAACAACTCTACTAAATTGTATATAATTCCCCACAAATCTATAGAAAATTAGTTTCGTGTAAACGAAACATGATTTTTCCAAATCCCGCTAATGTAGAGAAACTCGAACAAATAAGCTTTGCGAAACTATTCGTCCTCTTAAAGGCGTAAGCAAATGTTTCAAACTACTCATCAAACTCCATCAAACTAGCGAGTTTGATGAGTAGTTTGATACATTTGAGTTGACAATCGAACTCATTTTTTTTTTTGGAAAAATGAAAAAAGAAGAAAAAATTTCAGTTTGATGAGGTTTGATGGCGAGCAAACTTTTCATCAAACTAAATTGGCTCATCAAACTAAATTTTGAGGTTTGATGACAAATTACACCAAACTAAATGCAAAAAAACACCGTGCTGAGTTAAAACGTTGGAGGGTTTTTCGAATGCTTTAGGTATTTGAATTTTAAGTTTCGAATGTTTATGTTCATTGAAATAGAGGTCAAAGGAGTTAAAAATGTCTTCGTTGGAAAGTGAAGAACTGGAAACTCAAAGATTTGAATGCTTCACTAGTAGCTAAAAACCTAAGTTTAGTGCTACCCTTTCATCTGCATTGATGGGATTAGTTCCTCGAAGTCTTTCTTTTGGCGAAATTCGATCGAAAATCTTTGTTAAAATGGACTCAAAGTCAGTTATCCGGAACATTTCTCTGAAACCAAATCGATCTTCAATTTTGAGTTCCTTAATGATATTGTTGAGGTACCCCTTTTCCTTTCTTCGCTTAATCCAACCACGTCTTTTTCCACGATGAGGTTTTTCATCATCGGAATCCATGACTTCATTCAGCACAACGAGCATTGCTATATTACCTGTCGCCATTTTGAATTTTTTAGAATGAATGGACCACAGATGATTCGAATGTTTTGATAAAACTAGTTTGATGGTTGGCGCAAATGGAAAATTCGATTTCATCAAACATTCGAAATTTTCCATCAAACAGTTTGATGACTTGTTTGATGTGTAGTTTGACGCATTTGCCCACGCCTTAACGATCAATCAAGACACAAGTTAACAGCCGTATTAGTATTAAAATTGGTCTTTGGGGGTGATCACATAGAGGGGGGCTAGCCCGGTTAGGCGGGCTAGCTCGGTTTGTCGAGATCTGGCTACTATTAAGAAAGTGTCATAAATTTGTGTTTGTGATCACAAGAGAAACGAGCCAGCCCGCTTTGCCGAGATCTCGCTTTATTTAACCGAGATCTCGGTAAAGCGGGCTGAAGAATTTCTCATGTGATGGCTTTCAACCGAGCTGGCCCCCTTTGCCGGGATGAAATTGCATACACGGCGCATGCGTAAAGTTGAGAAATATAGCAAATATCGCGTGATCAATTCTTCAGCCCGGTTAAGCGGGCTGATACTTTTCCATGTGATCATAAAAATTTATCAGCCCGCCTAACTGAGCCAGCCCGGTTTACCGGGCTAGCCCCCTCATGTGATCACCTCCTTATTGTCAGAACGTCTTTCTGATTAAACCCCATTTACACTATCTAACTATTTTGAAACCTTTATCAATTAATGTAACTACTTGATCGTGATCTTTGACTCTACATAACCTTTCGGAAGCATTTGTGTGACAGGTCAAGTACACTTTCTGCTACCGTTTTGTTCCACCTGTGTCTTGTTTTCATTAAAGTATGCAAGGTATGTAAGCATAATCCACACGGTGATGAATTTAAACACGCTGAAATAATTTAGGATGATTTCAACAAGATGTTTGATTTAGCGGAGCTGAAGTCTTTAGAAGAATCATCTCTAAAACAACACGGCAACGTGTCAAAAAAAACATTTGAAATCGAGACGTGACACGGAACCTGCAATTCAACCTCTTTATACAATTTACAGATGAAGAGAAAACGCCAACAATCTAGTTTACATTGAGAGCGTGATTAACAGAATCAATCGAAAAAAGTAGCCTATTTATGTTAAAAGACTTTGCTCCAACTTTTGATGTGATAAAATCGATAACAACATTTTTTATACTGTTATTCCTTTATTGGGAGTGTAAACTAACCTTTATGAAAGATTTGTGTTATTGAGGTGAGTTAAATGCTAAAAAGATTTGATGCTTTTTAAGAAATTTGAAATGTGACATTTGTTAGTTCGCAGCGGCTAGGATAAGATACATTGATGGAGAAAACGCCTGAATTCCTGTTGAAATGGAAAAGAAAGCGAAAACTGACATATATCGTGTTATTATTTTCAGAGTTTCTTGTTGGTATGGAAATAACAGGCGTCATATCGACATTGTGGATCTATGTGAACAAAGACATTAAAACAAGTAACGATGCTCTGTATTATGGTCTAATTTCTGCTGCACCGTATTGTCAAATTTTGTTGTTCTTACCCTGGATATCAGTCTGGATGGACAAACATAGAAGAATACGCTTCGGCTTAACTTTAGCAGCCACTGTGACACTTCTCGGTTGTGCATGTTACCTGATCGACTTTTCGCCGTTATTCCCGTTGTTAGGAAGATTCTTGATGGGATCTAACTTGATCACGTTGCCGTTAATGATCGCCGAAATATCCCGCTCATACGAACCAAAAGAACTTACCAAACGTTTGTCTTTTCTCAGCGCATCTTTAGTTTGTGGTTTCAGTGTTGGTCCATTGCTACCGTTGCTTTTTATCCACATTGATTTCTGGATTGGATCAATTCATATCACTTATGCTAATATAATTGGTGTTGAATTATTCTGCCTAACTATCTTGCAGATTATTCTCGTGAATTTTTGCGTTCACGACACGTCCAGAGAGTTTGATATGAAGTTACACGCAATAAAAAACAGCAGAGATGAGGATGTTGACAGTCATAAGATGAAAATGTTACCATGGAATGTGATTATTAGAAACATTTTAAGGAACTTGGATACAACAATGCTTCTTCTGTTGTCGTTCTTCTTAGGCTTGGTTGAAATGTCTTTCACTCGTGGGTTTCCAGTCCTGGTCACAGGATATCTTAACCTTTCCTTTGCGCAGTTAAATTGGTTTTTGCTGTTGAATTATATATCCACGTTCGTCATTCTTGCAGTAATTAGTCGGTTGAAGCACAAAAAATCAAATGTGTATTACTATGGGATTATAAGCATGGTGTTTTTAGTACTGCTTCTGCAGTTTTTTCTGGGGACCGTCTTGCTTAATGGTAAAAGCAAAGTAGGAATCTATTTATTATTAGCTGCCATATCAGTGTGCTTAGCATTTTTCTTAATAGGAGAAATGGTGTATATACAAGTTATTTGCGCACACTTTGCAAAACCTTGCCATCAATCCTTTTTCGAAGGACTAAGATCATACAGCTTTCGGATTGGTTCAATTTTGGGATCACTTTTTAGTGGTATTTTTATGAATTATTTTATCGTTGGCATATATCCAGTGTATATGTTAGCAACATCAATGTTCTTGATTTTTATGATTGCACGAAAGTCCAATCTCATGCATCCAAAGCCGGTTATATGACAATTTGACTTTTTCCGAAATTACGTGGCTACAGCAATCGCCTGGTTTCCATAGTTTTTACTTACTTTGACTTACTAATGATAAAAATATTTCAGAGAACTTTTTCCTCCGAGTTATTGTTTCTTTTCGTAAACAAAGTCAGTGTCGGTATTGTACAGGTTGAAAGTGGGGTGATTCAAAAAGATCTATTGCTCTCCAAATAGCGATTTCCAGCAATCAACAGTTGCCTTGTAGCTGCATAGAGTTGTTTTTGTAAAATCGATATATGGGTTATGTTTTCTCATAATTATCAGAAATACTTTAGGGATACTTTAATCGGATAAATTTTTGCGAGATTAATTTTCGCAAGTTCAAAAACTCTCGAAATGTTTTAGAATTACTTTCGCGAATTGGCACTTTGAAAGACTTTTTTAATAAGAGAAAATATTGATTTAACTTAATTTAACTTGTCATTTTTTGATCCAATGATCGAACAACAGCAACAACAAAAAAAACAAAAACAAAAAAAATAACTGGATTAATTTTCGCGATCCAACGATTTCACGTGTTTTCGCGATATAAACTTTTGCGAAAAAGAAAATTAATCTCGCAAAAATTAATCCGATTAAAGTAATATATTTTGTGATACACTGACATTTTTATAGGATTTGATTGAGTAGTATGTTTTAATCTATAAATTGATCAATGACTTTTTGATGTGTGATTTCAATTTCTCAAGCGTGAAAAATTTGCTTAGCTAAAAACAATTATATCAATTTAGGCGGTATAATGCATTTTTGACAAATAATCTTGGTTTTTACCAGATCTGGATCATCTGTCTAACTTTTTGATGTGTGATTTCAAAACAAGAAAGTTTCTTTTATCTTTTTGAAACAAAAAAACCAACATGAAGATATCCTTGTTATCTTACTCTGATGCTTGCTTGCAAGTCCTGAAGCACACGAGAATGGTCAGGAGTGTATGTACAATACACCAGGGGTTTTTTTTATAAGCATAACGGATATACCGTAATGCTTCGATTAGACGCCGGGGGCGTTTATTAAATTTTTTGAATTTTTAGGGAGGCGTCTATTCGAGGGGGGCGTTTAAAAGAGGGGGGCGTCTATTGAATTTTTGTGAAACTTTTCTTTTTCGTAAATATAAATTGTGTAGTCATGTCTACAAAGAAGTGTGGGATGCTACGATTGGAGAAATACTTGAAGCTGCTCCAGATGAGCGAGAGGAAGAAAGAGAGTATGATAAATATGCTGTTGGCATGTACAAACAAAAACCTTCTCGTTGGACACATCCCCATAGAAATTTCAAGTTTATGCTTCCATTTTATTAATCAAGATCTCGAGAACAAGATAAAAGCAGTAATAACTGGCAAACGTCAACGGGAAATCGGACTTGTTGTTCCTGCAAAACTTATCTTTACGACGAAAAATAAACGTTATTCTGAAGTTTTAGAAAAGGAACTTTTGAAAAGAAAGACAAAATTTCCAACTGTTAGTTCAAAATTTAAAAAGAAAGGCGTCTATCGCAAATTTCCATATTTTTATACAAAATGAAAACATTGAAGCTAAAACAATGCAATGTAGTAGTTCTACATGCCTTAATTAGTGTGTCTCTATTAAACGCCCCTCTCTAGAGAGGGGCGTCTATTCGAGGGGGCGTCTAATAGAGGGGGCGTTTATTTAAAAATCTCCTGAAAAGGGGGGGCGTCTATTCGAGGGGGGCGTTTAAAAGAAGAGGGGCGTTTAATCGAAGCATTACGGTAAGCATAATTGCCAAAAATTTAAGCATATACTAAGCATACTTTTGACCCTGAAAAAATGTGTAAGCATAAACAATGGTCAAAAAATAAATTTTATCTCATTTCATTTTTCTTGTTTGTTGCTATTTACCATATAAAAACCCAACACCTTGCTAAAAAAACTACAACAATATAGGTTTGAGAATAAAACAGTAAAGTAAATAAAAAACAGTGGTCAAAAAAATAAACTGAAACTCAATATTTATAGTTATTAGGTGTGGATAGACTAAGCATGTTAATAAGCATGGATTAAGGCTCGATTCTCAAAATCTTTAAGCATAACTGAGACTGAGCCAAGTTTACCTGACGCTTATAAAAAAAAGGTGTGTCTGTCATCCATAATGGACTGCCAAAAATGAATATTACTAAGTAATAAGAAATGTAATTTGAATATATAGAAATCAGGCTTATGTAAAAACTTGATAAAAAGGCACTGACATTGTTATTAAAGATAATGAACTATGATAAGGTCGACAAAAAAAGTGTGCCTGTGGTTTTCCTGTGAGATAATCTCAACGAGAAAGCCAATTATTATTTTACTTTGCTTGAGCGCTTTGTTAACAATACACAGCGCCAGATAATAAAGAACACTTCTGGATACAAGCGAAGATAATATGTATATATTTAAACCTCTGTCATGTAAATCTGAACGAGAACATAATATGTTATAATCTAGAATATAATATGGAATATAGAACATGGCGCAATCACTATCTGTCCTCCATGTATGAAATAAGATGTACAAGAGCCAGATGGCGCAAAACGGTAGCAGCAATTGTAATTAAAGTTATGAAAAGTTACTACAAAGTTCTTTGAGGCTTGTGTTTTTTATATCTCACTGGTGGAAAACAGCCATAAACGATAAATTTAAAATTATTAGTTAATGTAAAAAGGGTCTAATCATAAACCACCAGACTATTTGATAAGAATTCATTTTTTCATGGATTAAGCTACAAAATATCAGATTATGTACTTTTGAAACAAAACGCAATCTACTTTTAAATGTTTGTTATAGAAAAGCTTCCAAAATTCGAAGGCTGCGTTCCTTCATTAGAACTTACATTGCGTTATTAGTAGAGTCTCGAAGGTTCTAAATCACAGACAAATTGCCATTTCGGCCGGAGTAGTAGTAGTAGTAGGAGGAGGAGGAGGAGTCCGCGGGTGTTTTAATACGGTATTCGCTATCGCTCCTACCGTAATAAACAAAACCAAGTCTGAATCGAACATATATACATAAACAAGTTCACGATATGAAGCAATCACTTTCTGTCCTCCGTTGAAAAAATATGTATACATCAAACTAAACAAAGAGGAGAGGTTACCAGCACATCACCCTTCAATACAACCTCGAACCCAGGGTTTCTTGCCTTTTCGATATACGGATGGCGGCGAAGAAGACCCTGGTCCCGGCTGCTCAAAATCAACAGTATAAGTGTGGATTTTAATTTATGCAATATTTGCCTCAGTAAGCCCCACATTTTCATAGTTGCTTCTTCGAGTAAGCAAGTTCTGCATAAATTATGTGAAAAATAATAAGTAGACGGCGAACCTTCTATTAGTATCAAACAGAAAGATCAGAAGAGAGGGTTCACGATTAATAAACATGGAAATGTTGTGAAGCTTTTTGAAAGGCTGCAACTTGCTTTGTTATCGTGCAACCTTGATAATATTTGCTTCAAACCTAAACAAATTGTTTGTTTTGAACATTTGTTATTTGAAAGAGATGTTATTTATTGCTGTTTTACCAACTGGTTATGGGAAATCTTGATTTATCAGTTGCTTCTTAGCTTTTTACGAAGTAGAAAAATTTCAAACATAGTTATCGTTATTAGTCCCCTAAATTCGACCATTGAAAACCAGATGAATTTTTTAAACAAGATTGGTATTCCTAAGAGTAATGCAGGAAGAGAATTTGTTACAGATAATATTTTTTTCAGAAGTTAACTGTTAATTATGAGGAAGAAAATGATATAACATTTTTCCCCGTTGATTCTGGGAGGGAAAGCTTAAATTGTTTTCTGTCATCCTGAGGGGGCTCTTAATGAAAAAACTTTAAAACTATTTTGGAGCCAAGTATATCAAGATATAATGTTGTGGCTGTGGTCATTGGTGAAGTACACATTGCATCGAGTCGTGGTAAGAAATATATTGTTATTTGAAAATTTCTACTGCATTTTGGTTTTTTATCATAAAAAACATGGTCTTCGACTTCGCTTTGTGGATATCATCAAACATTAAACATAACATAATTCATATATAAATAAGATATCTAGCTCTTTATAATAAAGTAGTACTGTCAATGTTCCTAATTCAGAATAACAAACAATATGGAATGTAAGTCAAAGCAAGTTCAAAATATTTTTAAATTAAAAACACTGCACATCACTGTGGATCAAACTAAAACAAAAAATTTTACACTGTTATAATCATGATCTTTATTTATTTTCACCTTTGGAATTAGGAAGTCAGAATTAAGATCAATGACAATTACAAACAAAACTATGAAAATATAAATGTAGCTATTTATTTTACATAATATTTGTTTTTTAATTGGGTTTTATATACCAGTAACAGCAAACCTTACATTTTTGCTGCAAAACTGTATTAGACGTTGTACTAAAATCGAATTGTGTTAACCCTTCATATGCAGTTGTTTCAAGACTGATGGCGAACCTTTTCTGACACAAACTTTTTAAATTGATGTTTTCTTTGAAAATATTTCGTTTTATACCCAAAAGTATATATGTGTGGGCAATGATCGTTAATGACCCCAACAATGGCCAATGGTTGTTTTGTATTTAAAGCTGACCGGATTTTTTTTCTTGCATCAGTGTAATTGACATAGTTATGATTTCATCATAGTGTTTATGATATGCAGATGTATGTATGTTGACTTTTTTATTGGTGTTTAAATTTGTAAAGGAAGATTGTGTTGTGTCAAAATTAAGATGCTTTTTCGATTCTATTGTAGTAACCATTGATTTTGCAGGTGGTTACGTGCTGGTTTCAGGTGAACCAGCAGACATTCGTTTAATGGAAAATTTTTGTCTTTATTCAATTTGACTTCTCCTCTGATTTAAGATTTTCTCCAAGAAATATAGTTTCTGAAAAGCCGTCACCAACATGTATGTTTACACCACATACCGTTGAGATTTTCCTGCTTAAGTTTTTTCTTTTCACCAGACACAGATTGTACTTTCAACAAAAAGCTGTTGTCAGTAACAGTAAGACTGCACAATCTGCATGTTCCTCCAACTCTAGGTTTTCGAGAATAGACTTTTTTTAGGAGTAATTTTCAATAACTCTTCGTACATTTAACTAAAAAATTATATTCATCAGTCAACTGATATGCCACTTGAAAATTATGGGGAAGGAACGGCACAAATTAGTCAGAGAACTAAAAGTCACACTGGCAGCCTTTAACTAAAAAATATTTTATTAAAATCATTATCATCCTATCAAGTTTGGCCGAAAACACATGTAGATGAAGGGTTGATAAGTTGGAATGTATGCCAATTAAGGAAAAACAAAAATATAATGGTTTTCCAAAAACAATGAATTTATAAAATTTTCTCTTCCAAACCACGTGCTCGGACTTTCATTCTCGCTTCTGCGTTTACCATTTTAATAAACAACGCGCTGCTTAAATTATTCGAGAATCCTGCTGAACCAATGAAATCAGAGAACGCAGCAGCCGGGACCAGGGTCTTCTTCGCCGCCATCCGCATATCGAAAAGGCAAGAAACCCTGGGTTCGAGGTTGCCTTCAATATTAACAATGTAATCCTCGAGATATCGAGGTCGTCGGACATTGCGTCTTGCCCGGTGGTCTCTAACTTCTTCGAGATCGACATTATCTGAAGCTTCCGCCACATCAGTTGGGTCGGATGGAAAGAATCATCCTTGTCAGATGAACTGTGGTCATGAAGGTGTTCATCCCAATCATGGAACTGGACACGTGGATAGGATGTTGCAGGGTAGACGCCAGTCAATGGAAGCTCGTACTTTCTTGACATGAACTTCAAGTTGTCGAACTTTTGAACAACAGCTGTTGTGCCGGTTACGTTCGTAACAATGTATTGCTCCCTGATTTTATGCTTGGAGCCTTCGCCCTTAATAAAAACCAAGTCACCGACTTGCACGTTAGCATTTTGGGCGAAATCCCCACCACGACCTTTCGAAACAGCACTGGGACCGTGGTTTTGTCGTCGGAGCTCTTCGTGATGGCGGAGAAGTTTGTCGTCCTCGACGTCGATTTCTTTACCCGATGTCTGGTCTCGTCGGTGGATGATTTCCTTTGCTGATAAACCACGAGAACGAATACGCGTATTGAGGTTGTTGAGAGCTTTGTCGAGTGTGAGAGAAGTCAAGACTTTTCCCTCGTGTTCATTACGAATTAGTTCGCTTTCGAGCTCTTGGATACATTTATTGATTGTTGCATTGCTGTTCTTGTTCTTAATTCGGCCGAAATCGAGAGCAATTCCGTGAGAAGTCAAACTCTTGTCGGGTTTGGGTGACTGAAAGCCGGGAGCAGTATCGACGCGAACGATTGTGGATGGTGCTCTAAGTTGGCTCGTGGTTGTCTAGAGAGCAGTGCGAAGAGTTTCAGCTTTCTCATCGGGAATGAAGGCAGCAGTGGTGCAGCTGAAAAATATATCACACGAAACTAGTATCTTTTGTTTCGTGCACCGTAATACATCTGAAGAGAAGAGCTTTCCTGGATGTTGTGGTAAAACGGAAGATGTTTGCTCGAAAACCTCGTTTGGCAGCTTCTTCAACGAACGGCACGTGTGACAGTTTGAAGTGACGGTTTCGACACTGGCGGAACTGTCAATAGCGTAAAAATATCGGTCGAATACTTTCTGCAGTTGGCTGCGGGTTGGATAATTAAGTTGAATGTGTAGAGCAGTAAGAAGTCCTGGTAGAATGGCGCCAGGTACGATAATGAGCTTTCGTTGGTGAACGTAGGAATCATTTTTCATTACCACAAGGAGGTTTTTGTCCGATATTGTGGCAATATGTAAATACTTTCGTACGTCGGAAATATGTCGTGTCTTCCTTGCAGGGCGTGTTCCCTGCTGCAGGTGTGCGAAGGTGCGGCGCAAAGACGGACAATCTTGCTGTGCGGTATGCCAGGCAGAACTGTTTAAGAATGGCATGTGGGCAGCACCTGACAGAATTTCATCAATGGATACCTGTTGGATGACGGAATTGACAGTTTGATGTACAAATTTGCAAATCTGACACGACTTTCGTTGACTACATTCATTGGGATTACGAGAACCATAATCGCTGGATAGATTTGAAGACCTGCGAATATGGCAGATTTCAACATTGAATTCACTGAGTGTGGTGAAGAAGGTGGAAACTCGGCTTAATGTGGAGAACTTCCCTTGACCTAACTTCTGATAGGCGTCCACGCAAGGCTCGTTATCGGTTAACACCTGAATTGAGTGATGGGAATCCTGTATGAATGGTGAAAAGTTGCGAACTGCAGACGAAATAGCGAGTGCTTCATGCTCACATGGTAACCAACCAACTTGGTGTGATTTCAATTTGAAACTGAAAAGCCCGCTGACATGACGTTGATCATCTCGATTAATGAAAAGTGTGGCACCCAAACCTTGATTGAGCGGTGAAGCATCGACTGTTAGAGTAAGCTTGTCGTCAGGACGGGGTATGGTGATGGTTGCTGGAGAATTGACGGCTTGTTGGCATCGAGAAAATTGGACTTTTAGATCTTCAGTCCATTGAATCTTTTGTTACCCCTGCATGCCCTTTATGCAATCTTCTAAAGGAGCCGCGAGTGATGAGTAGCGTGGTATGCATCTAGCAAGAGCTTTGAATGCACCGATAAAAGATCTCATAGCTGTACATGTTGTTGGTGGTTTGACGGACGCGAGAGGTGACGTTTTGTGAGCACATGGTGATGTTTCAATTGGACAAATAACTATCTTGGCAGCTGACAAGCAGAGGTTATTTTGGGAAAGGAGCTGTAACATCTTCTCCCAATTCTCTAACAACTCTTCGATGGTGTTCCCGCAAACATGGATATCGTCAGCAATGATTATCACAAAACCTTGCTGAATTAAATCACCAAAAATACGACACATTAGTTCTTGCAGGTGTTCTGAAGAGTCGGGCATACCCATGGCAGAGCAAGTATACACTCGTAAACCTTTGAATGGTGCAACCGTCCCGAGGTATTTCATGTATGACTTTGCAACAGGGATCTGGAAGAAAGTCTTAGCTAATTCCGCTTTTATCAAGTACGTCCATTTAGAAAGCTTACGTAGAACGTCGTTGCAAGTGTTAGAAACAGTGGGTAGTATCTTTGTGTATTGTTCAAAATTATTGAATGCTGTGACTAGTCTATAGCCTCCAGATGGTTTTTCAGTGAGGAAACCTGGTGATACGTACTTCACGTCGACGTTGGCATCCTCCGGTTTGGCAAGGACACCAATTTTTTCCAACTTGTCAGCTTCCTCTTGTAGAATTTGTAAGTTGGATTGCTTGTAAAAGGGGAGCCTACCCTATTTTAGTGGTGGGTGAACATTCCCAATGTTGATTTTGGCTCGGATAGTACCACTAAAATTCAGGGTTGGAAACTGAGTCATAGATTTTATGGAGGTTTTGAAAAGAATGTCGCTGTTGATCGTTGAGGTGTCTGTCAGGGTCAAGCTGAACTGCATCAGAAAGGGAGGATGTTGGTAAGGATTGAATAGAAGGTTTCGAAGGAGTTACCTTGGGAGGGTGGTCAAGTTTAGGAAGATCAAGTGGTGTGATAACCCGTCGTATCATTGCAAAGTGCTGAGATGTTGATATTGAGAGTTGTTGGAGTTGCTGGGGATGCGGATACTGCCGTCAATAACGCGAGAAATTTCTGGTTCGGGCCATGAGCCATTAAGAGGAGATGAGCGATGAGGTTCAATAGCAATTTCACCCTCGTATGATTTAAGTGGTTCGCTGCTAAGCTCCAAGTATTCCCCTGGTAGGATGACGTGACTATTATCGCTACGAAGAATAAACGCCCCTGCCCTGAAGATTTCTGAAGGCTTTGGTGGTTTGGAGCCGTATGCAATTTTGGACGTCCCAATTGTGATCATTTCGTTTTTGAGGTGAACTTGGATGTCGTTCTCTTTACAGAATGGTACCCCTGCTAGTATGTCACAATCAATGGTATCGACCACCAATTCTGTTATCGGTATCGAAGTGGGACCGGAATTCAGTTGAATGTTAACTTCACCCTGAATCTTCAATGTGGTCTTGTCTATTGAATTTCGAGTTGGTATGATCGGAATACCAGTACGTTTAAGAAATGATCTCGAGATCAATGATGATGTGGCACCTATGTCAATAACAACGTGAGCTGGGTGGTGTTGATAGAAAACATAGAAGTAGGGAGAAGAATCACATTGAACCTTCTGTACTAACTGTTTGGGGATAATCTGGCAGTGATCACTGACACATTGTTCTGGCTCTTGAGACGGTTCATCTGTGACATCAACGGTAAGGGCATTAGCAATTTTCAGTTTATCAAATTTCGACAAGAAATAACATCCTGTCATGACCTTGGAAGTTACGGCCAGCTGACTTGCACAAAATACACGATTTTGAGTTTGAAGAGACTTTGGGAGCAAATTGGCGATGTTCGCGATATTGGGATGGTTGGCTCCGTTGTCGTGGGCGTCGTGAATTGGTGTAATTGATGGCGATTTCATCCTGGACTGACAGGTCCGATAGGAGACAGTCCATGGCTTCAGCAAGTTGGGGCTGGATTTCCTTGATGGTTTTCAACTGTAAGTCGTGGGCATAGACTCGTGAAACGTGTGCTGGAAGAAGTTCGTCAATCAATGTTAGCCAAATGTAAACAGCTAAGCGTTCGAGTGTCAGAGACATTTCCTCACCGGATGTAGGCAAGGCTCCATCGTGAACCAAACCGAATTCAAGAGTGAGTAGGTTATCCTCAAGATGTACGATGATCCGTTGGAAAAATGTCTCATAACGTTCGTCAATTTCCCGTTTAATGTTTGAGAGTTTTAGGAAATTAACCTTCGATTGAGCAAAGGAATAGTGCTTTCGAATACGTTGCCATATCCACGTTAAGCTCGTGCTCTTCTTGATGATATCGTTTCTGAGAAGCGAAGGAACAAACTGAGCAATAAGTGACAGCGTTCGCTCCATAATGATGTTTCTTTGTAAAGGAGATCTTTCACCTACAGCCTGTAATCCTCGATCAGGCACAGATTTCTTGGACCAATTCGATTCGAGAAATTGACCAAAGTCATTGTTCAAAGACAAATGGTACATAATGTTTGACTGCCAATTGGCAAAACTTGTTATTGTCTCGTTCTCTGTTAACTGCCATTGTTTAGGCGGCTTAAAAGATTCGGCCATGATCAGAGGTCTAGTATACAAAATGTTAATAAAATCACTATCGTCAACTATGGTAACTGTTCAATCAACAACCAGCTTTCACTCATCCAGGGTACCATGGACGTATAAAAAGAGAAGGACTTACAACTTTTATAAATCTATTTAAACAAACCTCACCTCGGTTTATTGAAATTTTCACAAAAGCAGTTTTGAAACTCCCTCAAGTGCTGTTAAAAATATATGTTTCCATTGGCTTCCATGATCGTAATAACCAACCAGAAATGAATTTAAAGATTTTATGATTATTTTGAAGCCAGGTTTTAAACTCTGATTCCTCATGACTTCTTACAGTCTCAAACATGAAATTTTCAGAATTGAATGAAAAAGCACTCTTGTTTTTGTATATTCTCAGGCATCACCCAGGCGTCTTTCAAAGTACCGAATCTTTGGATATAAGTATATACACAAAATACTTCCTAACTCCGACAAATTTATCTTAATTCCAATCCGACATTTTTGAAAAAGGTTGAGTAGAAGTTCTGTGATACTCAAGAATATTGCTGATGAATCTGCAAATCGTATTTTCTCTCAATTCCTTGGTTTTCCACATCGGATTAAACCTAAAACGTCGTATAAACCCGCCCACGTGAATCGAAATCCAGTGAAATGCGAGACGAGGATTACATCAAAGAAATGCCGACAGAATAGATTTTAATAAAAGAAATGAAAGGCTTTAGAATTAGTTGTGAGTCCTTCTCTTTTTATACGTCCATGAGGGTACCAATCAGCATACAGTGGGCGAAAGCTCCTGTCACCACGCCAGATAATAAGGAACACTTCTGGATACAAGCGAAGATAATATGTATATATTTAAACCTCTGTCATGTAAATCTGAACGAGAACATAATATGTTATAATCTAGAATATAGAACGTGGTGCAGGTGCTTGTTCAGGTACAGGTGATTATTTTGTATGTATTAGTTCCTTTTGTGGAAAAGATTCATCACTTCACGACACTTATATTTTTGTATAAAATAGCTATACCTTGTAAACATCTTTACTTGATAATGGCCGTTGAACGCTCAAAACGTCGTAATAAATTGGATTTATCCATGATAGTTTGTCGGGTTTTTTTGTTCTCTACTTAGGTTCTTGTTCGTTTGTTGTTTTTTTTTGTTATGATAGCAGCGAAAGTGAAAACGGTATTAACACACACCCGACCGAAAGAGCAATAAGTCTGCGATTTAGGGTACTGAATGTACTTTAGTACTTGAAAATAGAGATGTTTTTCGTCTCACTAAAGTTCAGTTAAAGCTTTCTTATTACCTCTTACGTTTGTTAGCTTTCTACACTGTCTTTGTATATCAAGGCTTTCAAAAATCTAGTTCAAAAAGGCAGTTATCTGTTCGAATTCATTTTTGGATTCAAGAAATTATGGAAGCATATAAAAGTAAAGCCGGTTTTCCACTAGGCGAATTTGTTCGCACCAACCGATAATTTTCGCCGCTAAGCATGCACAGTAGAGATATTAAGTGATATTATGCCGAAGTCAGCGATTCGCTTCAGCGAGAAAAAAAAGTAGAAATCATTTCTACTATTTTGTGGCGAAAAAAAAGTTTTTAAATGGCGGATCAACTATAAAATTTAACACATCAACTACAGCAAAAACCAGATCAGTTGAGCGCTTTGCTTGCTGCGATATTTTTGCTTTTTATTTTCGTAAAGATGGCGCTATCCATGAAAGAAGAGCACATCTGAAATATTGAAAAAAAAATCTTGATCGTACAGCTTTAAAACTTGTTTCAGAAGATGATACTCGCCCTTTTCTTTACGCTCCTGATATAGGCGTCGTACCCGATATGTATTTTTCTTTTCCTTTTTTGCGTTTTCGAAGTAATAACAACTTTATTACATTGTTTTCTTAACAGAAATGAACGTTTTTTGTTGTTGTTTTTTTCATATTTACAAAGTAATGTTTTGATTTTTGGTGCACTTTCGTACTGCTAGTGGAAATCAATTTTTTTCAACGCGACTTTTTTTCGCAGCTAGAAAAGTCGCTTTGCGCGTATAAATCCCCTAGTGGAAAACCGGCTTGGATTTTTCGCTTGGATTTTTCTCGAAAACGTTTGTTTTTTTCTTTTGGCTCATAACATCCGTATGATTACATTTCACACATTGTGCATTATTTCTTTTGTTTGTAACCAATAACTTCTGTTATTTCTGGTTAAGCCTATTAACACTTTTCAAATAGGATGGTAACATTACTGTAACTAAGGCGTAAGAGATAACAAAATGTAACAAAGTTTCGTGGAGATTTACAAATGTTTGAGTTTCTGGTTTGTACAGTGTGTCTCAAAATGTTAGCTTCAGTAACTTTATTCTCAATTTTCTAAAAAATGAATAATGGTATAATAATGAAATATATACCATTAGAAAGCTGAGTTTCTTGGCTTTCTATTGATGTGGTACCCATTAACTGGTTTTTTATATTTAGCTTATAATCCAAGAAAAAAACAAGTGTTTTAATCTAAAAATTCTTAACGATCAATTAAAACTCAGTTAACAATAAAAATATTAAACAACAAAAGTTATAACACAAGTGAAAAATTATCATTACAATAAAAACGTTTAAAAAAATAACTACCTTTCAATGTTATGTTAACATTTTTTTTATTTCTGGTAACAATTTTTGAGAATTCTCAAACGGTTTGTAAAAAATCAATACCATAATTATAAACAACAATGAATATTTTGCTCATTAAACGGGGTGTTAATTGATCGTTAAGAATTTTTAGATTAAAACACTTGTTTTTTTCTTGGATTATAAGCTAAATATAAAAAACCAGTTAATGGGTACCACATCAATAGAAAGCCAAGAAACTCAGCTTTCTAATGGTATATATTTCATTATTATACCATTATTCATTTTTTAGAAAATTGAGAATAAAGTTACTGAAGCTAACATTTTGAGACACACTGTATATTGCAAGTTAATTTTGAAATACCGTTTTCCGCCGCATGGTCACACTACACTATTCGTTCTATTGTAAAACTTGCCCAACCTTAGGCTTCTTCTCAGTCTATAGTGAGAACAACGTTATCGGGGATAATTTCGTCGGGGAAAAGTGACGAAATTTTTGCTTCGTGACGAAAATTTTGAAATAGGGAAATTTATAAGAAAGTATCAGTAAAATTTTTCAAAATGACGAAATTTTCCCCGATTAAATTATCCCTGATAAGGTACTTGCAAGTTTTAAAATGATTATATCTTGGTGCCTAAGCTGTCATGATGGTTACGCACATCCTGTTGCTATGATTACTGTATTTTCCCTTCGCTCATGAAATGTATAATTAGGTATCCTTTATAATAAAAGCAGCTCTTGTTTATACAGGCGTCGAAATATATCCACTGAGTATTAAAGATGTTTTATGGGAATCTGTTGACATAGGACCGAGAATGAGTAAGCATTTTTTTCACCGCTTATTTCTTTTCCCTCCCCTCCCTTTCTTTGCCGTACATGATCAGCCTTTCTAAACTTTCTTCCACATAAATGTCGCCATGTGGTTTAAACTTGTGCGTTAAATGAATCCATCGAAATAAAACACAGCGTGTTCCTTTTAATACATGCATTCCAGGGCTTAAGACCGATTTCCATTCGACGCTTATGCCCGCACGGACGTAGAATGTTCCGAGCGGCCAAACAGCTGCAAATGGAAAGCAAAAGACACGATTGGCTGAAATTATCAGCGGACGTTGGCGGGCTTAAAAAAAGTTAAATTTTTTAACTTTATTTTTGTTCGCTGAGTGGACATATCTACGCTTATGAATTAGCCAATGTGCATGCGTTCTACGTCACTCAGCGTGGATTACCTACGTCTGCGCGGTTATTTTGCTGAATGGAAATCGGCCTTTATTGTGGATATTTAAGTCTGATTAATTTCTTTCTGTATTGTTGATAGCCATACCGTGGTTTATCTTTCGGTATCCATATTCATGATTGTGGCGATGATATCTCCGTAACGTTCTACTGAATACTTGACAAGCGCCATCGTCCTCTTGAATTCCCTTTGAGGTAAACAATGTCACGTCTCTCTTCGGTTTTTTTTATTGTCTCAACACGTTGTCAATTTTTGTGTGCGACCCCCCAGTTCAATTCAGTGCACAAGTTCGTCATACATTGTCGACTTTTTCGCATTGGCATATGCTAAGAAAAATCTTGGCATGTGGCAACTTAACTTTTCCGCCTGATATGAAGAACGTAGAAGCGACGACTTTTTTTTTAATGCTAAAACTGAAAGATTAATTTTGTTTTTAACATGTTTCGTTAAGGTTGCATGTTTGGTTTAACTGATAGTCTTACAACTTAAAACATCTTTTTCAAGTGTTGAATATAGTATACACTATAGGTAATCAGTATACATACAATGTACTTTCGAATCTCCACAAAGGTATTGCCGGTTGATTACTCTACCCGACTGCGCTATCCGATTCGATGTCATTGCTCTCGTTCACATGAGAACAACCACTCAACCGACTGGTAGCCTTGTGGTAGAGTGCTCGCGGGTTCAATCCCCGACCGAGTCATACCAGCGACTATAACAGTGTGAATCACTCCTCTCTGCTTAGCACTCAGCAAGAGAGTAGGGATGTCTGGGATGGTTGTCTAATTGAGCGGTTTCTGTCATTACAGCTTCCGTAGCCCAAATGGGGGCTTTAAATGCTCTAGGACCTCCTTCGCAGGACCCTCATTGATAACAGTACCTTAAGGAACTGAAGAGGCTATCCTGGGTAAACATTCGTAAATAAATACAATTGAACTTGCATCTGGCGAACCACTGAAATGTCATAGAGTTGATGAATTTTGTAAACAATGCCTATCCTCCGATACCTCAGTAGGTATGTGTACTTCATCAAAACAAGATAAACAAATAACCATAGATGAAAAATAGCATCTTGATGAACTTCAAATTTAACAATTTGGATCAAAGGATAAAAAAGCAATATCATTTTATCGAATAGCAGGCGGCACGCAGAAGGCAGCTGGCTGGTGATTTTATAAAAAGCTTCATCAATGGATGGCAAGACAACTGAGAAGGGAAAACAAAAAGTATCGAAAGTCCAGAATTTCTTCATATCAACATGGGACTATTTTACAAGCATTTCACAACTGAAACAAGACGAACAACCCACATAGTTGCCAGCGTGGTAGGTTCCATTCAGAATCAGCCAATGAAAGACGCATGTGAGCAACCAATTCTTCTGATATAGTCTTTCCTGTTTGAAATCTGAAAGCGATTCTAATCGATCCACTAAATTAAACATGAAATGAATACGAGTATCAATACGAATAAGAAAAAAAAGAAGAGCATTAAAAATACATTAAATATCCAAAAAACGATAATCATCGAAAATAAGTTCAACTTTGAAAACAGAGGCTTTGGGATGGTGGCGGGGGCATTAATAGGGAATGGTCATGTAAAAGCTGTCATGTGATCACACATACTTTGACTGTAGACATTTCCTACAGAGAATCATTCCTGTCTGATTTATGAGGAGAAAAAAGTTGAGATCAATTCAACAGCTGATATTCAAATGAAACTAACAGAAAAAGAAAAAAAATGGTTAACATACGGAGAAGTTTTTGTGACATAAATCTTAATTCAAAAAAAAAAAGGAATGTGAACGCAAAATCAATATGCGAGACGAAAGGGCGTGAAATCTTCTCACATGGAAGATACAAACTTAATCGGGCTATTAGAAAAGGAAAGTGTTAAATTTATAGCTATAGAAAAATGAAGAAAAAAAAAGATAAAAATAACACACAACAAATTAACATAACAACATTAACATAACATTGGAAATGTATTGTTGAATATATCACAAGAAAATCACAAGTTAAAAGGAACTTACTTGCATATCTGCTCCCAACGAATCCACGCCCTAAACGAACAAGTAAAACTTCAGAAGAAATAAAAATTACCGTATTTTCTCAAATTAACGCCCCCTAATTTCCAAAAACATTTATAACCGCCCGGGCGCTTATTAGAGAGAATATGGTATCCATCTTAAAAAAGAATAAAATCCATACGACCACTGACAGTCCAGATTGCCCCAAATACAATTAAAATACAGGCTGCATGCAACATCATTAAACAAGACAGACAATGGAAATAATTGAAACCAAATGTTAACCACTCCGAAGGCGTTCTTTCACTTTTGTTATCAAATTATCTGGACTTGTGCCCTGACAAAAGTTACACAAATATCCCACAATATAACACAAATTTTCCTTTGTTGTTCTTTATTTATTAATGTTACTAACCCAGTAAGAATGTTTCAGTTTCTAGTAAAGGAGGATGCCAAAAGTCGCCATATAGGCTATGGAGGCTGTACTGAACCGTTTTATTAGACACCCCCTTTAGGCATCAATCGCGCCCGGGTTGATTGGTTCACTGAAAGACATAGTTAGGGATTCAACCCACGACCTCCAGAACAGGAAACGAGCACTCTACCGCAAGGCTACCAATCGGTCGTACAGAAAACAGAAAATACCTGAAGGAACATACCTGAAAAAATACCTGGAGGAAGTTTGAAGGAACAGTTACCTCTAAACTGCTTCTGTGTCGAGGTTCGTGTAGGCCAATGCTACTCATGTCGAGATCACCACCTGAATCTTGTGTGACATTTTGTAAGCCTTCTAAAGCCCTCGAATTATCAGGATCCAACCTAAAAAGTATTGGACTACAGGTAAGAACAGCAATCACCGATGAAGAATAGAATAACCACATCAAACAGACGGCCATAAAAAACCCAACCACATCAAACAGACGGCCATACAAAACCAACGAATCAAACAGACGGCCATAAAAAACCCAATCAATCAAACAGACGGCCATAAAAAACCCAACGAATCAAACAGACGGCCATAAAAACCCAACGAATCAAACAGACGGCCATAAAAAACCAACGAATCAAACAGACAGCCATAAAAAACCCAACCACATCAAACAGACAGCCATAAAAAACCCAACGAATCAAACAGACGGCCATAAAAAACCCAACCAATCAAACAGACGGCCATAAAAAACCCAACCAATCAAACAGACGGCCATAAAAAACCCAACCAATCAAACAGACGGCCATAAAAAACCCAACCAATCAAACAGACGGCCATAAAAGACCAACGAATCAAACAGACGGCCATAAAAAACCCAACCAATCAAACAGACGGCCATAAAAAACCAACCAATCAAACAGACAGCCATAAGCAATATCAAAGTTAAATTTGTAGTAAAATATCTTATCTCATGAACTTTCCAAACACTCGAATCAGACATCTGGTTAGGATCAGTCCTTGACCTAACTAACCTTAATGCTTTATTATACATCTCGATACATTCTTCCCGGCCGAGTTGTTTCAAACAAGCAGCATACAAGCAATATAACTTAGTCGTTTGATGAAGTTCCAACTGTTTTGATAACCTGAGAAAAACATTAAAAAAAAGCCGAACATTCTACATAGTAACCAAATCAGATTCCACAGGGGACATCTAATGTTCTTTTGTTGTTCCTTGAAAACAAAATTGAGCACCATCTGTAGTATTTTTATTCTTCGATCTTCCGAAGTATAATGAGAGCCTGTCTCCGCTAACTTCGATTTAACCTGCCATGACATTTTGAAGGAGAGACTAGGGAGACAAGACGCAAATAGAACAGTAGTGCTTACCGAGAAGTTTCCGAGTAATTACCGAAATGTTACCGAGAAACATTGATGCTTACAGTTTGCATGCAGCCTCGTTCTCATCTTGTTTCATTAAGATATCAATTAGGAGATAGACTGCAGGAAGGTAAGAAGGGTCGTTTGCTAAAGCTTTCTGCAGCATTGCCTTTGCCTGAAATTACATGAATTGTATAAGGTCTTCTGAAAGACTTACGTTAAACGAAAAGTATGAGATTGTGCACAAGTTAAAACCAGCAAAAGTACGATGGCTGAACAAACCTTGTCTTGTGTTTGTTGTTCCAGGGCATAGACTTTTGCACAAAGCTACAAAGCAAAAGAAATGAGAAATGAATGAATGAAGACAAGAAATAGCTTCATGTCAAGATCACAGTATTATTGAAAGAAGTTAACAAAACACATCATTAGGAACCAGCAACAAGCAACAGCAAAGATGGTATCAGTTCGTACTGTGATCGTTCTTGCATTGGCGCCTATCGTTTTATGAGCATTCCTAGCCACGTTCAGAGCTTCTTTATGCTTTTCAGATGAAACATAACAATCCACCAATCCTGAAAAGGAACCAATACACATCTAATTTAACATTATATGCATCGAAACACTATTATTTCTAAGATTTCAAGATGACAGATAGGTACTTAGTTAAATAAAAAAAAAAGGGAATAAAGTTCTCAGTACAACAGATAACAGTTTCATCAAAATAGGCAAGGCTATCTTGCATAAAAATTAAAAAATGACAATACCTTCGTAAGGTTTGAGTTGTGATGGTGATAGTCTTATGGCTTCTCGATAATGAATGACTGCTTCGTGTTGTTTGCTTAATGTAAACAGGAGTGAAGCTGAAATGTATTTTAAAAGTTATAACCTGACTAGTCAACGGGTATTGAAGTAATATTCAGAAAAAAGGGCTTGCTCAATAGGAAAAAAATCATCGTCAAAAAGTGACTGTGGCGAAGTGCATTTTTTATTGCAATGGTATTTTTATTTTTTATTGCAATGGTATTTTTGTATTTTTGTGTGCCTTATTTATAGAGGTTTTTCAAATGAATTTGTCCAGTGGACCCAAGAGGACTTTACTGCAATTTTATGCATGATATTAAAAATGAAATGCCCTTACAGGCGCAGGGATTTCTGCAACATCCAACTGCTAATC